>CAWUFW010015446.1:0-360498 GCA_963921515.1 Calotriton arnoldi | reverse complement strand
TGAAGGGCTGCTAACTCAAGAGAGTTTAGTAGGCCACACTAGAGTAGGTAGTGCATACACCACACCACACTAGTAATGTCTTTAAGGGTAGGATCTAAAGAATCATTGCAGGAAGCCACTGAGCTTCCACCCTCCAAGTATGATACACTCCCATTCTTGGAATTGAGAGCTTTATGCAACTTGAGAAAAATAAGGACAGGCCAAAGCCCCACCACCCAACACCTCAAGGAGTTGTTGGTGGCTTATGACCTTAGTAAGCCCTTGGGGACTGAAGGGGTAGGAGCTGAGGGTGGGGCAGATGATGAGGATGGGACCAGGGGTACCAATACCCCCAGCCCCCCTCTGAAACTGGCCAGGAGGGCGACAATGGCCCTGACCTGGATAATCCAATCCCTCCTGAGGAAGATGAAGAGGATGATCAGAATGATGCCCTCTTTGTCCCCCAGGAAGGATTATGAGTGTGCCCAGAAGGTCTAGGTCTCCTTCTCAGGAGTCTAACCACTCTGGCACCTCCATAGGGAGCTCTGTCTCATCTCATAGGAGGGAATCCTCTCATGAGAGAAGAAAGAGGCTGGTTCAATATGAGGAAGCTCAGCTTGAAATCAAAAAGAAGCAACTGGCTATAGACAGGGAGTCCCTAGATCTCTTTAGAGAGAGAAGAAAGTTGGGACTAGAGTCCCATGGTGGCAACAATATCCCTAGAGATAGGGAAAGGTCTTATGACCATAGAAACCTAAACAAGATTGTCCCTCCCTACCAGAGTGGGGATGACATCCACAAATGGATAACTGCACTGGAGAGGGCCTGTAAAGTTCAGAAGGTCCCCCAGAGGCAGTGGGCAGCAATCTTGTGGCTCTCCTTTGCAGACAAAGGTAGAGACAAGCTCCTCACTGTAAGAGAAGAGGATGCTGACAATTACACAGTCTTGAAGAGTGCTCTGATAGATGGGTTTGGCCTAACCACTGAACAGTTTAGGTTGAAGTTCAGAGACATCCAAAAAGCTCAGACTCAAGACTGGGTTGATTTTGTAGATTGTGCTACAAAGGCTCTGGAAGGTTGGATACATGGCAACAAAGTGCATGACTTTTTAGGATTGTACAATTTGATTATGAGGGAGCAGATCCTTAATAATTGTCAAAACCAGCTTTTGCACCAGTATCTGGTGGACTCTGATCTGACCTCTCCCCAAGAATTGGGAAAGAAGGCAGACAAATGGGTCAGAACCAGAGTAAAAACTAGAAATCAGGGTGGTGACCAGAAGAAAGATTCTACTAAGTCCCAAGAGAAAGGTGGGGATAAATCTAAGGATAAGTCCCCTACAGGGCCCCAAAATTCCTCTTCTGGGGGTGGGTCCCAAACTCCTTCCTCTCCTGAAAAGAAACCATATTGCCATGTCTGTAAAAAGCCTGGGCACTGGAAATCTGATCCCAGTTGCCCCAGGATTGGCAATAAAGAAAATGTTCCCCCAGCAACTACTACCCCCCTCCTGGTACTACCAGTAGTAATCCTCCAGTTGGGAGTAGTGCACCCAAAAAGTTAGGTGCTTTTGCAACAGGAACAGAGGTGGGCCCTGGTTCAGACAGGGACCCCTCAACAGACTCCTCTGACTCTGATGGTGGTGTAGGATTTGCCACCTTTACCATGGGTCCCACAGCAATGGGCAGGTACAGACTGGAGCCAATGATTAATGGTCAGAAAGCTGTGGCATTTAGGGACACAGGGGCTAGTGTCACCATGGTGGCAGGGAAACTAGTCCCCCCTCACCAGCTTTTACCTGAGTTTAAATACCAGGTGACCAACATTGATGGTGTCAGAACAGATCACCCCATGGCCATAGTCAATCTCAGCTGGGAGGGGGTCACAGGCCCAAAGAGAGTGGCAGTGTCCCCCACCTTACCTGTAGATTGCCTGATGGGCAATGAGCTGGAAATTTCAGCCTGGGCTGAAGTTGAACACCAAACCCACCTTAGGATGTTGGGCGTCCCTGTAAAGGTTAGTGGGGCTGTAATGGCCACAGCCCCAGCCCAAGAATTTGGAGAGATGGAGCCTGAAAGAATGGCCCACTCTCCCCCAAAAGAGAGCACAAGGGTTGAAGAAAAGTCTTCTTCCCTCCAGACAGTAGGTAAGGGTCAGCCTCCTCAGGGAACTGACCCTACCCCTAGTGAAGGAACTGCCCCAGAGGTAGTCAGGCCTGGCCTGGCCACACCCCTGATGGCAGAGGACCCTTCCAAGGTGGTACCCAGTCTGGAGCAGGTAACCTGCCCCTCTCTACCCTGCCTCAGCCAGCCCAGGGCTGCAGAGGTCAGGGAGGTCAGTGGACCCCCAGGGCCCCCTGTCCAGAGGAACCCCCCATCAGCAGATTTGGGGCACCCAGTCTAGTAGCCCTAGCCAGGTGAAAACTCCTCTACACACTGAGGGATCCCCCATGCCTTTATGTAGGGACCTCCCCCAGAAGGACTCTGGTAGGCAAGGGCAAACCTGGGACCTGAAGGTTCCAAACCTGCCCTGTCCCTCCAGTAGTCCATCTAAAGGGACCCAACCCCCAGCTGTAGGCAGCCAAAGGTTGACCCTTAGAGCAAAGTGCAACTCAGTCATGGAAAGACAGGCATACATGGTGACCAGTGATCTGAGGAAGCTGAGGCCAACATTCCTAGGGCCTCACTTCCCTACTCAGACACCTCACCAGCCTTGTACTTTACCTAAGCACACCACAGGTAGTGATTCCCCATGGTGGAGACCCTCTCATACCCTTAGGGTGAGGGATTGCTTAGTGGACCATAAGACAGGGGGCAACCATGCTAGTGCAGGTGCTTCCTTATATGACCACTTAGTCAATGAAGGCTCAACTGGCCAAGGTTAGCCTTATCTCCTTTCGTTTGGGGGGTTATGTAGGAAGGTGGAATCTGACTATATGGTTGCCCCCACTTTTTTATGGTGTTTTGCTGGTTTATGACTTAGTTGGACTGGGATCCTGCTATTCAGGGCCCCAGTCTATCTGCTTTCTCTGTAAAAGGTTTCCATGTGCCTTAGGCACATCTCTGATTGGAATCTGGAGTGCCCTTATAAGTCCCTAGTATATGGTATACTATGTACCAAGGGCATAGGTACCTCAGAGGCCTACCAGGGGCTGCAGCATGTATTATGCCACCCCTGGAAGGCCATCCAAACTGACACCACAGGTCTGCTACTGCAGCCTGGGTAAGGTGGTGCATGCACCCCTTACTGTGATATAGGTTACCTATATCACTAAATACATACACACATATAAACCTATAAGTCACTCCTAAGGCAGGCCTTATCAATCCTGAAGGCAGAGTGCGTGGTTCCTATGTGAGAGGGTGCCCCTGCATGAGCAGGGCCCCTCTGCAGCGTTCGGAGACCCTTCTCTGATGCTGTTTGTAGTGCAGCCTGACCATATACTCTTAAGCGCATTATAACCTCGCGTTAAATGCTAACTTTGGAATGGCTGCACCTAAACATGTCGTGTTTGGTGTCAAACATCTTGGAATACTACCCCCCACCAATTCTGGCGGCGGGGGTAGCATTCCACCCTTCTAGAGGGAGAGACATGTTAACCCTGGCCTGGCCGGTAACTTCTTTCTAAAGCCTGGCATCACAAAATGGATGCTGCTGCCACAGACACGAGTCTGGCCTCCTGCTGCTGGACGAAACTCCGGCAGGGGAGGCCTGGACAATAGGTTTCCTGTCCCAGGGAGGTGTGACCACCTCCCCAGACAGGATAATGTGTATTGGGGCTGGGCGGGAGCACTTTCGGGTGCTTTGAAGTCCTGCACTGGGGGCACACTTGGTGTCCCTGTGCATACCCCAGTTCAAACCGGATCAGGGGCTTGCAGCCCCTGCTTTGGCGCGAACTGGACAAAGGAAAGGGGTGTAGCCACCCCTCTGCCCTGACCCACCCATAGGTGGGGCCACAGAGTAGTCCAACCCCTATACTTAGTATAAGTATAGGAACCCAGTCCTTAGGACTTTAGATTATCCCTGGACGAAACTCTGAAACAGAATCCTGGACCTTCGACGCTCTACTCACGATTAGAGGACAGAAGAATCTCCCTTGGGGTCAAGGAGTGACTCCCCTGCTTGGCAGGCACCAAAGAAGCATCTGTCCGGTTCGCATTTCTGAAGCTCCCGTCGGACGCCGAAGTCATCGCATCACCAGAGGTGGATTCTCAGACTTCCCCGAGGCTACCCTGAGTCCCCAGCAAAGCTGAGGCCCGTGGCTATCGTGGGTGACTTGAGACCGTGACCCCTGGACACCGAGCACATTTGCAAGTGCATCCTCTTCTGGGTCTCCCAAGAAGTCGTGCTTTGGGCTCCGAGTAGCCCTAGCCTCCAGCACCACCTGCACCGACGATCACTGGCCTCCACTCCACGAGTGTCCTGTAAGCCAGATCCACGTGCGGCGTCACGAGGCTCCTTTGCGGTCGCTAGCCCGTTGGCTAGTAGCCCTTAACGAAGGCCAATCTTTTTCTATCTTGGCATCCTGGTTGCTCCAGGCCTGCCCTCACTTACCCTCGCTGGGTGAGTTCCACAGACCTTGCTGGTCTGCACCATCGACGATCTTCCTCTGCATCGAGACTTGCCGTTGCCAAGGCTTGTTGGGTCCAATCCGGTCGCCGACACCTCAGCACTCGACAGACATTGTGTACCAGCCCGAATCCTGCTCCTGGTCGCCGACAACGCCTCCTGGACCTCGTGGCTGAAGAGTCAAGACGACCGTCAACGCACCTGAAGCACTCGACATCGGTGGGCATCTGTCCATCGCCTTCCTGGTCACTGGCTAGTGACCCAGACTCTGTCCCCTCTGCTTTCAGGTTCTTCAGAACTCCGATCCACTCTTGGATCCACCCGGACACTTTTCACTTGGTCGCCAGCAGCACTTTGCAGCAGATCGCCATTCAAATCGACGACGAAACCCGACCCCGAAAGGCACCTATGCACCCGGCTTCCCTGGGTGAGGTAACACGAGTACTCCGGTGCTCCCGTGGGTAGAGACTCTTCAAAGTCCTAGATCTCAAAGGGTTTGGTCCAAGTCCTCTTTTAAGTGTCCCTTTTCTCTAATTTCCCGATCACGACTTTCTCCATAGAAGTCAACGGCGTATCGCGGTTGTGTATTTACACTGCACGCGTCTCCCGTGGGTCCCCTGTGTCACTACCTTGGGTGGTTCCTTGTGGTCCAAGCACTTCTAGAGGCTCTAGGCCTAGTGTCTAGTTCAGTCGTGGTTCTTATACCACTTTATTGGTATATGGTTTGGTACGCCCCTAGGGCCCAAACGTGTATTTGTGCTATTACTGTGTTTAAATAACTTATAACTTATGTACTTCGAACTCTAGCCTCATAAAGAGACTAGAGGGGTGTGTTTAGCAATAAATACATATATTTTGAATATATACCTGGTGTGGTGCTCTTTCATTTGATCACTCAAGAGATTATAGACTGGTAAAACAAGCTGCTTTACATTCCTTCAAGACTTAGCCTGAAGGCTGCTCTCCATAGCTACCACTAGGATAGCTTTCAATAAGGTTGTCTTTAACCTATCTCCAATAAGGGGTTGTTTGGACTGGTGCAAGGTGCCCACTATAATTAGTGGACAGCATATACCAGACCAACTTCTCACAGTCAGTCTCTCTCTCTCTCTGTCAGTCTCAGTCAGTCAGTGTGAGAAGTTGGCCTGGCATATGCTGTCCACTAATTATAGTGGGCACCGTGCACCAGTCCAAATCGACTCTTATGGTAGGTAGGTTAAAGACAACCTTATTGAAAGCTATCCTAGTGGTAGCTATGGAGAGCAGCCTTCAGGCTAAGTCTTGAAGGAATGTAAAGCAGCTTGTTTTACCAGTCTATAATCTCTTGAGTGACCAAATGAAAGAGCACCACACCAGGTATATATTCAAAATATATGTATTTATTACTAAACACACCCCTCTAGTCTCTTTATGAGGCTAGAGTTCGAAGTACATAGGTTATAAGATCTTAAATCACAGTAATAGCACAAATACACGTTTGGGCCCTAGGGGCGTACCAAACCATATACCAATAAAGTGGTATGCGAACCACGACTGAACTAGACACTAGGCCTAGAGCCTCTAGAAGTGCTTGGACCACAAGGAACCACCCAAGGTAGTGACACAGGGGACCCACGGGAGACGCGTGCAGTGTAAATACACAACCGCGATACGCCGTTAACTTCTATGGAGAAAGTCGGGATCGGGAAAATAGAGGAAAGGGACACTTAAAAGAGGACTAGGACAAAACCCTTTGAGATCTAGGACTTTGAAGAGTCTCTACCCATGGGAGCACCGGAGTACTCGTGTTACCTCACCCAGGGAAGCCGGGTGCATAGGTGCCTTTCGAGGTCGGGTTTCGTCGTCGTTTCTTATGGCGATCTGCTGCAAAGTGCTGCTGGCGACCAGGAGAAAAGTGTCCGGGTGGATCCAAGAGTGGATCGGAGTTCTGAAGAACCTGAAAGCAGAGGGGACAGAGTCTGGGTCACTAGCCAGTGACCAGGAAGGCGATGGACAGATGCCCACCGATGTCGAGTGCTTCAGGTTCGTTGACGGTCGTCTTGACTCTTCAGCCACGAGGTCCGGGAGGCGTTGTCGGCAACCAGGAGCAGGATTCGGGCTGTTGCTCGATGTCTGTCGAGTGCAGAGGTGTCGGCGACCAGATTGGACCCAACAAGCCTTGGCAACGGCAAGTCTTGAGTAAGATGTAGATCGTCGATGATGCAGACCAGCAAGGTCTGGGGAACTCACCCAGCGAGGGTAAGTGAGGGCAGGCCTGGAGCAACCAGACTGCCAAGTAAAGAAAAGATTGGCCTTCGTTAAGGGCTACTAGCCAACGGGCTAGCGACCGCGAAGGAGCCTCGTGACGCCGCACGTGGAGCTGGCTTACCGGACACTCGTGGAGTGGGGGCCAGTGATCTTCGGTGCAGGTGGTGCTGGAGGCTAGGGCTACTCGGAGCCCAAAGCACGACTTCTTGGGAGACCCAGAAGATGGTGCACTTGCAAGTGTGCTCGGTGTCCAGGGGTCACGGTCTCAAGTCACCCACGATAGCCACGGGCCGCAGCTTTGCTGGGGACTCAGGGTAGCCTCGAGGAAGTCTGAGAATCCACCTCTGGTGATGCGATGACTTCGGCGTCCGACGGGAGCTTCAGTAATGCGAACCGGACAGATGCTTCTTTGGTGCCTGCCAAGCAGGGGAGTCACTCCTTGACCCCAAGGGAGATTCTTCAGTCCTCTAATCATGAGTAGAGCGTCGAAGGTCCAGGATTCCGTTTCAGAGTTTCGTCCAGGTATAATCTAAAGTCCTGAGGACTGGGTTCCTACCTTTATTCTAAAAATAGGGGATGGACTACTCTGTGGCCCCACCTATGGGTGGGTCAGGGCAGAGGGGTGGCTACACCCCTTTCCCTTTGTCCAGTTCGCGCCAAAGCAGGGGCTGCAAGCCCCTGATCCGGTTTGAACTGGGGTATGCACAGGGACACCAAATGTGCCCCCAGTGCAGGACTTCAAAGCACCCGAAAGTGCTCCCGCCCAGCCCCAATACACATTGTCCTGTCTGGGGAGGTGGTCACACCTCCCTGGGACAGGAAACCTGTTGTCCAGGCCTCCCCTGCCGGAGTTTCGTCCAGCAGCAGGAGGCCAGACTCGTGTCTGTGGCAGCAGCATCCATTTTGTGATGCCAGGGCTCTGGAAAGAAGTTACCGGACTCGTCAGAGTTAACATGCCTTTCCCTCTAGAAGGGTGGAATGCTACCCCCGCCGCCAGGATTGGCGGGGGGTAGTATTCCAAGATGTTTGACACCAAACACGACATGTTTAGGTGCAGCCATTCCAAAGTTAGCATTTTACCGCGAGGATATAATGCGCTTAAGAGTATATGGTCAGGCTGCACTACAAACAGCATCAGAGATGGTCTCCGAACGCTGCAGAGGGGCCCTGCTCATGCAGGGGCACCCTCTCACATAGGAACCATGCACTCTGCCTTTAGGATTGATAAGGCCTGCCTTAGGAGTGACTTATAGGTTTATATGTGTGTATGCTTTTAGTGATATAGGTAACCTATACCACAGTAAGGGGTGCGTGCACCACCTTACCCAGGCTGCAGTAGCAGACCTGTGGTGTCAGTTTGGATGGCCTCCCAGGGGTGGCATAATATATGCTGCAGCCCCTGGCAGGCCTCTGAGGTACCTATGCCCTTGGTACATAGTATACCATATACTAGGGACTTATAAGGGCACTCCAGATCCAAATCAGTGATGTGCCTAAGGCACATGGAGACCCTTTTAAAGAGGAAACAGCTAGGCTGGGGTTCTGAATAGCAGGGCCCCAGCCAGACTAATGTCGAAAACCAGTGAAGCATCAGCAAAAAAGTGGGGGTACCCATGTGAAGCAGATCCTACTCTCCTACACAACCCCCCAAACGTAGGGACATTAAACTAACCTTGCCCAGTTAAGTCTTCATGTTCTAAGTGGAAATACCTAGAGAGTCCATCTGCATTCGCATGGTTACTCCCAGGCCTATGTTCCACTGTAAAGTCCATCCCCTGTAGGGAAATGGACCACCTAAGCAGTTTGGGGTTTTCACCCTTCATTTGTTTTAGCCATAAGAGGGGCTTATGGTCTGTCTGAACCAGGAAGTGTGTACCAAACAAGTATGGCCTCAACTTCTTCAGAGCCCAGACCACAGCAAAGGCCTCCCTCTCTATGGCTGACCAACGTTTCTCTCTAGGGGTCAGCCTTCTGCTAATAAAAGCTACTGGCTGATCCTGACCTTCTTCATTCAATTGTGACAGTACAGCCCCTACCCCCAATTCAGATGCATCTGTTTGAACAATGAACTTCTTGGAGTAATCAGGACTCTGCAGAATTGGAGCAGTGCACATGGCCTGCTTGAGATCATCAAATGCCTTTTGACAGCTAGCTGTCCACTGAACCTTTTTGGGCATTTTCTTAGAAGTTAAGTCATTCAAGGGTGTCACTATTGATCCATACCCCTTGACAAATCTCCTATAGTACCCAGTCAGGCCTAAGAAGGCTCTCACCTGAGTCTGGGTAGTGGGAGCAGTCCAGTCCATGATGGTCTGGATCTTGCTCTGCAAAGGTTGAACCTGGCCTCCACCCACAAGGTGGCCCAGGTACACAACCTGACTCTGCCCTATCTGGCACTTAGTGGCCTTGATAGTCAGGCCTGCCTTTTGCAGGGCCTGTAAAACATTCCTGAGGTGGACCAGGTGATCCTCCCAGGTGGAGCTAAAGACAGCAATATCATCTAGATAAGCTGCACTATAGGCTTCCAGTCCTGTGAGAACTGTGTTCACCAACCTCTGGAAAGTGGCAGGTGCATTTTTCAGACCAAAGGGCATTACCACAAATTGATAATGCCCACTAGGGGTTGAAAATGCTGTTTTGGGCTTTGCAGTATCAGCTAGTCTGATCTGCCAGTAGCCAGCTGTTAGGTCAAATGTGCTGAGATATTTGGCAGAGGCCAAAGTATCTATGAGCTCATCTGCCCTGGGTATTGGATGGGCATCAGTCCTAGTGACTGCATTGAGACCCCTGTAGTCTACACAAAACCTCATCTCTCTTTTCCCACCACTGGTGTGAGGTTTAGGTACTAGGACTACTGGACTAGCCCAAGGGCTATCTGAGGGCTCAATTACTCCCAATTCCAACATTTTCTGGACTTCAGTCCTGATACAGTCCCTGACATGGTCAGGTTGCCTATAAATCTTGTTTTTAATAGGCAGACTGTCCCCAGTGTCCACTTCATGAGTGCACCAGGTGGTCTGACTGGGTGTCAGTGAAAACATATGCCTAAACTGATTGAGGACTTGCCTGCAATCAGTTTGTTGCTGGGTAGTGAGGCTGCCTGCCAAGGCTACACCATCAACTGACCCATCGTCAGGGTTCTGTGAGAGCAGGTCAGGGAGTGGGTCACTCTCTTCCTCCTGCCCTTCATCAGTAGCCATGAGCAAGCCCATGTCTGCCCTGTCCACATATGGCTTAAGTCTGTTGACATGGAGAACCCTTTGGGGACTCCTGGGTGTTCCCAGGTCCACTAAG
This sequence comes from Calotriton arnoldi, assembly GCA_963921515.1. Classification (NCBI taxonomy): domain Eukaryota; kingdom Metazoa; phylum Chordata; class Amphibia; order Caudata; family Salamandridae; genus Calotriton; species Calotriton arnoldi. Next base: position 350,412 of record CAWUFW010015446.1, on the reverse strand, counting down.
TAAGTGACCTCACCCTTCTGCTCAACAATAGTGTGGGGTCCACTCCATTTGTCTTGGAGAGCTGCTGGGGCCACTGGCTCCAACACCCACACCTTCTGTCCTGGCTGGTAAACAGTCAGAACAGCCTTTTGGTCATGCCAGGCCTTCTGAAGTTCCTGGCTAGCCTCAAGGTTTTTGGTTGCCTTTTTCATGTACTCAGCCATCCTGGAGCGGAGACCAAGTACATAGTCCACTATGTCTTGCTTTGGGGGCTTGAGAGGTAACTCCCATCCTTCCTTCACCAAGCACAGTGGACCCCTCACAGGGTGGCCAAACAGAAGTTCAAAAGGGCTGTAACCAACCCCTTCTGAGGCACCTCCCTATATGCGAATAAAAGGCAGGGCAAGAGTATGTCCCATCTACGCCTAAGCTTTTCTGGGAGCCCTTTAATCATGCCCTTCAAGGTTTTGTTGAATCTCTCAACTAAACCATTGCATTGTGGGTGATAGGGTGTGGTGAACTTATAAGTAACTCCACACTCCTTCCACATTGCTTTTAAGTACCCAGACATGAAGTTAGCACCCCTGTCTGATACTACCTCCTTAGGAAAGCCCACTCTTGAGAAGATTCCCAGGAGGGCCCTTGCCACCACAGGTGCTGTAGTGGTCCTGAGGGGAATAGCTTCTGGGTACCTGGTGGCATGATTGTAGGAAGGTGGAATCTGACTATATGGTTGCCCCCACTTTTTTTATGGTGTTTTGCTGGTTTATGACTTAGTTGGACTGGGATCCTGCTATTCAGGGCCCCAGTCTATCTGCTTTCTCTGTAAAATGGATTCCATGTGCCTTAGGCACATCTCTGATTGGGATCTGGAGTGCCCTTATAAGTCCCTAGTATATGGTATACTATGTACCAAGGGCATAGGTACCTCAGAGGCCTGCCAGGGGCTGCAGCATGTATTATGCCACCCCTGGAAGGCCATCCAAACTGACACCACAGGTCTGCTACTGCAGCCTGGGTAAGGTGGTGCATGCACCCCTTACTGTGATATAGGTTACCTATATCACGAAATACATACACACCTAGAAACCTATAAGTCACTCCTAAGGCAGGCCTTATCAATCCTAAAGGCAGAGTGCATGGTTCCTATGTGAGAGGGTGCCCCTGCATGAGCAGGGCCCCTCTGCAGCGTTCGGAGACCATCTCTGATGCTGTTTGTAGTGCAGCCTGACCATATACTCTTAAGCGCATTATATCCTCGCGGTAAAATGCTAACTTTGGAATGGCTGCACCTAAACATGTCGTGTTTGGTGTCAAACATCTTGGAATACTACCCCCCGCCAATCCTGGCGGCGGGGTAGCATTCCACCCTTCTAGAGGGAAAGACATGTTAACTCTGGCTTACCCGGTAACTTCTTTCTGAAGCCCTGGCATCACAAAATGGATGCTGCTGCCACAGACACAAGTCTGGCCTCCTGCTGCTGGACGAAACTCCGGCAGGGGAGGCCTGGACAATAGGTTTCCTGTTGCAGGGAGGTGTGACCACCTCCCCAGACAGGATAATGTGTATTGGGGCTGGGTGGGTGCACTCTTAGAGTGCTTTGAAGTCCTGCACTGGGGGAGCAAAAGGCTCCTCTGTGCATATGCCAGTTCAAACCAGCTCAGGGGCTACCTGCCCCTGCTCTGGCACGAAACTGGACAAAGGGAAGTGGGTGTAGCCACCCCCTCCCTTGACCCTCCCATAGGTGGGGTCATAGAGTTAGTCCCTCCCTGTTTTACTAGTTAAAATGGGGAACCCTTGCCACAGCAAGATGAGATTATACCTGGACGAAACTCTGAAACAGAATCCTGGACCTTCGACGCTCTACTCACGATTAGAGGACTGAAGAATCTCCCTTGGGGTCAAGGAGTGACTCCCCTGCTTGGCAGGCACCAAAGAAGCATCTGTCCGGTTCGCATCACTGAAGCTCCCGTCGGACGCCGAAGTCATCGCATCACCAGAGGTGGATTCTCAGACTTCCCCGAGGCTACCCTGAGTCCCCAGCAAAGCTGAGGCCCGTGGCTATCGTGGGTAACGTGAGACCGTGACCCCTGGACACCGAGCACATTTGCAAGTGCACCATCTTCTGGGTCTCCCAAGAAGTCGTGCTTTGGGCTCCGAGTAGCCCTAGCCTCCAGCACCACCTGCACCGAAGATCACTGGCCCCCACTCCACGAGTGTCCTGTAAGCCAGCTCCACGTGCGGCGTCACGAGGCTCCTTCGCGGTCGCTAGCCCGTTGGCTAGTAGCCCTTACCGAAGGCCAATCTTTTCTTTACTTGGCAGTCTGGTTGCTCCAGGCCTGCCCTCACTTACCCTTGCTGGGTGAGTTCCCCAGACCTTGCTGGTCTGCACCATCGACGATCTTCAGCTACATCGAGACTTGCCGTTGCCAAGGCTTGTTGGGTCCAATCTGGTCGCCGACACCGCAGCACTCGACAGACATCGTGTACCAGCCCGAATCCTGCTCCTGGTCGCCGACAACGCCTCCTGGACCTCGTGGCTGCAGAAACGAGACGACCGTCAACGCACCTGAAGCACTCGACATCGGTGGGCATCTGTCCATCGCCTCCCTGGTCACTGGCTAGTGACCCAGACTCTGTCCCCTCTGCTTTCAGGTTCTTCAGAACTCCGATCCACTCTTGGATCCACCCGGACACTTTTCTCCTGGTCGCCAGCAGCACTTTGCAGCAGATCGCCATAAGAAACGACGACGAAACCCGACCCCGAAAGGCACCTATGCACCCGGCTTCCCTGGGTGAGGTAACACGAGTACTCCGGTGCTCCCGTGGGTAGAGACTCTTCAAAGTCCTAGATCTCAAAGGGTTTTGTCCTAGTCCTCTTTAAAGTGTCCCTTTCCTCTATTTTCCCGATCCCGACTTTCTCCATAGAAGTTAACGGCGTATCGCGGTTGTGTATTTACACTGCACGCGTCTCCCGTGGGTCCCCTGTGTCACTACCTTGGGTGGTTCCTTGTGGTCCAAGCACTTCTAGAGGCTCTAGGCCTAGTGTCTAGTTCAGTCGTGGTTCGCATACCACTTTATTGGTATATGGTTTGGTACGCCCCTAGGGCCCAAACGTGTATTTGTGCTATTACTGTGATTTAAGATCTTATAACCTATGTACTTCGAACTCTAGCCTCATAAAGAGACTAGAGGGGTGTGTTTAGTAATAAATACATATATTTTGAATATATACCTGGTGTGGTGCTCTTTCATTTGGTCACTCAAGAGATTATAGACTGGTAAAACAAGCTGCTTTACATTCCTTCAAGACTTAGCCTGAAGGCTGCTCTCCACAGCTACCACTAGGATAGCTTTCAATAAGGTTGTCTTTAACCTACCTACCATAAGAGTCGATTTGGACTGGTGCAAGGTGCCCACTATAATTAGTGGACAGCATATGCCAGGCCAACTTCTCACATTGGTGTGCAGCGTGTGGGATTCCAGCTTGCTATTGTTTTACCAGATAATCTCAATTGAATTGATCAACTGAAAACCACTAAAGGTACCTAAGGTACATATAATTTAAGCTTAGAATATCAGTAAGTTCTACTGAACTTAGAGTTGTGTGTTAAGGGATAGCACAACCCTTTCTACAACTCAAGAGAGTTTAGTAGGCCACACTAGAGTAGGTAGTGCATACACCACACCACACTAGTAATGTCTTTAAAAGCAGGATCCAGAGATGCCCTGCAGGAAGCCATTGAGCTTCCCCCTCCAAGTATGACACACTCCCATTCTTGGAACTGAGAGCTTTGTGTAACGTGAGGAAATTAAGGACAGGCCAAAGTCCCACCACCCAACACCTCCAGGAGTTGTTGGTGGCTTATGATCTTAGTAAGTCTTCAGAGACTGAAGGGGTAGGAGCAGAGGGTGGGCCAGCAGATGAGGAAGGGGCCAGGGGTACTACGACCCCCAGCCCCCCTCTGAAACTGACCAGGAGGGTGACAATGACCCTGACCTGGAAAACCCAATCCCTTCTGGGGAAGATGAAGATGAGGATCTGGAGAACCACACCTTTGTCCCCCCAGGAAGGATTATGAGTGTGCTCAGAAAGTCTAGGTCTCCTTCTCAGGAGTCTAACCACTCTGGCACCTCCATAGGGAGCTCTGTTTCTTCTCACAGGAGGGAATCCTCTCATGAGAGAAGAAAGAGACTGGTCCAGTATGAGGAAACTCAACTGGAGATCAGGAAGAAGCAATTGGCTTTAGATAGAGAATCCCTAGATCTCCTTAGAGAGAGAAGAAAGTTGGGACTAGAGTCCCATGGTGGCAGCAATATCCCTAGAGATAGGGACAGGTCTTATGACCATAGAAACCTAAACAAGATTGTCCCTCCCTACCAGAGTGGGGATGACATCCACAAATGGATAACTGCACTGGAGAGGGCCTGTAAAGTTCAGAAGGTCCCCCAGAGGCAGTGGGCAGCAATCTTGTGGCTCTCCTTTGCAGACAAAGGTAGAGACAAGCTCCTCACTGTAAGAGAAGAGGATGCTGACAATTACACAGTCTTGAAGAGTGCTCTGATAGATGGGTTTGGCCTAACCACTGAACAGTATAGGTTGAAGTTCAGAGACACCCAAAAAGCTCAGACTCAAGACTGGGTTGATTTTGTAGATTGTGCTACAAAGGCTCTGGAAGGTTGGATACATGGCAACAAAGTGCATGACTTTTTAGGATTGTACAATTTGATTATGAGGGAGCAGATCCTTAATAATTGTCAAAACCAGCTTTTGCACCAGTATCTGGTGGACTCTGATCTGACCTCTCCCCAAGAATTGGGAAAGAAGGCAGACAAATGGGTCAGAACCAGAGTAAAAACTAGAAATCAGGGTGGTGACCAGAAGAAAGATTCTACTAAGTCCCAAGAGAAAGGTGGGGATAAATCTAAGGATAAGTCCCCTACAGGGCCCCAAAATTCCTCTTCTGGGGGTGGGTCCCAAACTCCTTCCTCTCCTGAAAAGAAACCATATTGCCATGTCTGTAAAAAGCCTGGGCACTGGAAAACTGATCCCAGTTGCCCCAGGATTGGCAATAAAGAAAATGTTCCTCCCACAACTACTACCACCCCTCCTGGTACTACCAGTAGTAATCCTCCAGTTGGGAGTAGTGCACCCAAAAAGTTGGGTGCTTTTGCAAGAGGAACAGAGGTGGGCCCTAGTTTAGACAGGGACCCCTCAACAGACTCTTCTGACTCTGATGGTGGTATAGGATTTGCCACCTTTACCATGGGTCCCATAGCATTGGGCAGGTACAGACTGGAGCCAATGATTAATGGTCAGAAAGCTGTGGCATTTAGGGACACAGGGGCTAGTGTCACCATGGTGGCAGGGAAACTTGTCCCCCCTCACCAGCTTTTACCTGAGTTTAAATACCAGGTGACCAACATTGATGGTGTCAGAACAGATCACCCCATGGCCATAGTCAATCTCAGCTGGGAGGGGGTCACAGGCCCAAAAAGAGTGGCAGTGTCCCCAACCCTACCTGTAGATTGCCTGATGGGCAATGATTTGGAAATTTCAGCCTGGGCTGAAGTTGAACACCAAACCCATCTTAGGATGTTGGGCGTCCCTGCAAAGGTTAGTGGGGCTGTGATGGCCACAGCCCCAGCCCAAGACTTTGGAGAGATGGAGCCTGAAAGAATGGCCCACTCTCCCCCAAAGAGAGCAAAAGGGTTGAAGAAAAGTCTTCTTCCCCCCAGACAGTAGGTAAGGGTCAGCCTCCTCAGGGAACTGACCCTACCCCTAGTGAAGGAACTGCCACAGAGGTAGTCAGGCCTGGCCTGGCCACACCCCTGATGGCAGAGGACCCTTCCACGGTGGTACCCAGTCTGGAGCAGGTAACCTGCCCCTCTCTACCCTGCCTCAGTCAGCCCAGGGCTGCAGAGGTCAGGGAGGTCAGTGGACCCCCCGGGCCCCCTGTCCAGAGGAAGCCCCCATCAGCAGATTAGGGGCAGCCAGTCTAGTAGCCCTAGCCAGGTGAAAATTCCTCTACACACTGAGGGATCCCCCATACCTTTATGTAGGGACCTCCCCCAGAAGGACTCTGGTAGGCAAGGGCAAACCTGGGACCAGAAGGTTCCAAACCTGCCATGTCCCTCCAGTGTTCCATCCAAAGGGACCCAACCCCCAGCTGTAGGCAGCCAAAGGTTGACCCTTAGAGCAAAGTGCAACTCAGTCATGGAAAGACAGGCATACATGGTGACCAGTGATCTGAGGAAACTGAGGCCAACATTCCTAGGGCCTCACTTCCCTACTCAGACACCTCACCAGCCTTGTACTTTACCTAAGCACACCAGAGGTAGTGATTCCCCATGGTGGAGACCCTCTCATACCCTTAGGGTGAGGGATTGCTTAGTGGACCATAACATAGGGGGCAACCATGCTAGTGCAGGTGCTTCCTTATATGGCCACTTAGTCAATATAGGCTCAACTGGCCAAGGTTAGCCTTATCTCCTTTCGTTTGGGGGGGGGTTATGTAGGAAGGTGGAATCTGACTATATGGTTGCCCCCACTTTTTTTATGGTGTTTTGCTGGTTTATGACTTAGTTGGACTGGGATCCTGCTATTCAGGGCCCCAGTCTATCTGCTTTCTCTGTAAAATGGATTCCATGTGCCTTAGGCACATCTCTGATTGGGATCTGGAGTGCCCTTATAAGTCCCTAGTATATGGTATACTATGTACCAAGGGCATAGGTACCTCAGAGGCCTGCCAGGGGCTGCAGCATGTATTATGCCACCCCTGGAAGGCCATCCAAACTGACACCACAGGTCTGCTACTGCAGCCTGGGTAAGGTGGTGCATGCACCCCTTACTGTGATATAGGTTACCTATATCACGAAATACATACACACCTAGAAACCTATAAGTCACTCCTAAGGCAGGCCTTATCAATCCTAAAGGCAGAGTGCATGGTTCCTATGTGAGAGGGTGCCCCTGCATGAGCAGGGCCCCTCTGCAGCGTTCGGAGACCATCTCTGATGCTGTTTGTAGTGCAGCCTGACCATATACTCTTAAGCGCATTATATCCTCGCGGTAAAATGCTAACTTTGGAATGGCTGCACCTAAACATGTCGTGTTTGGTGTCAAACATCTTGGAATACTACCCCCCGCCAATCCTGGCGGCGGGGGTAGCATTCCACCCTTCTAGAGGGAAAGACATGTTAACTCTGGCTTACCCGGTAACTTCTTTCTGAAGCCCTGGCATCACAAAATGGATGCTGCTGCCACAGACACAAGTCTGGCCTCCTGCTGCTGGACGAAACTCCGGCAGGGGAGGCCTGGACAATAGGTTTCCTGTTGCAGGGAGGTGTGACCACCTCCCCAGACAGGATAATGTGTATTGGGGCTGGGTGGGTGCACTCTTAGAGTGCTTTGAAGTCCTGCACTGGGGGAGCAAAGGCTCCTCTGTGCATATGCCAGTTCAAACCAGCTCAGGGGCTACCTGCCCCTGCTCTGGCGCGAAACTGGACAAAGGGAAGTGGGTGTAGCCACCCCTCCCTTGACCCTCCCATAGGTGGGGTCATAGAGTTAGTCCCTCCCTGTTTTACTAGTTAAAATGGGGAACCCTTGCCACAGCAAGATGAGATTATACCTGGACGAAACTCTGAAACAGAATCCTGGACCTTCGACGCTCTACTCACGATTAGAGGACTGAAGAATCTCCCTTGGGGTCAAGGAGTGACTCCCCTGCTTGGCAGGCACCAAAGAAGCATCTGTCCGGTTCGCATCACTGAAGCTCCCGTCGGACGCCGAAGTCATCGCATCACCAGAGGTGGATTCTCAGACTTCCCCGAGGCTACCCTGAGTCCCCAGCAAAGCTGAGGCCCGTGGCTATCGTGGGTAACGTGAGACCGTGACCCCTGGACACCGAGCACATTTGCAAGTGCACCATCTTCTGGGTCTCCCAAGAAGTCGTGCTTTGGGCTCCGAGTAGCCCTAGCCTCCAGCACCACCTGCACCGAAGATCACTGGCCCCCACTCCACGAGTGTCCTGTAAGCCAGCTCCACGTGCGGCGTCACGAGGCTCCTTCGCGGTCGCTAGCCCGTTGGCTAGTAGCCCTTACCGAAGGCCAATCTTTTCTTTACTTGGCAGTCTGGTTGCTCCAGGCCTGCCCTCACTTACCCTTGCTGGGTGAGTTCCCCAGACCTTGCTGGTCTGCACCATCGACGATCTTCAGCTACATCGAGACTTGCCGTTGCCAAGGCTTGTTGGGTCCAATCTGGTCGCCGACACCGCAGCACTCGACAGACATCGTGTACCAGCCCGAATCCTGCTCCTGGTCGCCGACAACGCCTCCTGGACCTCGTGGCTGCAGAAACGAGACGACCGTCAACGCACCTGAAGCACTCGACATCGGTGGGCATCTGTCCATCGCCTCCCTGGTCACTGGCTAGTGACCCAGACTCTGTCCCCTCTGCTTTCAGGTTCTTCAGAACTCCGATCCACTCTTGGATCCACCCGGACACTTTTCTCCTGGTCGCCAGCAGCACTTTGCAGCAGATCGCCATAAGAAACGACGACGAAACCCGACCCCGAAAGGCACCTATGCACCCGGCTTCCCTGGGTGAGGTAACACGAGTACTCCGGTGCTCCCGTGGGTAGAGACTCTTCAAAGTCCTAGATCTCAAAGGGTTTTGTCCTAGTCCTCTTTAAAGTGTCCCTTTCCTCTATTTTCCCGATCCCGACTTTCTCCATAGAAGTTAACGGCGTATCGCGGTTGTGTATTTACACTGCACGCGTCTCCCGTGGGTCCCCTGTGTCACTACCTTGGGTGGTTCCTTGTGGTCCAAGCACTTCTAGAGGCTCTAGGCCTAGTGTCTAGTTCAGTCGTGGTTCGCATACCATTTTATTGGTATATGGTTTGGTACGCCCCTAGGGCCCAAACGTGTATTTGTGCTATTACTGTGATTTAAGATCTTATAACCTATGTACTTCGAACTCTAGCCTCATAAAGAGACTAGAGGGGTGTGTTTAGTAATAAATACATATATTTTGAATATATACCTGGTGTGGTGCTCTTTCATTTGGTCACTCAAGAGATTATAGACTGGTAAAACAAGCTGCTTTACATTCCTTCAAGACTTAGCCTGAAGGCTGCTCTCCACAGCTACCACTAGGATAGCTTTCAATAAGGTTGTCTTTAACCTACCTACCATAAGAGTCGATTTGGACTGGTGCAAGGTGCCCACTATAATTAGTGGACAGCATATGCCAGGCCAACTTCTCACAATGATCCACTACCACCAGGATAAACCTGTGCACAGAAGCTGTTTGGGGATCCATGGGACCAACAATGTCAATCCCTACCCTCTCAAAGGGCACCCCCACCACAGGTAGTGGTATCAGGGGGGGCTTTGCCACTGGCTTGGCAGGTTACACAGGAGCGACAAAACTCCTTACTGTCTTCAGACATGTGGGGCCAGTGAAAGTGAGGGACAATTCTGTCCCAAGTCTTGTTCTGGCCCAGGTGTCCTGCTAAGGGAATATCATGGGCTAGGGTCAATAGGAAGCCCCTGAACTTCAAAGGTATTACCAACCTCCTGGTAGCACCAGGCTTGGGGTCTCTACTCTCTGAGTACAGGAGTCCATCATCCCAATACACTGTATGGGGACCACTAGCTTTCCCAGCAGCCTCAGCAGCAGCTTGCTGTCTGAGGGGTTCAAGGGAGGGGCAGCTCTGCTGCTCCTGGCTCAGATCTGCCCTAGAAGGTCCCCCTGTCCCCAAGAACTCAACCTGGTCAGGTTCAAGTTCCTCTGGGACAGTTCCTTCTTCAGGGCTGAGATCATCCCCCTCAAGGGACTGATCTTCCTCCTGAGCCAAGGGGGAAGGCACTGCCTTAACCCTACTACTCCTCCTCTTGGAAGGCACTTGGTCCTTTCTTCCAGAATCCAAGGCCTGTTCAGTGCTAGACATTTTGGCTTGTGACCTGGTCACAGCAAACACATCTGCAGGGATCCCCAGCATTTCTGCATGGGTCCTGAGCTCCACTTCTGCCCAAGCAGAAGTCTCTAAGTCATTGCCAAGCAAGCATTCGACTGGTAGGTTTGCACTTACCACAACCTTCTTAAGGCCAGTTACCCCTCCCCAGGAGAAGTTAACAACTGCCAGAGTATGGTCTGTTCTGACATTGCTAGCATTGGTCACTTGGTACATTTCACCAAGCATAACTTGCCCAGGTAGCACAAGGTCTTGTGTCACCATTGTGACACTTGCCCCTGTGTCCCTAAATGCCAAAGCCTCTCGTCCATTGATTAAAGGCTGTTGTCTGTACTTGCCCAGATTACTGGGACTCATAGAGGAGGGCACATCCCTGCCTCCATCACAGACTAACACAGCCTGAGTCAGTTCTCTAACTAGGTCAGAGCCCAACTCAGTTCCCAGGGTGAACCCTACTAAACCCTTTGCTGGAGCACTTCCACCAACTGTACTAGGGGGAACAGGTGCCTTAGGGGCATTGGTGGGTGCTGGACTGGAGTCTTTGGACTTGGTGCAATCACTGGTCCAGTGGGTCTTTTGCTTACAGACCTTGCACCATGGTTTTCTTTGGCCTTTACCCTTGGTAGACTGGGAATCCCCACCAGAAGAAGATTTTTGGGGGCCTGATGAAGACTTTTGATCTTTACCCTTCTCCCCACCCTTGTCAGAGTTCTTAGCATCTTGCTTCTTGGTTTCCCCACCTTGGTTCTGTACCTTCTGCTTCACCCTGGTTCTGACCCATTTGTCTGCCTTCTTTCCCAATTCTTGGGGAGAGGTCAGATCAGAGTCAACCAGGTACTGATGCAACAGCTGATTTTGACAGTTATTAAGAATCTGCTCCCTCATTATCAGATTATACAATCCTGAGAAGTCACACACCTTACTGCCCATCAACCAGCCTTCCAGAGCCTTGGCAGAACAATCCACATAGTCTACCCAGTCTTGAGTCTGTGCTTTTTGGGTGTCTCTGAACTTCAACCTGTACTGTTCAGTGGTTAGGCCAAACCCATCAATAAGAGCACTCTTCAAGACCTTGTAATTGTCAGCATCCTCCTCTCTAACAGTGAGGAGCTTGTCTCTACCTTTGTCAGCAAAGGAGAGCCACAAGATTGCTGCCCACTGCTCCTGAGGGACCTTCTGTACTTTACAGGCCCTCTCTAAAGCAGTTATCCATTTGTGGATATCATCCCCACTCTGGTAGGGAGGGACAATCTTGCTCAGGTTCCTATGGTCATACGACCTTTCCCTATCTCTAGGGACATGGCTGCCACCATGGGACTCTAGTCCCAACTTTCTTCTCTCTCTAAGGAGATCTAGGGATTCTCTATCTAAAGCCAATTGCTTCTTCCTGATCTCTAGTTGAGTTTCCTCATACTGGACCAGTCTCTTTCTTCTCTCATGAGAGGATTCCCTCCTGTGAGAAGAAACAGAGCTCCCTATTGAGGTGCCAGAGTGGTTAGACTCCTGAGAAGGAGACCTAGACTTTCTGAGCACACTCATAATCCTTCCTGGGGGGACAAAGGTGTGGTTCTCTAGATCCTCATCTTCATCTTCCCCAGAAGGGATTGGGTTTTCCAGGTCAGGGTCATTGTCACCCTCCTGGTCAGTTTCAGAGGGGGGGCTGGGGGTAGTAGTACCCCTGGCCCCTTCCTCATCTGCTGGCCCACCCTCTGCTCCTACCCCTTCAGTCTCTGAAGACTTACTAAGATCATAAGCCACCAACAACTCCTGTAGGTGTTGGGTGGTGGGACTTTGGCCTGTCCTTAATTTCCTCACGTTACACAAAGCTCTCAATTCCAAGAATGGGAGTGTGTCATACTTGGAGGGTGGAAGCTCAATGGCTTCCTGCAAGGCATCTTTGGATCCTGCTTTTAAGGACATTACTAGTGTGGTGTGGTGTATGCACTACCTACTCTAGTGTGGCCTACTAAACTCTCTTGAGTTGTAGAAAGGGTTGTGCTATCCCTTACACACAACTCTAAGTTCAGTAGAACTTACTGATATTCTAAGCTTAAATTATATGTACCTTAGGTACCTTTAGTGGTTTTCAGTTGATCAATTCAATTGAGATTATCTGGTAAAACAATAGCAAGCTGGAATCCCACACGCTGCACACCAATGTGAGAAGTTGGCCTGGCATATGCTGTCCACTAATTATAGTGGGCACCGTGCACCAGTCCAAATCGACTCTTATGGTAGGTAGGTTAAAGACAACCTTATTGAAAGCTATCCTAGTGGTAGCTGTGGAGAGCAGCCTTCAGGCTAAGTCTTGAAGGAATGTAAAGCAGCTTGTTTTACCAGTCTATAATCTCTTGAGTGACCAAATGAAAGAGCACCACACCAGGTATATATTCAAAATATATGTATTTATTACTAAACACACCCCTCTAGTCTCTTTATGAGGCTAGAGTTCGAAATACATAGGTTATAAGATCTTAAATCACAGTAATAGCACAAATACACGTTTGGGCCCTAGGGGCGTACCAAACCATATACCAATAAAGTGGTATGCGAACCACGACTGAACTAGGCACTAGGCCTAGAGCCTCTAGAAGTGCTTGGACCACAAGGAACCACCCAAGGTAGTGACACAGGGGACCCCTCGGGAGACGCATGCAGTGTAAATACACAACCGCGATACGCCGTTAACTTCTATGGAGAAAGTCGGGATCGGGAAAATAGAGGAAAGGGACACTTAAAAGAGGACTAGGACAAAACCCTTTGAGATCTAGGACTTTGAAGAGTCTCTACCCACGGGAGCACCGGAGTACTCGTGTTACCTCACCCAGGGAAGCCGGGTGCATAGGTGCCATTCGGGGTCGGGTTTCGTCGTCGTTTCTTATGGCGATCTGCTGCAAAGTGCTGCTGGCGACCAGGAGAAAAGTGTCCGGGTGGATCCAAGAGTGGATCGGAGTTCTGAAGAACCTGAAAGCAGAGGGGACAGAGTCTGGGTCACTAGCCAGTGACCAGGGAAGCGATGGACAGATGCCCACCGATGTCGAGTGCTTCAGGTTCAATGACAGTCATCTTGACTCTTCAGCCACGAGGTCTGGGAGGCGTTGTCGGTGACCAGGAACAGGATTCGGGCTGTTGCTCGATGTCTGTCGAGTGCAGAGGAGTCGGCGACCAGATTGGACCCAACAAGCCTTGGCAACGGTAAGTCTTGAGTAAGATGTAGATCGTCGATGATGCAGACCAGCAAGGTCTGGGGAACTCACCCAGCAAGGGTAAGTGAGGGCAGGCCTGGAGCAACCAGACTGCCAAGTAAAGAAAAGATTGGCCTTCGTTAAGGGCTACTAGCCAACGGGCTAGCGACCGCGAAGGAGCCTCGTGACGCCGCACGTGGAGCTGGCTTACCGGAAACTCGTGGAGTGGGGGCCAGTGATCTTCGGTGCAGGTGGTGCTGGAGGCTAGGGCTACTCGGAGCCCAAAGCACGACTTCTTGGGAGACCCAGAAGATGGTGCACTTGCAAGTGTGCTCGGTGTCCAGGGGTCATGGTCTCAAGTCACCCACAATAGCCACGGGCCTCAGCTTTGCTGGGGACTCAGGGTAGCCTCGAGGAAGTCTGAGAATCCCCCTCTGGTGATGCGATGACTTCGGCGTCCGATGGGAGCTTCAGTAATGCGAACCGGACAGATGCTTCTTTGGTGCCTGCCAAGCAGGGGAGTCACTCCTTGACCCCAAGGGAGATTCTTCAGTCCTCTAATCGTGAGTAGAGCGTCGAAGGTCCAGGATTCCGTTTCAGAGTTTCGTCCAGGTATAATCTAAAGTCCTGAGGACTGGGTTCCTACCTTTATTCTAAAAATAGGGGATGGACTACTCTGTGGCCCCACCTATGGGTGGGTCAGGGCAGAGGGGTGGCTACACCCCTTTCCCTTTGTCCAGTTCGCGCCAAAGCAGGGGCTGCAAGCCCCTGATCCGGTTTGAACTGGGGTATGCACAGGGACACCAAATGTGCCCCCAGTGCAGGACTTCAAAGCACCCGAAAGTGCTCCCGCCCAGCCCCAATACACATTGTCCTGTCTGGGGAGGTGGTCACACCTCCCTGGGACAGGAAACCTATTGTCCAGGCCTCCCCTGCCGGAGTTTCGTCCAGCAGCAGGAGGCCAGACTCGTGTCTGTGGCAGCAGCATCCATTTTGTGATGCCAGGGCTCTGGAAAGAAGTTACCGGACTCGTCAGAGTTAACATGCCTTTCCCTCTAGAAGGGTGGAATGCTACCCCCGCCGCCAGGATTGGCGGGGGGTAGTATTCCAAGATGTTTGACACCAAACACGACATGTTTAGGTGCAGCCATTCCAAAGTTAGCATTTTACCGCGAGGATATAATGCGCTTAAGAGTATATGGTCAGGCTGCACTACAAACAGCATCAGAGATGGTCTCCGAACGCTGCAGAGGGGCCCTGCTCATGCAGGGGCACCCTCTCACATAGGAACCATGCACTCTGCCTTTAGGATTGATAAGGCCTGCCTTAGGAGTGACTTATAGGTTTATATGTGTGTATGCTTTTAGTGATATAGGTAACCTATACCACAGTAAGGGGTGCGTGCACCACCTTACCCAGGCTGCAGTAGCAGACCTGTGGTGTCAGTTTGGATGGCCTCCCAGGGGTGGCATAATATATGCTGCAGCCCCTGGCAGGCCTCTGAGGTACCTATGCCCTTGGTACGTAGTATACCATATACTAGGGACTTATAAGGGCACTCCAGATCCCAATCAGTGATGTGCCTAAGGCACATGGAGACCCTTTTAAAGAGGAAACAGCTAGGCTGGGGTTCTGAATAGCAGGGCCCCAGCCAGACTAATGTCGAAAACCAGTGAAGCATCAGCAAAAAGTGGGGGTACCCATGTGAAGCAGATCCTACTCTCCTACAGTCAGTCTCTCAGTCAGTCAGTCTCTCTTAGTCAGTCAGTCACTCTCTCAGTCAGTCACTCTCTCGGTCAGTCAGTCTCTCTCTCAGTCAGTCAGTCTCTCTCAGTCAGTCAGTCTCTCAGTCAGTCAGACTCTCTCAGTCAGTCAGTCTCTCTCTCTCTCTGTAAGTCTCTCTCTCTCTGTCAGTCTCTCTCTCTGTCAGTCAGTCTCTCTCTGTCAATCAGTCTCTCTCTCAGTCAGTCAGTCTCTCTGTTAGTCAGTCTCTCTCTCTCTGTCAGCCTTTCTCTCTCTGTCAGTCTCTCTCTCTCTGTCAGTCTCGCTCTATCTCTCTCAGTCAGTCTCTCTGTCAGTTAGTCTCTCTCTGTCAGTCAGTCTCTCTCTCAGTCAGTCTCTCTCTCAGTCTCTCTGTCAGTCTCTCTCTCTCTCTCTGTCAGTCTCTCTGTCAGTCAGTCTCTCTCTGTCAGTCAGTCTCTCTCTCAGTCTCTCTCTCTGTCAGTCTCTCTCTCTCTCTCTGTCAGTCAGTCTCTCTCAGTCAGTCAGTCTCTCTCAGTCAGTCAGTCTCACTCTCTGTCAGTCAGTCAGTCTCTCTCTCTGTCAGTCAGTCTCTCTCTCTCTGTCAGTCAGTCTCTCTCTCAGTCAGTCAGTCTCTTAGTCAGTCAGTCTCTCTCAGTCAGTCAGTCTCTCTCTCTGTTAGTCAGTCACTCTCTCAGTCAGTTAGTCTCTCTCTGTCAGTCAGTCTCTCTCTCAGTCAGTCAGTCTCTCTGAGTCAGTCAGTCTCTCTCAGTCAGTCAGTCTCTCTCTCAGTCAGTCAGTCTCTCTCTCAGTCAGTCAGTCTCTCTCTCTCTGTCAGTCAGTCTTTCTCAGTCAGTCAGTCTCTCTGTCAGTCAGTCTCTCTCTGTCAGTCAGTCTCTCTCTCAGTCAGTCAGTCTCTCTCCTAGTCAGTCAGTCTCTCTCTCTGTCAGTCTCAGTCAGTCAGACTCTCTCTCTTTCAGTCAGTCTCTCTCTCTGTCGGTCTCTCTCCGTCAGTCTCTCTCAGTCAGCCAGTCTCTCTCAGTCAGTCTCTCTCTCAGTCAGTCTCCTCTCTCAGTCAGTCTCTCTCTGTCAGTCAGTCTCTCTCTCATTCAGTCAGTCTCTCTGTCAGTCAGTCTCTCTCTCTCTCTGTCAGTCTCAGTCAGTCAGTCTCTCAGTCAGTCAGTCTCTCTCAGTCAGTCACTCTCTCAGTCAGTCTCTCTCTCTCTCTGTCAGTCAGTCTCTCTCTCTGTCAGTCACTCTCTCTCAGTCAGTCAGTCTCTCTCAGTCAGTTTCTCTCTCTGAAAGTCTCTCTCTCTCAGTCAGTCTCTCTCTCTGTCAGTCAGTCTCTCTCTGTCAGTCAGTCTCTCTCTCAGTCAGTCTCTCTCTCTCTCTGTCAGTCTCTCTCTCTGTCAGTCTCTCTCTCTCTCTCTCTCAGTCAGTCTCTCTGTTAGTCAGTCTCTCTCTCAGTCAGTCAGTCTCTCTGTCAGTCAGTCTCTCTCTCAGTCAGTCTCTCTCTCAGTCTCTCTGTCAGTCTTTCTGTCAGTCAGTCTCTCTCTCTGTTAGTCAGTCTCTCTCAGTCAGTTAGTCTCTCTCTGTCAGTCAGTCTCTCTCTTAGTCAGTCAGTCTCTCTGAGTCAGTCAGTCTCTCTCTCAGTCAGTCAGTCTCTCTCTCTCTGTCAGTCAGTCTCTCTCTCTCTCTGTCAGTCTCAGTCAGTCAGTCTCTCTCTTAGTCAGTCAGTTTCTCTGTCAGTCAGTCTCTCTCTGTCAGTCAGTCTCTCTCTCAGTCAGCAGTCTCTCTCTCTGTCAGTCAGTCTCTCTCTCTGTCAGTCTCAGTCAGTCAGTCTCTCTCTCTGTCAGTCAGTCTCTCTCTCTGTCAGTCACTCTCTCTGTCAGTCTCTCTCCATCAGTCTCTCTCAGTCAGTCAGTCTCTCTCAGTCAGTCTCTCTCTCTCAGTCAGTCTCTCTCTCTCTCAGTCAGTCTCTCTCTGTCAGTCAGTCTCTCTCTCATTCAGTCAGTCTCTCTGTCAGTCAGTCTCTCTCTCTCTCTGTCAGTCTCAGTCAGTCAGTCTCTCAGTCAGTCAGTCTCTCTCAGTCAGTCACTCTCTAAGTCAGTCTCTCTCTCTCTCAGTCAGTCTCTCTCTCTGTCAGTCACTCTCCCTCAGTCAGTCAGTCTCTCTCAGTCAGTCAGTCTCTCTCAGTCAGTTTCTCTCTCTGTCAGTCTCTCTCTCTCAGTCAGTCTCTCTCTCTGTCAGTCAGTCTCTCTCTGTCAGTCAGTCTCTCTCTCAGTCAGTCTCTCGCTCTCTCTGTCAGTATCTCTCTCTGTCAGTCTCTCTCTCTGTCAGTCTCTCTCTCTCTCTCTCAGTCAGTTTCTCTGTCAGTCAGTCTCTCTCTCAGTCAGTCAGTCTCTCTGTCGGTCAGTCTCTCTCTCAGTCAGTCAGTCTCTCTCTCAGTCTCTCTGTCAGTCTTTCTGTCAGTCAGTCTCTCTCTCAGTCAGTCAGTCTCTCTCTCTGTCAGTCTCTCTCTCTCTGTCAGTCTCTCTGTCAGTCAGTCTCTCTCTCAGTCAGTCAGTCTCTCTGTCAGTCAGTCTCTCTCTATCAGTCTCTCTCTCAGTCTCTCTCTCAGTCTCTCTCTCTCTCACTCTCTCTCAGTCAGGTTCTCTCTGTCATTCAGTCTCTCTCTCTCAGTCAGTCAGTCTCTCTCTACCTCAGTCAGTCAGTATGTCTCTCTCTCAGTCAGTCAGTCTCTCTCTGTCTGTCAGTCTCTCTCTCCCTCTGTCAGTCTCTCTCTCTCTCTGTCAGTCTCTCTCAGTCAGTCAGTCTCTCTGTCAGTCAGTCACTCGCTGTCATTCAGTCTCTCTCTCTCAGTCAGTCAGTCTCTCTCTACCTCAGTCAGTCAGTATCTCTCTCTCAGTCAGCCAGTCTCTCTCTGTCTGTCAGTCTCTCTCTCCCTCTGTCAGTCTCTTTCTCTCTCTGTCAGTCTCTCTCAGTCAGTCAGTCTCTCTGTCAGTCAGTCTCTCTCTGTCAGTCAGTCTCTCTCTCAGTCTCTCTCTCTGTCAGTCTCTCTCTCTCTCACTCTCTCTCTGTGAGGCTCTCTCCGTCATTCAATCTCTCTCTCCCAGTCAGTCAGTCTCTCTCTACCTCAGTCAGTCAGTATCTCTCTCTCTCAGTCAGTCAGTCTCTCTCTGTCTGTCAGTCTCTCTCTCTCTCTCTGTCAGTCTCTCTCTCTGTCAGTCTCTCTCAGTCAGTCAGTCTCTCTGTCAGTCAGTCTCTCTCTCAGTCAGTCAGTATCTCTCTCTCAGTCAGTCTCTCTCTCTCTGTCAGTCTCTCTCTCAGTCAGTCAGCCTCTCTATTAGTCAGTCTCTCTCTCAGTCAGTCAGTCTCTCTCTCAGCCAGTCTCTCTGTCAGTCAGTCTCTCTCTCAGTCAGTCAGTCTCTCTGTCAGTCAGTCTCTCTCTCAGTCAGTCAGTCTCTCTCAGTCTCTCTCTCTGTCAGTCTCTCTCTCTCTCTCTGTCAGTCTCTCTAAGTCAGTCAGTCTCTCTGTCAGTCAGTCAGTCGCTCTGTCAGTCAGTCTCTCTGTCAGTCAGTCAGTCTCTCTGTCAGTCAGTCTCCCTCTGTCAGTCTCTCTCTCTGTCAGTCTCTCTCTCACTCTCTCTCTATCAGGCTCTCTCTGTCATTCAGTCTCTCTCTCTCAGTCAGTCAGTCTCTCTCTACCTCAGTCAGTCAGTATCTCTCTCTCTCAGTCAGTCAGTCTCTCTCTGTCTGTCTCGCTCTCTGTCAGTCTCTCTCTCTCTCTCTCTCTGTCAGTCTCTCTCAGTCAGTCATTCTCTCTGTCAGTCAGTCTCTCTCTGTCAGTCAGTCTCTCTCTCAGTCTCTCTCTCTGTCAGTCTCTCTCTCTCTCTCACTCCCTCTCTGTCAGGCTCTCTCTGTCATTCAGTCTCTCTCTCTCAGTCAGTCAGTCTCTCTCTACCTCTGTCAGTCAGTATCTCTCTCAGTCAGTCAGTCTCTCTCTGTCTGTCAGTCTCTCTCTCTCTCTGTCAGTCTCTCTCAGTCAGTCAGTCTCTCTGTCAGTCAGTCTCTCTCTCAGTCAGTCAGTCTCTCTCTCAGTCAGTCAGTCTCTCTCTCTCAGTCAGTCTCTCTCTCTCTGTCAGTCTCTCTCTCAGTCAGTCAGTCTCTCTGTTAGTCAGTCTCTCTCTATCGTTCAGTCTCTCTCTCTCAGTCAGTCTCTCTCTCTCAGTCAGTCTCTCTCTTTCTCTGTCAGTCTCTCTCTCTCTCTGTCAGTCTCTCTCTGTCAGTCAGTCTCTCTCTCAGTCAGTCAGTCTCTCTCTCAGTCAGTCAGTCTCTCTCTCAGTCAGTCAGTCTCTCTCTCTCTCTACAACATACCTTAGAAACATTGCCAATATCTCTGTCTAAACACTTATAAAGTCCCAACGTCGAGACCTATTGGCGATGCCAATGCTTGTTTTTTTATTTTCTATTCCGGATTCGTGCACCCAGCGCGAATTCGGATGTTTTTTTAAATGTTTTTGGGCTGGGGGTCCTTGTCGGACCCCCTGAGCAGGCCTAGGGGGTCAGGGTGTTCCTACCCTGCCCCCTTTTCTTGTTTTTCATCTTTGTTTAACTGTTTTTTTATGACTCTGGTTCAACCTAGTCCCAAGATGGCTGCCAGCATTTCCTGGATGAAGTGCCGACAGCCAATCAGATTTCACGATGACATGTGTGGTTAGGCTCCGCCCAGATATCGATATTTCTTTTTCCTTTCTTTTTCCTTTAATATTTCAAAAACTACTGAACGGATTTACACCATTTAAAAAAAGGGCTCTTTCTGAACCAAGGGCTACCTTTTTGCCAAATTTGGTGTAATTCCGTTCAGCAGTTCGGGCTGTAGCTTTGTCTAAAGTTTCCTACTGAAATTAACATGGGGAAAATGTGTTTTGGGACCCCCCTTTTTTCTCGGCCCCTGCTTGACGAATCACCCCGAAACTTTGAAGACAGGAGCTGACTGGAGTGCCCCACTAGTTTTGAAAATTTCGCGAAGATTTGTCAACCGGCGCCAAAGTTATTGGGAAAAGAAAAAACGCTTTTTGAATAGAAACGAAGTCCTAACTATAACTACCTACTGGCGACCGCAAGTAGGTAATATATATATATATATATATTCACTGAAAAAGCCATAGGTTTTACAGACGTTATAGTTAGAAATTAGCATTTATAAAACCTTTGAAATTCACTGAAAAAACCATAGGTTTTACAGACGTTATAGTTAGAAATTAGCAATTAAAAAACCTTTGAAATTCACAGAAAAAACCATAGGTTTCAGGGGCGTTATAGTTAGCTGGACATTTCACTCGTACAAAACCATAGAAATTCCACTGTTATAGTTAGTTCAGCTAACTATAACTTGCGCCCGCAATGCACTGCTCATGACGTCACATATTACATCATTCATGACATGGTCAGTGACATCACTGATGACATCACTGATGACATCATCCAGTGACTGTGTGTTTCTTTAAATTTTAAATATGTATTATATATATGCCAAGGTGTATTGAAGAATGAGTGGGTGTATAAGTGTCTGGATGGAGGATTCAGTAGGTGCGTGACTGACTTTTGTTCCCATTTTTTTAATTTAAAACCATAGTGATGAGAAATATTATCACGTTTTTTTTTTCTTCTATTCTGAAAGATCTTTTTTTTTATGTCTTCTATTTAGAATTACGGCAATTAATAAATGTATTTACTCATGAGAATGGAAATTACACGGTTTTCCGGGTAACAGTTTTTAAGCTCTCCAACGTATGTACATATTAAGGACCTTATACGTGTTAGGATCGAAATCGAAACTTTTTCCGCTTCACATTTTGTAACTTTTTCCAACACGTGCACAAGTTAAACAGTTAAAATGTGAGCATGTGTCAACTGTAAAACGTGACATCTAAATGGGCGGAGCCGTATCTTCCCTCCATAGACTACTCAATAACCAAAAAGTATATAAACCACACCCGTTGATTGAATTAGTTTCGTTTTTGCGAGTTATTTACGCATCTCCATTCAGTGATGCAGGTGCTCTTTTCTAGAGTCGGATTCTTCTTTTGCGGCCACAAAACATAATCCTGAGTTGTAAGTTGTTTGATTATGGCATACTACATATTTATAATATGTAGCTATTTGTCAATATTTAAACACTTGTATTTAGAAAAAAGTGTTATTGGTTGTTTTTGCCATTTATATGTAACGTCAGCAGCTTGTTTTCAGAAACAGACAGAATACAGCAAACATTGTTCCTGTTCTGGCTCCTTTGAGCTCATATAGTGTGACTTTGTATATTATAATATTGACACTGTACTTGACCTCAGAAGTGTTGGTGACCCGTTGGCGCGAAGACTAAAGATTTATATGTAACGTCAGCAGCTTCTAGTTTGTAGTCTATTTCCCCTTGAGATCATATAGTGTGAGTATGTATATTATAATAACCACACATTATGATCTCAGAGGAGTTTGTGACCCGTCGGCGCGAAGACTAAAGATTTATATTTAACGTCAGCACCTTCTCGTTCTTACTCTGTTTCTTCCTTGGGATCATATACTGTGAATATGTATATTATAATATTAACAGTCATTGTGATCTCAGAGCACTTTATGACCCGTTGGCGCGAAGATGAAAGATTTCGAAGTCCCGGAGAAAAGAAGCTCTGAACATACTCATCGCTGGAAAGTATTTCGTTATTGATCTTGTTTTGTATTGATGACTTCATTTTCATTTTCCTTTTTGTGTGCCATCAGTGACACTGTGTATATTGTAAGAGTGTGATATTTCCACACAACAGGAATTGGAGATTTGTCGCCGCCAGGAGTAAACCATCTGAAATACAGTTTACTGACCTTTATAACTTACTTGATCAGATATTTTTACAGTGACAATATTTTGGGAAATTGCAGTTTAAAAAAAAATAGTTCCCATAGATACTTTCTCAGTGAATCCCTTTGATAAACCCTACATTTCTGAATGGTTTTTTGCTATTTCTATTTTTGTCTGTTGCGGTTCCTATTCACCTTCTCCCTATAGAATATATACGACCAGCAGTGTATATTATTATACTACTATCCTATATATTCTTAAAGGAGAACATGATTTGTTAGCGGAGCAGTGAGCGACCTCTAAGTACTACGACCGAACTTTCCCGAATTCTACAGAATAGAAATTATAAAAAATGATAAAGCGTACATTTCTATGTAATATAAAGTGATTTGTGTTTAACTGTTTTTACTTGTTATTGTTCTTGTGACCTGAGATGATGTAGTGCGGAGTGTTTCTTGTAGCACTTCTTTTCTACTTTATCTAAAAGTAACTCATACCCTCTTATATTATCAAGAATATGGGGCAACACTTTTACAAACTATAGCAGAAAAAAAAGGGAGGGTGTGCCAACGCTTAAGGGATATTTTATGAATTGCGTTTTTATTTGTCATCCCTTTGATATATACAGCTTCGGTTTCCGAAGAAAGTATATTTGTAATTGCTTAATAAAAACTATTTCAAACCTAGACTGAAATTTTTGCTGCGCAACCACAGCTCCCCGTCAGAAAAGTAAACACCACATTATAACTAAACAGTGCTCCTGGGAAGTATCCCACCCACAAATTTAATAAAAGAAGACCGCACACACTTTGTTATTTTCCCGCCGTGATTTGTACACCCCACGCCAATTATATAAATGGCCCTTAAAATATATAAAAAAACAATTTTTACCTTCACAATCCCTCTCCACCACCTTGTGACCACTGTACAGAGTTAATAGTGTTCCTACCCTCCCCGCTACTATTTTCTTTTCCCGTACTCCATTGAAGTGCGTCACAAAATGGTTCACAACAGTGAACCGTTCCCAGCCAATAATGAGCAAACTTGTACTCGGAACACTTTAGCCAATAAAATGTCCATGGTGTTCCGCAGAGGGGGAGGGAATCGCTGCCAACACTTCTACTTTCAATGGTTTACAGCCAATGAACATTAAGCTTGCGAACGTCCTGCTTGGAACACGTCGGCCAATCAGATGTTCCTGCTACTCCGCGGACGGGGAAGAAATGGCTGGCAACACTTCTACTTTCAATGGTTCGCAGCCAATGAACATTAAGCTTGGGAAGGTCCTGCTTGGAACACGTCAGCCAATCAGATGTCCCTGCTACTCCGGGGACAGGGAGGAAATGGCTGGCAATACTTCTACTTTCAATGGTTTGCAGCCAATGAACATTAAGCTTGGGAAGGTCCTGCTTGGAACACGTCAGCCAATCAGATGTCCCTGCTACTCCACGGACGGGGAGGAAATGGCTGGCAACACTTCTACTTTCAATGGTTTGCAGCCAATGAACATTAAGCTTGGGAAGGTCCTGCTTGGAACACGTCAGCCAATCAGATGTCCCTGCTACTCCACGGACGGGGAGGAAATGGCTGGCAACACTTCTACTTTCAATGGTTCGCAGCCAATGAACATTGAGCTCGTTGTTGGAACACCTCAGCCAATTAAACGTTAATTTTGTTCCAGACACACGAACAGAACACGCCCTCCCACATAATATTAAATTTCATCTAAGAAAGTGACACTGTCTGTGATAAAAGTGAACACCGCATTATAAGTAAACATTACTGCACATTATATTAAAGGAAGGCTGCAATACGGCGCATTGTTATTTTCCCGATATGATTTACACAGCCTACTGAACATTGCCGCAATACCACACATTCACACTACCTGTGTGTGCACCCTACACACTGCTTGCTGCAATATGGTGCATTGTTTTCCCGACGGGATTTCCAGAGCCTACGCAACCTTGCCGCAATACCGCGCACCGTTGTTCTGCGGATGTGATTTCCACGGCCTACGCAACATTCAAACTCCCTGCCTCTGCACCATACAGACTGCTTAAACTAAGACCACAGTGTTCCTACTATACCCTCTTATACAATTTTTCTCTTTTGTTTCGCCCTACGCCTTTCAACTCAGTCACAAAATGGCTGCCTGCCAACACTTCCTAGTTGCAACAGTTCGCAACCAATGAGCCGCACGCTCGTGCTCGTAACGCCTCAGCCAATCAGATGTCAGAATTCTCAAATATCGATATCTGTAAATTTTGATATTTCTCTAAAACTACTAAACGGACTTACCCCATTGAAACAAAAGCGTGCTTTCTGGACCAAGACCTTTCTCCCTGCCAAATTTGGCGTAATTCCGTTCAGCAGTTTGACCTGTAGCCTTGTCTAAAGTTTCCTATGGAAATTGCATGGAGAAAACACGTTTTGGGACCCCCCTTTTTTCTCAGCCCCCCCTTCACCAATCACCCCCAAACTTTCAGGATAGGAGCTCACCTAAAAAGAGGTACTTTTTGGAAAATTTCGTAAAGATTCGTCAAACGACGCCAAAGTTATAAGCACATCAAAAAATGCTTTTCCTATGGAAACTAGGTTCTAACTATAACTATCTACTGGCGACCGCCAGTAGATAATATATATATATTCACTGAAAAAACCATAGGTTTCAGGCACGTTATAGTTAGAAATTAGCATTTAAAAAACCTTAGAAATTCACTGAAAAAACCAAAGGTTTTAGGGAAAGTTATAGTTAGTTGGACATTGCACTCGTACAAAACCCGTGAAATTCCACCGTTATAGTTAGTTCAGCTAACTATAACTCGCGCCCCCGCAATGCACTGCTGACGACGTCACATATTACATCACTCATGACATGGTCAGTGACATCACTGATGACATCACTGATGACATCTCAAATGACATCACTGATGACATCACTGATGACATCATCCACGTGAAAATCTGATGCACCTCCGCACCCTCAAAGGTTTTTTAAATGCTAATTTCTAACTATAACGTGCCTGAAACCTATGGTTTTTTCAGTGAATTTCAAAGGTTTTTCAAATACTAGTTTGTAACTATGCCTAAAGAAGTAGGACATGTGAAGAAAGAAGAAAAAACGCACAGAAAGAAGCAAAAGAAATGTCGAAAGATACAGAAGTGCACAAAGACAAAGAAAAATCCAGGAAGAAGCAAGACATGTGCAGAAAGAACCAACAGAGGAGCAGAAAGAGGCCTTGTTGCAAAATAATCCTGTGCCCACACCTTTTCCAGACGTGTACTGGTGGTAACTGACTCTGACTAACCAGGCCTAGAGCCAGTGCTATGGTAAAAGACACTTAGAATACAGTTAAAACACCTACATACACTAGGGAACACTATGCGTTGAGGTACCCCTGTGATTAGCATGACCTCCTCTGTAACTCCCTAGTACATAATAGGGCAGGGGGATTAAAACTACCTCTTAAAACGCGCCATGGGGCACGTTTGCACACTGGTGTAGGGAGGGGGGGCCTGAGGTTACATGTGTGCAAACACGTCCTCTGGCCGTTTTAAGTTGGGGGATAAAGTCCCCTTGAATCCTAAGGGTCCCTGGGGTCCAACTAGACCACCAGGTACCTCCAGTAAGCGCCACAGAGCTGCGTTGCACAGAGGTGTAAAAAACTGGCGTGGCCTGGACCACCTCTCTGCAACGCAACCCTGTGGGGCGCACTGGAGGTACCTGGTGGGCTATTTGGCCCCCAGGGTCCCTCAGGATTCAAGGGGAATTAATTCCCCATCTTAAAACGCGCCACAGGGTGTGTTTGCACACATGTCACCTGAGGCCCCGCCCCCTCCCTTCACCACTGTGCAAACGCGCCCTGTGGCGCGATTTAAGTTGGGGTATTAGGTCACCTTGAATCCTGAGGTTCCCTGGGGATCAACTAGCCCACCAGGTACTTCCAGTAAGCGCCACAGGCCTGCGTTGCAGAGAGGTGGTCAGAGGCCACGCCCTTTTTTACACCTTTCTGCAACGCAGCTCTGTGGCGCTAAATGGAGGTAGCTGGTGGGCTAGTTGCACCCCAGGGACCCTCAGGATTCAAGGGGAGTTAATCCCCCAACTTAAAACACGCCACAGGGCGTGTTTGCACACATGTCACCTCAGGCCCCGCCCCCTCCCTTCACCACTGTGCAAACGCGCCCCGCGGCCGGGAGCCGGCATTGCTTTTCCACATGGGGAGCTGCTGACATGCAGCTCCCCGTGTGGAAAAGCAATCGTCTTTGGTTTTTGGAAGAGAGAGCAGGTTTCCTGCTCTCTCTTTCAAAAACCAAAGCAGTTTGCAATGACAGGACGGGAGCCGCGAGGCTCCCGCCCTGCCATAGCAAACTACAGTGTCCCGGAAGTGAGCACCCCGGGACACTGCAGGAGCTGGCCCTGGGGGGTGGTGGTCCCCAGGGCCATCACTGGCTCCAGGAGGGGGGCCGCGCGGCCCCCCTCCCAGCACGTGCACAGCCCCAGGAAGGTGGCGGTCCCCGAGGCATGTGGGGGGGCTCGAGCCCCCCCGCACAGGTAATTTAATTTTTTTTAAAAGAAGCCCCGGGGGTGGCGGTCCCCGGGGCTGCGGGAGGGCCGAGTGCCCTCCTGCACCATTTTTATTTCAAAGCGCCGGGGGGTGGTGGTCCCCGGGGCTTAGGGGGGGCTTTAGAGGCCCCCCACACATTTTTATTAACCCCCCGCATGCCCCCGGGACTTGGCCCACCCGGGGGCCAAATAACAACGAAGCGCGGGAGCCCGCGCTTTGGTTTTTTTTTTACGGCGGGATCCACGCACCCTGCACGCATCCCGCCGATAAAAAAAAAATTGGGGGGCCCTGGGGGTCCTTGTGGGACCCCCTAAGCAGGCCTAGGGGGTCAGGGTGTTTCTACCCTGTCCCCTTTTTGCGTTTTGCGCACTTGTTTCTTGTGCCTCGGTTGTACCGAGGAACAAGATGGCTGCCAACACTTCCTGGTTTGGAGTGTTGACAGCCAATTAGCATACAGCTCGTGATCGGGAGGGTGGGCTCAGGGTGCGCGGACCCTCCGCGGCCATAGATATATGTGATTTTACTTTTGATTTTCTCAGGAACTACTGAACGGATTTACACCATTTAACCAAAAGGCATGACTCTGAACCAAGGACTACCTTTTTGCCAAATTTGGTGTAATTCCGTTCAGCAGTTCGGGCTGTAGCTGCGACTAAAGGTTCCTATGGAAAATTGCATGGGGAAAACATGTTTTGGGACCCCCCTTTTTTCTCGGCCCCCACTTGATGAATCACGCCGAGACTTTCAGGATAGGAGCGTACCGGAGCGCCCCACGAGTTTTGAAAATTTCGTGAAGATTCATCAACCGGCGCCAAAGTTATTGGGAATAGAATGGGTTTTTTTGTTGTTTTTTTTGTCCTCATTCACCTCAGGTATTGGTGACTTTTACCTTTGCCAAAGACCTCTATAGCTGGGGAAGACCCCAGACCCCGCCACAGAATAGTGATAGGGAGAAAAAAAAAGAGGGAAAGAAGGCGCAGGCCCTAAGAACACCATTCACCTGTTAATGCATCTCTCTCAGACAACATCCGGTTTCCCGGAGGACTGCCTAGAAGAAGACTGGGGGGGGGAGAACCCCCGCAGCCAGGTCAGAGAGGTCTGTAGGCATAATCATTGGACAGGGGGTACATCTCGTTACCTTAAATGCTGTACACTAAGCCACTCCCTGGCTACTGTTACCCCTACCCAGTTATTGAAAATCTCCCAAAACTTTTTCCTCTTTTGGACCCATCACCCAGTAAATCCATTCTGGACATATAGAACATGGATTCTAGCCATTTTACGTGCTGTGGCAGTGCTACACTTATCCAATTTCTACAAATCTCCCTTCTAGCTAGCAACAATGCATAAAACAACAAGTTCCTAGATGCACCAGTCACACCCTCCGCAATCCCGAAAATAATTTGTTCAAGGCTTACCTTAATATGTATTCCCAGAATACCTGTAAGTGTCAATTCAACCTCATGCCAGAAGCTTTGAATCTGCGTGCATAGGAAAAACATATGTGTATCTGTCGCATTTTCTAAGCCACACTTTGCACAAGCCGCCGGTTTTCCTTTCCCCATTTTGGACAGCTTCTCTGGAGTGAAGTATGCTTTATGGAGTGAGAAGAAATGGTTCCTTTTCAAAAATGCAGGCTTAACAATAGAATAAAGAGTGCGCATTGATACTTGCCACTTATGTTGTAAGTTGCAGCTCGGCAAGCATCTACCCCAGGTATCTTCTGCCAATGTGAATTCTCCATCGAGGTTGTCCTGCAGAGCCCAATACCACAGGGATACTTCTTTCACCCCTGGAGGTTTATTAGCCAACATCTCCTCTAGTTCTGTAACAACACCCACTGGTGTTTTTCGTGCCTGCATCCAGCTCTTAAGTTGAATATATTTAAATAAGGACATTTTGCCCTTCATAAGGTCCTTCATCTCACTCCATGGGATTAACTGTCCATCTTGCGTAATCTCTCCCCACACCAAAAACACCTGACTCCCTTATTGACCACGCCAGCTTATCCTTAAGGCATTCAGGAGTACCTGGGGAGTCCCATATAGGTGCATGGAATGAATAATAGTCTACTCTAAGCCGCCTACGTATCAAATACCACATTCTCGAAAAGGCTTGTAACACCTTCAGCTTAACTTTCTTGAAATATTTTGGGTCCCCAAACTTAAAGAGGAAACCATCATGTCCCCCTCTACTCTCCTTTGTCATTATAGAAAACATATGACCAATATCCGAATCATCAGAGGTACTAAAAAGCATTCTAGAATTGGAGATTTGAAAAGCCCAAGCATATAGTTGGATATCTGGTAGTGTCAAACCCCCTTTTTCCTTCCGTCTCCGCAACTTTTTCCAAGATATCCGCACACCTTTATAAGCCCAGATGAAAGAATTTATAGCCTGTTGGATTTTGTCGATCGTTAGTTTCTCAAAATGAAGTGGTATGGTGCTGAATATATAAGTTATTTTTGGCAGAATCACCATTTTTACCAGATTAACTGGTCCAAAAATCGTGAGGGGAAGATGTACCCAACTCTTCAATAGTTGAACTATTTCCTTATATATTTTTAGTAAATTGATTTCCGGGATTTTTTTAATGTCTTCAACTATTTTAATCCCCAAGTATTTCATGTCCTTTTTAACCATGTGGTTATCCATCCTCTGATTCCAAACCATGATCTCAGTTTTAGCCTCATTTATCTGGTATCCTGAAATACTGCCAAACCTTTTAGCTAGCTGGAGGACAGGTGTCAATGTAACCTCAAGATCAGAAGTGAAAATAACCAAGTCATCTGCATATAGAGCAACTTTCTTCTCCCAAGAACCCCAACGAAAGGGGGAATGTTCGTTGCCTTTCTCAATTTCTCAGCCAATGGCTCTATATATAGATTAAACAAAAGAGGCGATAGAGGGCATCCCTGTCTTGTGCCTCTTGTGATATTGAACGAAGTGGTTAGATTGCCGTTTACTAGAACTCTGGCCATGGGGTTTTGATATATTAATTGTATTGCCCTACAGAATCTATCCCCTAATTCTAATTTCTTCAAAACCATAAACAAATATGACCATCTGACCCTATCAAACGCCTTAGCGGCATCTATCATAATAACCGCAAGGGGGACAGAATAAGCTGTTACCACATCAATTGCTCCAATAAGCCCGTAAGTTTGTTCATGGATATGCCTCCCTCTAATAAATCCCTTCTGATCTCTATGGATTATCTCACCAACAGCCTTACTTAATCTCCCTGCCAATACAGAAGTAAAGATTTTATAATCCGTATTCAGAAGGGATATAGGCCTGTATGATTCGCGGTTTGTGGGGTCCTTGCCAGGTTTTAAAATAAGAGAGATCGTTGCTTCATTCCAAGATCTTGGGAGTTGTAACCCCTTATCCAAGATCTCGTTAATTACCACTGTCAAATAAGGGATTAAGAATTCCCCAAAATCTTATATAGTTCCACTGGGATACCATCGGGGCCTGCAGCTTTACCCCCTTAGATATTTGTACGGCCCTCCTCACTTCTTCCTCCGTTACCTCCTGATTAAGGCTCATTCTTTGATCTTGATCCAAAGGATTTACAGACTCTGTTAGCCAGGCATCTACCTCCTCCTCTGAGACCTCCTCCTCTTCCGAGTAAAGGTCCCGGAAATAGTCAAAAAGGCCTCTTCCACCTCGGTGCCCCGAGTTAACATTATACCATTCTGGCCCGACTTAATACCATTTATATAATTTCTATTTTGGTCAGACTTGATCTTCCAAGCTAGGAGCTTTCCTGCTCCCTCCCCATACTCAAAGTGAGCTAGTTTGCTTGCTTCCCATCTTTTCTTAATCCTATTCTGCAAAGTTTCTTCCAGTTGGTAACACTGATCCTCGGGAGAACATGGCGGCCGCTACACTTGCCGGTCGCTAGGTCCGGGTGAAGTGCTCCGCAACCGGTATTATAGGAATGTAATTAAACCCCCCTCACCCCCTCCGTACCTAATTTAGATGTGCCTCCCAGAGCCGTTAGCTTTGGCCTCAATTTCAGGTGCACGTTCGGTGGTTTTCTCGCCTGCTGGTCAGAGCGGAGGGACTCACTGGTTTCGCGCCGCCCTGGAGCTCCGGAAAAGCCACAGAGCTGCGGCGCGGGGGCTCCACAGAAACAGCGTGGGCAGCGTCAGAACAAGCGCTGCCTCCCCAGCTGTAGTTTTCGAGTCAGTTACTGAGAAGGAGGAAGTGATTTCAGGAGCGGCTACAGCGAGGGGTAGGAAAGGTAACCGAGGAAGAAAGAAGACAGCCGGCAAAGCCATCAGTAAGGAGGCCAGATTGGAGGTAAACTCAGACTTGGCGGACTCTGTGGGGCAAGAGGAAAAACAAGAGAGAAGAAGGAAGACAGAGGAAGGGTCTGTTAGTACTGCCACCGAGGGACTGGAATTAAGCCCCCCTATTTTAGATAAAGGTCATATTTCCTCCTTTTTCCTCAAAGCTACTACACGGGATTCTAGAATTAAGGGAGAAAGGGAGTACGATCTCCCGAAAGCGCGTAGGGGTGGAAAGAATAGGGACGATATTTTATATAAAAAATTTAAAGTAACCCCTTCCCTACGGACCTTTTTAAGGTTCTCCCGCCAGTTGTTACTCTAAATCTGAACCGTGAGATGTTGGAACAGGGGAACAGGGGGCAGCTGCATACTCAGCAGGGACTGCAATAGAAGGTATGTCGGGAAGTGTGTCAGTAGTCCTTCCTGAGAGAGAGAAAATAGTAGCCGGCAATGATTATAAGTTGCCTGATAGTAACAAGGGGACTTCTTCCTCTACTGGGCTACCTGAGCAGGCAAATAAGGGCATAGATCGGGGTTTGGATACTGACACTCCTGATACTGATACTCCTACTGCTTGGACTAGTGGAGGCTCAATGGAAGATATGTTCTCTTCACTGTCTGGAGAAATAAGAAAGGGATTCATGGTATCAGAAGCGAATCAGAGTGAGATACGTAGTGCTTGTGAAGTCCTAGAAAAGAAAATCGACTCTTTGACAGTGAGAACCCAACTACTTGAAACTAATGTTGGGGAATTAAGGGCGGATTTAAATATCAGCAAGAAGGATATTACAGCCCTGCAGAGAGGGGAACAGGTATTGCAGGAGAAAGTAGAACAATTGGAAAACAGCTCGAGGAAAAACAACCTGCGCATACTAAATGTCCCCGAAGGACAGGAGGGGGAGAATTTGAAATCTTTTGTAGCATGCCTAATTAAGGACTCCCTCCAGATAGAAGAAAGCCAGATAGAAGAAAGCAAAGCAGACATTGAACGTGATATTCAGCGAATACATAGGGACCCATTTCGAAAAAATCTGAATAGAATAAAACCACGGAAAATTCTTTTGAATTTTCAAACGTATACTTTGAAAGAAAAAATTCTATCGAGTGCACTAAAATTGAAAACCCTAAAGGGTAAGGATTTTTCTTTTGAAATCAGGTCTGACCTTGCCCGAGTTACCCTGGATAGACAGTGGGAGCTTGGAAAACGTCTCGAGGATTTTCGAAGAGTAGGTGCCTCGGCACAGCTGAAGTTCCCTGCCGCCCTCAGAGTTATGTATAATAACAAGATATACTTTTTGAAAACTGTTAATGAAGCTGATGAGCTCCTTGAAGTAATTAAGAAGGAGGGGGGTGTATAGAGAAGTATAGAGAAAATGACGTAGATCTTACAATAAGACCTAGTTTAGGGGGTGTAGGTTAGCAGGGGGTTGTGCTTTAACATTTAGGTTAATAGGTTGCGGAGCACTGTAACAAGGGCTAGGAAGAAAAGGGGTCCTATGTTAGGCCCAGCAGGAAGTAGGGGGGGTTCTCCAGGGGGGAGGGTGGTGGGTTGCACAGGGTGGGGAGCATGTGGGAAAAAATTATAAAAATATCCTCAGAAACCTCAAATATACAGACCTCAGTTAAGTTGCAGCATGGTAGTTTTCATACAGAAAAGATAGCGTAGAAGATGATACAGATTTTATCATGGAACGTTAACGGGCTCCGTACAAGGGGCAGAAGGGACCGGATTTTGCAATATCTTAAAGATTCCCCAGCACAAATTTTAATTCTACAGGAAACACACTTGGTTAGAGAAGAATGTATGCAGCTGTTTAAAAAACTAAGATGGGTTCAGAAGGTAGAATGTACAACACAGACAGCCAATATAAGAGGAGTAGCAATTATTATTAAGAAACAGGGTGCTGGGATGAGGTTAGTGAATACCCGTATGGATAAGTCCGGCAGATGGATCATAGTGGATTTAAGAGTAGATGATCATTCATTTACTCTAGTAGGATACTATGGCCCGAATCAAGACGACTGCGAACCTCTAAAATCTGTATATACTAACTTATTAGATTTCTCAGGCCCAGTGATAATGTCGGGAGATTTTAATATTATCTTAGACCCTAAGGTGGATAAATCTTGTAGTAGAAGGGCTATACCTACCCCGAAATCGCGGGCTTTTTTGAAATCTATGATGCAGCAGCATGCTCTTAGAGATATATGGAGAGAGAGGGTAGGAACTCGAATGGGCATATCATTTCATAACAAAAAATATGGACATAGATCAAGAATTGATTACTTCCTGGTAGAATTGAGTTTGAAACAGGAGGTGGTTGACATTGAATATCTCCCTGTGCATCTATCTGACCATTCTGCAGTTCTATTAACACTTAGGAAGAAGAGTCAGTATAAGGATAGAAGGTGGACTATGGACCTCACTATCTTCTTAGAAGCCGATATAATGGAGAGTCTGAAGGTAGAGGTAGGGAAATTCCTTAAAGTAAATAAAGGATCTGCTTCAAACGGAATAGTGTGGGATGCTATGAAAGCCTTTATCAGAGGGAAAGTTATAAATGTACTCACTTATCGAAATAGACAGTATAGACAAGAGCTAAGTAATTTGGAAGCAGAAATAAAGAAAATAGAGCTAGATAGGTATAAGACAACGGGTAGTAGTATTTATGGGGAGGGAAGACTGGCAGTTCTTAAAAACCAACGGGAATAGAATGTTGCGGATTTCCTATGGAAAAGAGGTCCTAACTATAACTATCTACTGGCGACCGCCAGTAGATTATATATATATATATATATATATAAATGCAAGAAGAGAACAAAAAACAAACACTACAATATAATATAATCCCTAAATAATAACATATTAACAGGCAAACTCAACAGCATAATAATATCATATTGGTGAAGTTGAAGGAACAATATCCATAACATCTGCTCTAGAAGATTCAAGGAAAGTCTTCAAATGAGACGGATATTTGTAAGTCGTTAATTTATTATTGTACGTGGCTTTGAAGAGGCATTGATGAAAAAGTCCAAACTAGGCACCCATAGCACAGAAAGCAGGTCTCATATTGAGAAAGTGTCTGCGCCTGTCCGCAGTGCTTTTCGCATAATCCTGGGAAAAATAAAGATCATGTCCAGACAAAGAAATCTTTTTGATGTGTTTGTGGCAGAAATAAATTGCATTCATTCCGTATATTCTAAAAAATATAAGATGACACCTCTAGGTTTCTTGGAAGGTGAAGCACTCGAAGGAGGACGACCCGGTCTGTGTGCTCTGTGAATGTTGAGTGACGGGCTTTTTGGTAGTTGTAAAATCTGGGGCAAAAAAAGATTTTTAAAAAGAGATGGAGTCTGCCCCTTCTGTGCCCTCAGCTAGCCCATAAATACGAAGATTATTCCTTTGATTCCTGTTTTCAAGGTCTTCGACCTGTTTCTGTAAGGAGGAAACCTGTGCCTGAAGAGAGTTCACTTTAAGAGACGTATCATTAAAATTGGTGAGTTGTTGCTCTGCCGAAGACAGACATTCCTCCCGCCATCCATCACTGAGAGTTTGTAGCTTGTAATTAGTGTCTTCCATAAAGGGGCGCAAAGCTCTAATTTCCTCCAGCAAAAGATCAAGTAAAACCACTGGTATCGACTTAGTAGGAGAAGGTGTTTTTTTTTAAGGCTCTTAACCGTTGCTTTACTCGTAGAGGTTTGAGGTGTTGTGGTTGTTAAAATAGAAGAGGCCATATTGGACCCTGTAGCAGAGGTAGAGTTCTCCATTGTAGTGGACCACGATAGCACTGGTATGCGCCTTCGTGGATTGTCCAATGGAGATTTAAACACTGAATTAGGAGCTTTTGACCTGCCCATTTGCTGAAATCTCACCTCTTGAAGAGAAGAGACGCATTCAGTGTAAAGTAAGTATTGTTGTAGAAAAAAAGTGTCTAAAAATCAAAATAAAGTTGTCCTAATGCTTGTATCATTGAACAATTAAAATTGGGTTCAAACACACAACAATTATTGTTTGAAAAAGAGCAGCGTTGGATCTACCGTTTGACCACCCACAAGCAAGGACTGAATGACAACATTCCGTGGGGTACAGTGATGAAACGTTGACATTCAGTCCCTATGCATTCCAACGTCCTGTGCCCAGCTCTACTGACTACTGGTACTCTATACACAATGTATGCATCAGAGCCAGATGGAATTAAGGGTCCTTGGTCATGTACATTTATGGGATACAGCTAGTTACCCCGTAATACAGCGCTTCAATCGCCTTTTGGCTCAGCACTATTGTAAGCTGCCGTAAGTTGCGCCTCCCCCTATTTGATCCATAGATATTTGAGGGGTTCAGATACCACCTCTCTAAGACACAAGGTTCCTCTACTGTGAGTGAGAAATGTATACACTAAAGTTTGTTGACTGTTCAATAAAGCTTTAATTTGTATGAGGGAATAGGTTAGCGGTCTAGTTCTCTCCATCACGTGACTGGAGCACGCTACGCTAATCAACCCACTTCCGGGTCACGTGATGGGGCTCCGCTATTTCTGGACCGTTACTGCGGTGTAGCGGTAATATTCGGGTCCGCGGCAGGCAACAGGCAGGTCTTTAGAGGGCGAGCTCCATGCAATAAGTAAGTGAAATGGGTTGCCAGGGTGGGTAGCTACATTTACCAGAAGGTACATGTGAAATTCTGATTCTACCCTTATACGATTTTACAGGTAGCTTTACCCTTTCCCGGAACCCATGAAGTGAAGCCATTATTGCCTTCACGTAAGCGCCGAGTTTTCCATGCTTTTACGTTTCGTTTAATCCACCATTTCACAGCGCGTTCGCTTAGCGCTGTGACAGGGCACTATCACTGAGCAATTTACTTTTAATTATGTGATAACTTTAACTACATTGCAGTCGAAGTTATACGGGTATTGACCCGGACTCAGGACCCCTCCGTCCATACACTTACACGGAGTGGTGACATGGTTGCATGAGTGAAAGTCACGCGTGTCTTGACCCATCCGTCAACGCAAGCATACGGATTGGATGTTTGTGTGGCACGTTTGTCTGAGTTTGGGCCAAACGTGTTTTGGGTTGCGCTATGAACCCAGACTTCTTTAAGCACGAGGTGATATAGCACTTTAATCCTCTGTCGCACCTGTTGAGGAGCATCACAGTGGTCACGCAGTGGTCGTGTGTTTTTCATGTTTGTTCTCTCTTTTTCAGAGTACAGCGGCTCTTTGGAAATCCCACAAGGCCGCATTGGTGAAACCATGAGTTTTACCTTGCGCACACTCCCCATAGGTTAGGATACGCCTTAGCGTGCGTATACCGCCATGGGGTGTCTGGTCCTGAAGAATGCTTAGCTAAAAGTGCATCCATAAGCAGAAACATGTTGACCAACTTTCACGTTTAAATCGGACTCCCCTGGTTTACCTAACTAGCCAGCTCGCGTCCGTCTCACTGGTTTTAAACGATCACTGGTTCTCCACCATTAAAAATTACCTTGGGAAATAACCAGTGATCTTTTAATCTGCACTACCCGTACACTTACACTACCCCCCCAAAAACCCGCTCCGCTGTAATTCCAGGCGTCGTAGCACACCAGGGGGACACTCGGTCCCTCTGGTGGGAACCCAATGATGAAGCATGTCACCAACTAGGTTGGTGAGTGAGGGTTCTTTTAAATAAAGAGGTTTCTCCTCGTGCTGCCCCAGCGATTTCCCTCTTTTCTCGCTCTTTTGTTGTTAGTTAGTATATTCGTCAGGGGGACGAAGAGTGACTATTCCCTCACTCTTTAGTTGTTAATATATATTTAGCAGCGCACAGCTGCAAGAGATTTTCTCACCCCTTTTTGCTCTTTTTAGTGTTCCCTTCTTTCGTAAGCATGGAGAACTTAGGCCTTTCATACTCAAAAGATGAAGTAGATGCCCTCTTGGCAGATCCCTCCCTGTTTTCAGATCCCTCTATAGCTCAGACAATATCCCAAACTACAGAGTGGGATAAACTCACGGAACAGAAAAGGAACCGAATCCGCACCATCCTTCATGGCACCATACTCACCGAGTATCTAAGAAACAATGTGGCACCAAAAGGTCTTTTGGTGACCAATGCCCCAAGAATTTTCCTAGATGATGCACTTTTTAGAAAGGAATGGGCCCAGATCGCGTGGCATTGTACCCGCGACTGGTTGGTGCTTATAATTAAAACAGCCCTCCGTTTATCCGAGGCACTACTAGTGGAAATTCAGCTGACGGAAACCCATTTCAGAACCATACTCACAGGCTACAAGAAGAGGCTAGAAGAACTGAACAAAGAAGTTAATGAATATAAGGACACTTTAACACAATCTAAAGCACAAAAGTTCCAGAAAGACCTGAAGTGTTTTTCGTATACTAAAACGTATCCGTACGCCAATACGGACTACATTCCACCTTCAAGGAATGAATACAGTACAGACGGCTCAGGAGATGATACATCCACTACGAGTGGGTCAAGTGGGGACAGCTTTAAATCTAGACAGCGAGGGAGAGGCAGGAATAGACGACAACACTACCAACAACCATGGCAACCTTTCCCACCAATAGGAGGTGTAGGGTATCCTAACCCTTTTCAACCACCTCATTTTCAACAGATGATGGGCTGGAATCCCAACATGATGCTTCAACCCCAGTTCCAACAGAACATGTACCGCCCGCCTTTTTTAGAGAGGGGCCGGAGAGGGCGCGGCAAAAGAAGAGGATCAAACCAGGTACACTGGGAACACGAGGAAGCAGTGGGGGACAATACACGGAGCAAGGCCCGGGAACAACAAGCGGGCCCCAGCAACCAGAGAGTTTAGTCATCAATCTCTCATCAGTTGTACTCACCAGGGACGAAATGGCAGTCCTGGAGAAGGGTTTGGGGTTTGTACCCACGGCAAGGCTGGACCGTTTCAAACTCCATTGTGAACTTTCAGAGTTCTTCCGTAAACTTAAACTCAAGAGTTTCTTTGAGAAGCAAACAACCGAGGGGACACCAACACCTGCAGGTGACTCTGGCTTGAGAGTGAAATCGACCTTCACCCCCCCTCCCCACACAGTACCTCCAGAAATCACAGCTTTTGAACAGGCTGTATTCAATGATATCGAAAAATTCCAGGAGACGTCTACTTTTAAGAATATGAGGGCCACCGAGTTTCAGGCACTCCAATCCCTTCAGTCGAATACCGACATTGTCATCAAGTCAGCTGACAAGGGGGGTGGCATCGTGATCCAGGATGCAGAAGACTACGACAATGAATGCAGGCGCCTCTTGAACAACCAGGCCAACTACACTCGCCTTGACACTGATCCCTCCCCGGAACTTCAAGTTATGATCAAAGAACTAGTGGACCACGCGGAGACCAACGGATACATCACGAAACATGAGGCGGATTTCCTGACCTCCAGCAAGGGCATTATCCCGTACTTCTATACCCTACCAAAAACTCATAAAAACAAAATGCCTCCACCTGGACGGCCCATTGTGTCGGGTATAGGTTCTTTGCTGGAACCTTTGTCTAAATACTGCGACTTCTTCCTGAAACCCTTGATCCAAGCTACCAGCACTTACCTTAAGGATACCAAGAGCCTCCTAGCCTTATTGTACGAACTGGAACTTCCAGGAGAACCTACTTTCCTGGTCTCGCTAGACATAGAGAGCCTTTACACCTGTATTCCGCAAGACGACACCGTCAAGGTCATTAAGGATACGTTGGAGAGAGCACAATGGGATTTCATCACACCTCAAGAGTTTGTGGTAGAGTGTGCCACCATCGCTCTGAAGAGAAACTTTTTCGAATACAAAGGAGAACTCTACCTACAATCCACCGGTACTTTGATGGGCAGCACTTTTGCCCCAAGTGTTGCCGGGTTGTATGTGTACGATTTTGAGTGCAAACATATACTCTCGTCACAAAACCCCTATGCGCCCTATGTATCCTTTTGGAAAAGGTACATAGATGATATCTTCATCGTGTGGCAAGGTACTGAGGAAATACTCCTAGCATTCTGCGATTGGATCAATACGTGTGACCCTAACCTGCGTTTCACCTATGCGTACAGCAAGGACGAGATGGTATTTCTCGACGTAGTTATCAAGAAGGTTGGAAGCCACCTCCAGACACTAACGCACCACAAATCCATAGCAAAGAACAACTTGCTACACTTCTCGAGCTTCCACCCGCGCCCACTACGGGAGAATCTCCCCTTCGGCCAATATTTACGCCTCAGACGGAATTGCAGTGAACTACAGGACTACCGAACACAGGCCAAGGATCTGACAAATAAACTCCAGAAGCGGGGTTACCCAGGAAAAATACTCAGAAAAAGCTGTAAGAGGGCTAGGAACCAACATAGAGAAGCCCTTCTTGAAGACATCCCTAAACTTGCAGAGGAGATACCTCTGACGTGCGTAACTACGTACAATGTAGCTTCCAGCGCTGTCAGCAAATCCATTAGAAAACACTGGAGAATACTTGAGAGTAACAACCATAAATGGGAGAAACCCCTTTTCTCCTTTAAACGAGCTAGGAGTATTAAGGATTCCGTTGTTCACACTCGCCCCAAGAACACGAGTAGGGACGTTAATCAGTCGGTCCTAAATGCTTGGGGCCTCCCACCAGTAATGGGCCATTTCCCATGTGGAGCCTGTAGCGTCTGCCATCTGACAACCCCTACAAAGCAATTAATACTGGAAACAGGGAAACTATGGACACAAAGGACACACACCAATTGTAATTCTACCAACGTGGTGTACCTGATCATTTGCCCGTGTGGGCTCAGATACGTCGGTATGACTTCACGCAAAGTGAAGCAGCGAATTTGCGAACATCGCAGCAATATCCGATGTAACAAGAACATGACGAAACTCGCGGATCATTTCTTGCAGACAGGGCATACTGCTAATGATTTGAGCTGGACTATCATTGAACAATTAAAATTGGGTTCAAACACACAACAATTATTGTTTGAAAAAGAGCAGCGTTGGATCTACCGTTTGTCTACCCACAAGCAAGGACTGAATGACAACATTCCGTGGGGTACAGTGATGAAACGTTGACATTTGTACATCTTGCTCCACTTTCTGATGACCTCTGACCACTTCACCTGGGTCAGTCCCTATGCATTCCAACGTCCTGTGCCCAGCTCTACTGACTACTGGTACTCTATACACAATGTATGCATCAGAGCCAGATGGAATTAAGGGTCCTTGGTCATGTACATTTATGGGATACAGCTAGTTACCCCGTAATACAGCGCCTTCAATCGCCTTTTGGCTCAGCACTATTGTAAGCTGCCGTAAGTTGCGCCTCCCCCTATTTGATCCATAGATATTTGAGGGGTTCAGATACCACCTCTCTAAGACACAAGGTTCCTCTACTGTGAGTGAGAAATGTATACACTAAAGTTTGTCGACTGTTCAATAAAGCTTTAATTTGTATGAGGGAATAGGTTAGCGGTCTAGTTCTCTCCATCACGTGACTGGAGCACGCTACGCTAATCAACCCACTTCCGGGTCACGTGATGGGGCTCCGCTATTTCTGGACCGTTACTGTGGTGTAGCGGTAATATTCGGGTCCTCGGCAGGCAACAGGCAGGTCTTTAGAGGGCGAGCTCCATGCAATAAGTAAGTGAAATGGGTTGCCAGGGTGGGTAGCTACATTTACCAGAAGGTACATGTGAAATTCTGATTCTACCCTTATACGATTTTACAGGTAGCTTTACCCTTTCCCGGAACCCATGAAGTGAAGCCATTATTGCCTTCACGTAAGCGCCGAGTTTTCCATGCTTTTACGTTTCGTTTAATCCACCATTTCACAGCGCGTTCGCTTAGCGCTGTGACAGGGCACTATCACTGAGCAATTTACTTTTAATTATGTGATAACTTTAACTACATTGCAGTCGAAGTTATACGGGTATTGACCCGGACTCAGGACCCCTCCGTCCATACACTTACACGGAGTGGTGACATGGTTGCATGAGTGAAAGTCACGCGTGTCTTGACCCGTCCGTCAACGCAAGCATACGGATTGGATATTTGTGTGGCACGTTTGTCTGAGTTTGGGCCAAACGTGTTTTGGGTTGCGCTATGAACCCAGACTTCTTTAAGCACGAGGTGATATAGCACTTTAATCCTCTGTCGCACCTGTTGAGGAGCATCACAGTGGTCACGCAGTGGTCGTGTGTTTTTCATGTTTGTTCTCTCTTTTTCAGAGTACAGCGGCTCTTTGGAAATCCCACAAGGCCGCATTGGTGAAACCGTGAGTTTTACCTTGCGCACACTCCCCGTAGGTTAGGATACGCCTTAGCGTGCGTATACCGCCATGGGGTGTCTGGTCCTGAAGAATGCTTAGCTAAAAGTGCATCCACAAGCAGAAACATGTTGACCAACTTTCACGTTTAAATCGGACTCCCCTGGTTTACCTAACTTGCCAGCTCGCGTCCGTCTCACTGGTTTTAAACGATCACTGGTTCTCCACCATTAAAAATTACCTTGGGAAATAACCAGTGATCTTTTAATCTGCACTACCCGTACACTTACACTACCCCCCCAAAAACCCGCTCCGCTGTAATTCCAGGCGTCGTAGCACACCAGGGGGACACTCGGTCCCTCTGGTGGGAACCCAATGATGAAGCATGTCACCAACTAGGTTGGTGAGTGAGGGTTCTTTTAAATAAAGAGGTTTCTCCTCGTGCTGCCCCAGCTATTTCCCTCTTTTCTCGCTCTTTTGTTGTTAGTTACTAATGCTTGTTTCTGCATGAATAGGTCTGCAGGAGATGAAGAAAAATGCCTTTAAAAAGAAAAAAGGAATGCCTTTAAGTAGAGTGTACCTTTAAGGAAGAGTTTATCTTTAATTGTGTAATGGCAGGCAGTCAGCTGCTAAAGAATGCCTCATCCTGCACTCAAAATGGCGGCCGCTGCTGGAGAGAAGAAGCGAGCCACCTAAGCAACATTATAGACACTCTACTTTAAAAAG
This sequence comes from Calotriton arnoldi, assembly GCA_963921515.1. Lineage (NCBI taxonomy): Eukaryota > Metazoa > Chordata > Amphibia > Caudata > Salamandridae > Calotriton > Calotriton arnoldi. Next base: position 308,821 of record CAWUFW010015446.1, on the reverse strand, counting down.
CATGAGCGTGGTGGCCGCCATGCATTGCAAATACATTTCAGGCATCAAGAGGCAATTAGGAGCTGGGAGGCCACCATCACATTGTCTCTTCGAGCTCCGCTGCCCAGAGCTTCACACGGACGCGGCCATCTTGCCCATGCTGTAAGACACCCCCCCTCATCTCTTTGCCTTTCTGATAATGGTAATTAACTGAAAATTGAAAGAAATTGACATGGAAATGCATCTGCTATAAAGGAGTTTACTGTCACCGAGGCATATTAAGCAGTCACTTGTCTTTGTATATTGTAGTTCATGTATTGCTTTAATGTAAATATTTTTTTTAACTGCTGTTTTGCTGCAGAAGGAACATGCAACGTCTGTGCAGTCCAACGATTCCTCCATATCTGAGAACTCTGTACCTGGAAGGAAACCTGACTTCAGTTTCATGCATGGACTTCAACGCACCCAGCATCCACAGCTCAATTTTGGAGAAGGGAGCCTGAGAAACTAGCATCTATTGGAAAAGCTCCCTAAAAAGAACTCATAGCAGAAAAAATATAAGAATTTAAACCTGTGCTCAAATATAGGAATTGCAGCGTGGTATGCTTTTTTTTGGTAGGTTCTTAACAGACTTTCATAATCTCAAGTAAGTTCAACATAGGATCATCATTAAACAGTACACTCCTCATGATGTGGTCTGAAGATATTCAAAAGTGACAGTCTTGGATGAAGAATGTTCTCTAAGATGGCGATCACAATGTACGATTGCAGGGGTTGGCTTGGAGATGTAATCTGTGCATCCTTCCTCTCCTTGCAAGATGATTTGCCTTATTATCTGTTGATAAATATCACCTACATACCCTCCTGCGTTTCCTCCAGAAGTCCCAAGTGGCATAAATAAACAGGCATTGGCAAAGCCAACAGGTCTCGCCTTTGTGACTTATTGACATTACCAGTCGTTTTTAGCCATGCTGCACAGCATCAAGGATGCTCTGGAGTATGACTTAAGTGTGAAAATTTATAGAAATCTTTGACACCAGTGTCGACCCATTTTTGTAGGTGCCTGCCTACAAAATGACACAACTGTTTTTTTTCTATTTTATGTACTGATCCGAGTCGGATCAGTAAATAAAAACAAAAAATAAAACTTGCAAAGCGTTTTTTTTATTTTAAAGCAAGCCAAGGGATGGGGTTGATCCTGAGAAACGTGGAGGACAGGGTGGTCAGCCAAAGTAACATAGGGGAGAGCGGGAGGGGTTTGGTAAAGCAAAGGCAACACAAGGGAGAGCACCAGTGGTAACGTAACATGGAGGATGGCAGAAGGGACAGGTAAGCAACACAGACAGTGGTGGCTGGTGACATTTGAAAGTGGTGAGGTGTAAAAGTTGGGTATGAGTGTCACATCGGGAGCAAGCGAATCGCACCAGCACGATCAACAGAAAGGGAGTTTGGGGGATCTCCTCCGGAGAAAATTTTAAAGAAAACAGTGGCAAATGGTGCATTTAAAGAAAATTTGAGAAAGAAAGAAGGTTGATAAAGTAATTGTGAACATGTAGTCTTGAACTTTCTAAACACATTAAAAACTGCCACATATCTTTCTGCATTAAATATGTGCAACAGTTACTGTAGTGTGCAAATTGTACAGTACGCTGAAACTATGGAAATGTCGCACACAAGCAATCTGAAAACCCGCAGAAAGCAAATTTAATTGCTTCCAATGTGAATGTCACCATCAACGCTGGACATAACTGTCAATTAACACATAAAGAAAATACAGAAGGCAAATTCAGTGGCTTTAAATGTGAATGTCACCGACTGTGACCAGCTTTCCCTTCCTCAAGACTGTATGGCATTATTTAGGTTTACTTTCACTCTACACACTCCAGCAGGCAGCAATGACTGGGGAGAAAATATTTCAGCTCAAAATGTATGCCTTCACAACAATAAAACCAGTAATTTACACTTTTTGCATGGCTTTCAGTTTCAACAAAAAAGGAGTTCGGACAAATGCCAGTGCCAAGTTTTCATATAAATTAAATATCACCACTTTTCAAGATGCCTCAGGCTGCTCCATAGTATACAGTCTGTCACTCCTAGATCACAAACACATATCGTAAAATATATATATCTCAAAGGAAAGTGGGAGAATTAAACAATGTGATGTGGAGTCACCCTTGCGATAATTACCAATGAGGAATCAAAATATTTTTATCTAACCCCTTGTACTCATCACAATATTTCCGATACACTCACAAGAAATGCCAAAGCTGTGTCAGCCTACAATAGCTAGATCTGTCCACCCAGAGACGGAACACATGTGATCACCAGATGAAAATATAACTGCCCCAAAACAAAACGTTTCACTTTATCTTACCAGCGTTTCCTTAAATTCCCTCGGGCTGTGCAGTCGTTTACCGTGGCTTTAATCTTTGAAAACAGTCTTAACATTACATGCACAAGTGAATGCGGACCTCGAGAAAGTGACGTCTTCCTGCAGCTCGTGGCAAGTGCTGGCCGTTCATAATCTCACGTAGCCTTTTAAAGTGCAGTTTTACATTATGTTAATCTCGCTGCCGGCGTTATTGTGATGTTTGCTTTAATGCCGTGGACTTTTTGCAGGTTCCCGTGCACTGAGAAGAAAAAACAGTTTTCAGCTGTGCTGCCAGTTTATTCGACATTTTCAGTGAGCTTTTATTTTCTTGTGGACATTTGGGTGCTGTTTTTTCTCTCCTGAAGCTCGTAGTTTCACTGGAAATTCGATCAATATGTGTGTGTGTGTGTTTCTTGAAGAAATGTGGGGTTTTGTGGATGCAATCTTATGTTAATGAATGTGTTTAGGTGTCTTGTAAAGCGCTGTCAAGTCAACGTTCGATAACTTTGTAGCGCTGAAATTTCAGATCACAGTGCTGGTGGACAGGGCTTTCAGCTGACATGCATTTTCCCCGTGTCTGCTGGGAGATAATAGGGGACGCTAACCTCGGGATCAAATGCAGCTTATGGAAAAGAACACAAAATGCACGAGAAATCGGAATTATGCAACATGAAGAGGCGAGAACAGAGACACAAAACCCTTTGCCGCTGAAAGGGCGGCTTTATCTAAGCTTAGAAACGCAACAACAAAGTGACTGCAACTTCATAGCACGATTCCATCGGAGAATTCAGAAAATGGCCAGGCTTTTTATTTATCAGGGACATTTATCGGTCTGTTCGAAAAACTAGTAAACTACTGCACGAGAGAGATTTCTGTGCTGAAATGGAAAGGCGTGGGCTTTGCTGCATGTAGCTTGGATATAGACATTATCCAGTCGCGGCTCGTGCTCCAATACTCGCGGGGGGGGTGTTAGGGGTCGCGCGCGGCGGGGGAGATTAAAATAAAGCACCACCATAACCATTATTAAGAAAACTAAACTTACCGGATCCGCGCCGCCTCTGCTGCAAGTCCTCCTGGGCCGGGGTCCGGTTGGCGCCTTGGCAAGTACCGCCTGCTCTCAGCCAATACAGACGCTGCTCCAGCAGCAGCGCCAGGATTGGCTTGAGCAGTAGTGCGCATGTTCTGTTTAGGGCTTAAAAATGTTTGCGACCAGCCCGAACATGCGCACTAGGCTGCTCATTAGAAGAGCGGCATGGAACAACCCTCGCTCTTCTAATGAGCAGCCTAGTGTGCGCATGTTCAGGGCTGGTCGCAAAATGCTTAAGCCCAAAACAGAACTTGCTCACTCTTGCTGTGCGCTCCGCCGACCACCTGTGACAGTGTGGAATCTGTGGATGTCAATCAGACACTCTGTGACTTGCAGCTGAACTCTAGTGCTGCCCCGCCCCCTTCTAAGCCGACTGCCTCTGGCGGCCTGGGAATCGGTCCGGATACAGGCCAGCCGCCAGGATTGTACTGTGTGAGAGTTAGTGATGGCAACGCTCGGTGGGGCAACGCCCAAGCGCCCCAATGGACGCACCACGCCTGAACACAGAGAGCATCTGTAGGGGAGTGCAACAGAGAGGGTATGGGGCTGGCAATGAGGAGGAGCTTGCAAGCGACATACAGCAAAACAGGGAGATAAGTACAAGAGGGCAACAGTTCAAAAATACATGCACACTCATTGCATGCGTCACCCAATAGAAAGATACAGTGCTTGAAAAACATGTGTTGGAAGCAGCAATGCCAGTCAATCAAAGCGAAGGAGAAGAGGCAATGCTCCATGGGAGGGACAAACACAAGATTGACAAGCTGTTACACAAATAAAAAGCAGATGACTGAGAGTGACAAAGAAAGCCAAACAATGGTAAGCAATGGGCGGACTGCAAGCCCCTCCATGCTGTTGGTAAACCACAATACAATTAGCAACAGACAGCGTATTTGCTTTCCAGAGGCTCGAACTGAAAAGTGGAGCAATTGTAATTTGCAACTTTTAGGGTTAAATGTAAATATAAAAATTAGACAGCTGCTTTCTGTAGGTACATTTATTCCTCATTTTGGGCATTTCTGAAAATGTTATGAGGCCATTACCACCATCCCTTAGTATTCTTTATATGAATTTGGCCTTCTTTTCAGGAACATATTACTACATCATAACCCCCTATCCTTGAAATTCCTTGGCGTGCATGGAGCCTCCCTATATTGGATGTGATTGAATGTGGTCACTCTGCCCGAAATTCTGAAACATCACAGAAAGGAGAGAGTTTACAGACAACAAATGTATTACCATAAAGCTTAAACAGTAAACTGTATTCACATAAATGTCCTTCCCTATGGGGGAAGGTTTTTAAGCAGTGCATTCTCACACTCTGGCAGCGGGTCATCGTGTGCCATACAAATATGTTTAAAATGTAGAACTCTTTCATGAAAACATATTTTCAAACAAGTGCGTCATGGGCCCTAGAACATTCCCTCCTTGGGGGCTGTTTGAGTTGCAAAATACATCAATCAGGATTCAGTGAGCCCCTCGGGCCTCTGGTCCCATTTGCATCTGGACCTGCTGCACCAATGGAAGCTATGCTCCTGTTACATTTATGTTTGATTTCTATTCACTCACTTTCTGTTGAATTTACTTCAAGCGTGCGCCATTTTTATTGGTCTCTCATTAAAACAAGTCTTTTTTGCTCATATTTTCTATTCTATATATTTATAGTGAATTACAGACCATTTATATTTCTGGTTTAATCAAAACCTCTGATTTTCGACACTTTGCGCTTGCTGTAAAAAGCACAGAAAATGCAAATTGTTACTGCAAAATTGCAACAGTACAGCGCAAAAAAAGTACACATCAAAGAAGGTAGCGGGCATCATTCCTGTCTCGAGGGCACAGCACCGATGGCCAGGAAGCTACTCCTGCCTAGCGAATTAGTGCATCTCTGTTCTCTGTGGGGTAATATATCACTCCATCATCAAAGAAAGCCATGGTGATTATAGAATGGTGTAGGCTTCTGGGGTGTGGGAGTGTTAGCAATGGGTGTCTCTAGTTGGCAGGTTGTTACCCTGTCCAAGTAGGGACCCTTCTTCCTAGTCAGGATAAGGGGATACACTTCTAAAATAACCCCTTCTCACCCGCTTGGTAGCTTGCCACGAGCAGTCGGGCTTATCTCAGAGGCAATGTGGGAAGCATTTGCACATGACCAACAGTAACATAACCTAACATAACATAATATATTGAAAACACTACAAAAGGTCACCACACCAGTTTTAGAAAAATATCCAATATTTTATCTGTGCAAACGAGACCAAAAAAGTATACAAATCCACCATACAGTTCTCAGAAATATCACTAATCAAAAATAGACTTAAAATACAGTTCCTTGAAGTCGATAGCTCAGTCCGGGGCTATCACAGCATCGTGAACAACAAATCCAAACAGCTGTGAACCCACAAAACAGTACAAGTTTATGAATGTGAGCATGTATGCGTGAGTGAAAGTGGCAGTCAGTGATTGGAGTGGCAATAAATTAGATTAAATGTCAGTTAGTGAGTATGAGTGAGTTTTGGGTGGGTGAAAATGGAGTGAGGGCAAGAGTGAATGCAAGTCAGTGTGTTAGAGTAGCTGTGAATTAATCAGTGTAAGAATGAGTGACAATGTTTGAGTGAGTTTAAGACTGAGTGCAAGAGAGCAAGAATGAATGAGAGCAAGTGGGTGCCATTGGTTGAAAAAGAGTGAGAATGAGTGTGAGTTAGTGAATGTAAATTAGCAGGAGTGAGAATGTGATATGCTTGTGAGAGTGCTTTTGTCCCTTCCAAAATACTGGTGTTGTCATACTGGGGGCAATTATTAACAGACAGGGACCTTGGTTACTAGAGATAATACTTGACATATGAGACATCCATCGCAAACGGCTGGTGCAGGCATACTGGAAGTCATTCTTGGTATGGGACAAAATGCTAGTGCTAGCACGCTGTAGGTGATCTTGGCTTAAAGGATTACAGTTATGGCCTATAGGAGGGGGTAAAACATGACAAAATGCTGGCCTTATCATACTAGAGGTAACCTTTGACATAAGGGTCACCCATGATACATGAATAACTCTTGTAGCAAAATTCCAGGACTGGTATATTATATGTATTTGTTGGCATGGGGGGCACCCATGGCTTATAGGGGGATCTATGATAAAATGTTGACTTTAGCACAATGGAGGGTCAGTCAGTCAAATATTCTTTATTCGGTTTTTCATAACCATAAAAGAGTACATTAAACATGCAGATAAAATAGATGTCATATATGTCTAAAACAAATCACATAAAAGTTCAAAAGTTCAAGAAACAGAGTAACAACATGCAAACATTAATAAATTCCATTAAGGACACCTCAATTGACCATTATATATTACTGCTGAAGTTCAAATTAGCTCATTGAGTCTCAATAAAATCCATAAAAGAATAGAACAACATACAATACATATAAATATCATTGGACCCACCAAGGATTACCAGTTGTAGATAAACATCATATTAAATCAGTGAAACACATCAAAACCACAAAATTAAAAACAAAATGCATTGTGCAGGCTAAAAACTATAAACTTCATCACCAGACAATATAAAACCGTTCATTTCCCTACTAAATTCCGTAGTCAGACTGCTGAGAAAATACATTTATAAACCATTTGGCATATATATTCTGTTTTCAATAGCTAAAGGTGATGCAGGACCCGCCGACATTTCTTAATATTAAAAACCCTTAATAATGGAATGATAAAATCTCTCTGCGGTTTGGAGTATAACTGACAAAAACAAAGAAAGTGCAACATGTTTTGATGTGACTTAAAATCACATGGACATAGATAGAGCTCAGAATCACAGTATGCTTTACGAGGATAAGAAACCAACAGATGTGCAATACTGAACCTAAATCTAACAAGATAAAACCTTTTAGAGTGACCAAAAGAAAACAATAAATAAGGCTCTAAACCTTCAGCACAAACCAACGGCATGTATTCCTCTACTCTCTTCTTACCCAACTCCATTCGCTCACTGTTCACCTTTAACATGGATAAAAGATCTCTCTTCAGTTGAAATTTTGGGATTTTTGCAGTCAATTGTGGGTTACTAAAACAATCCACTCTCCCGACTTGTTCAAGCTGCTTTTTGATATAACTGAGCCACAGTATTTTCTGCATTTGGTCTAGGCTCATACAATCCAATATTATTTCACAATTAAGTACAGGTTCTTCCTTTGCCCACAATGAATGCCACAACACTATTGGTGCAATTTTTATATGATGAGTTAAAGGGCTCAAACCTAGTTCCATGTGGCATAATATAATCGGCAAACTAGTAGGGACTGCTAATAGACGTCTGAGAGAGGAGTTTTCTACAGCTTGCAAACGTGATGAATTACAGAAACTCCAGACTCCTGCCCCATATCAAATGATAGAACAAGAGCGGGCCTTATAGATATTAACCAACAGATCAATTGATCTAGATCCCAATTTCCTCACAAACCTAAATAATGCCCCCAAATTTCGAACAAAACACCTTTTCCTAGTATCAACAAGATGACGCCATGTTCCTCTCTGATCGAAAGGAACACCTAGATAGGAGAAGGTTGGGACATAAAGCAGCTTATCATTGTTATTAAAACAAGACTTTAAAAGGGGAGGGGTTTTTCCAACCATCAAGGCATAAGACTTGGCTGTGTTGGTCTTTAATCCAAGGTCACACATAAAATCATTAAATCTACTAAAAAGCATTTGCAGGCCCACACCAGTTCTGGACACCAACACACAATCATCAACGTAGAGCAGTGCTGCAGATTTCTAGTACCTACCCTCAGAACATCAACCTGCCCCTGGGTAAGACGACTCTCCAAATCATTAATATATAAACAGAATAAAAAGGGCTAACACACACCCTTGGCAAACTCTATAGTTCATTTTAGTGGATGGGGTAAGTTCGCCATCTGCTCCATATCTGACTGTCCCGGCCAGTTCACTGACACAACATCGATGTAATAAATATTGATGTAAAAAAATATTGAGTAAAAAATTTAGACAACAAAAATATTGACTCCTATACTTAAACAGGTAAGCACAAAAATATTGACTAAAAATATCAATTTAAAAAATATAGATGTATAACATATCGACTTTTATATAAATATGAAATAAAATAATATATATTAAATATATTAAATATTAAATTTAATTATAGCAAAATAAAATAAATGTAATATACATTTCAATAAAATATAACAAATAAACTTAATAAAAAAAGATAAACACACAAACATAATTATTTATTCATATATATTTACTTTAAAACAATTAATACATTATTATTTTTAATTTATGTTAAAAGTTTAAAATTATATAAAAAATAAAAATATATATCAATGATTTAAAATATAAAAAACAAAAATCTATAATAAATTAAAACATTAAACTATTAAAAAATATTTAAACTTACATTTCACAATACAGTCAGTGCAACAGTAGGGAAAGTTTTGGATAGCGGAGGGGTAAAAATAACTATTCCCACTCCAGTGAGTGCAACAGTAGGGAAAGTGTTGGATAGCGGAGGGGTAAAAATTACTATGGACCCTCCAACAATTACAAAAATATGTATATATTAAAAATAAAAAAAAATCTAAAAATAAATAAATATTTCAAAAATTTAAAATCAAATATATTAAATATATAAAAAGAAAACATATTATAATATTAATTACATATAACAAATACCTACAAATATTATATAAAATAAAATAATAAATACATTAAAAAAAAATTATTTTAAACTAGAAAATATTTACAAACAAAAACATTAATTAATACATAAATGTATGTATTTTATTTCCTACCCTATAACACCACACCAAAACAACACACTTCAACATTTTAAATAAAATTTACTTCCATAATTAAGATAATTAATAATCAATTAAAAATATTATTAATAAAAAATAATAAGCATTAATTAACTACACACACTTTAACACTATAATGTCCACAACAGACACCTAAATTGAACTATAAAATAATTAAACACAATTAAAACGTATTTTTAAATTAAAAACTAGTTACTATTAACAACAATTTAGAAAGTAATGAAAATGTATTTAATACCCACCCTTTACCCCTTTAAAAGTAAAAACACACACAAAAATAAACAATTAGCCCAAAATAAATATCAAATAATTAACATTAATTAACAACTATATATTAAATAATTAAACACAAATTACGTCCCATCCATTACCCCTATAAACACCACAACACACACCTAAAATTAATTACACAATTGCCATAATACATTTTTAATTAATTTAATTATCAACTAACAAATAATTATTAATAACAAATAAATAAACTACTTAACACCCTTTACCCCTATAAACCCCAAAACACACACCTAAAATGTATTACACAATTACCCTAATAAATTACCAATTTATTAATTAAAATTAATTAACAACCAATTATTAATTCATCAATTAATAATAAATTACTTCCCACCCTTTACACCTATAAACACCAAAACACACACCTAAAATTAATTACCATAATTAATTACAAATTAAATAATTATTATTAATTAACAACAAATTATTAATTAATAATACATTGCTTTACACATTTAACACTATAACATCTCAATTAAACAAATATTAATAAATGAAAAATAATCAATTAATTTAATATAATGAAATCACTTCCCACCCTATTCCCCTATAAACCCACAACCCGCTACGGAACTAAAAACGCAAATTTCGAATAATTTTTTTCTTTAATAACTACTACAAATGTAACACATATATTGAAAATACAAACAATTCTTATACATCACATACATTTAAAACATATACTAAAATACATAACATTAATTAAAAAATCGATATTTTTAACAACTATATTTTTGCAAACGATATTAAACACTTCGATATTTTTAAAATCGATATTACTTACCTTAAGTCGATATTCTTGACAACGATATTCTTGCTGTCGATATTTCTGAACCACGATATTTCTGACTCGATATTTGTGCAACTCGGTATTTTAAGCTTGATATCTTGTCTGCACACCCTCCCGGTCACATCTTGGTGCATCTGCGCTAGAAAATAGACCAAGAATGTGTCTGTACCCATATCTAACATTTTTCTCCACAATTTCCCTCTATCCACCCAATCAAAATCAGATGTTAAAGCATAAAGCCCAAATAGAGGGATCCATTCTTAGCTAGCGTATCCTTGCTTATGAGTAAGTGAAGATTAAGGCACTGCTCGACCGCACCCAAACTTCTCCTGAAGCTGTATTGAATATCAGAAAATTTCCCTCTTTCAGCTACCCAACATTCTAGGCAATCCAGTATGACCCTGCACATTAACTTGCATGTGCAATCAATCAGCGAAATTGGACGGTAGCACTTGGGATCTGCTCTATCTCTTTTTTTTTTAATTGGTACTATTATCACATTAGACCAGAGGTCTTCAATCTGTGGGGCGCGACCCCCAGGGGGGCCCTGGAGTCCTGGCAAGGGGGTCGCGCATTCCCCAGCTTCACTTGTCCCTGCAATTCAAAACGTGTGCTTTTCTTTTGAAAAAAGACAGCCCTCCTGGGAGGCTAATTTAGATTGTTATCAGCTGCTTCTCTGAATGAAATGCAAATGTAAAAGTGTAAAGGATGGTTGGGAGCAGTTCTGGCTTTAATTAATCAAATCACTCCAAGCTTTGTGATGACAAAGATTTGTTTTTTTGACTGGAAGCGCAAAGCATTAACAACAGGACTGGGAAGTGCTTGCTTTTAATTTTAACTGAATTTACACAGCCCTTAGTACCCCTAAAGAGGTGTTGAAGGGACAGTTATGGGAAAAAAAAGTTTGCATTACATACACTATGGTACTACTAAAATCTACGTTTTGGAAGCACCATTTTATCGTAAAACTATTTCCACCTTTTGCAGCATTCTCTCTTACACTGTGTGTAATGTAAGTTAAAACTTTTGACTTACATATGCACAGTGCTTTCTGTCACAGGCTGTGACCTCGTAGCACTAAAAATACACATCACTATTCTCCACTGAACCAACCAAGATGTAATTATGTGGCTCTCTGGTTACATGCAGGCCTCTGCAGTGCATTCACTAATAGAGGTTTCATAATGTACTACAGTGCATTTCCCACTGAGTAATAACTTTACAATTTATTTTTGTTTTACGCTGCCCATTATTTTTTATGTAGATACCTGATGGTGAAAGACCTTAAAAACGTACAGAGGGCCTCATTTATGAAAATTGTTGCATCGCTGCGACAAAACAGCGATGCAACAGTTTTCACTGTGCCCTCCTTGTGACAATGGATGTTCCGCATTTAATGTACGGCGCACCATGTTGTAAGGAATTACAGATACGTCAGTATTTCTAACGTATCTGTAGACGCAAAAGTGACGCATTGCTGGAGTCTGTCTGAAAACAGACGCAACTCCAGCAATGTGTCCTTTCACAAGGGGCAAGCCCCATGTGAAAAGGCCTGCGTCAGTCTCACGCCTGCTGTGAGCCAGGTGTAAGATATTGACACAGTAGCATCCTAGAAGTGTCGCAGTGAAATCTCAGATTTCATTGCGTCACTTCTACGACCCTTTATTGTGGGGGATCGCCCACCCTGCAAACATTACTCCTGACACAGGTATAATGTAGAGCATGCCTGTACAAAGTGACACATCTGCTTAGATGCGTCACTTTGTAAATATGGCGCGACATGGTGCATTATTTACGCCGCCACAGCGTCACAAAGTGATGCAATGGTGGCGTAAAAGTGTGGCAAGCCTTCATAAGTAAGGACCAAAATATTTTGGGGCTTATTTATGAGAGGCTTGCATCACCGGAGCATCACTTTATTGACCCTCTAGTGGCGCAAGCCTCTCAACCATACCTATGAGGAGGTGCAAAGTCACTCTGCATGGCTTTGCATGGCCTCATAGATATGGAGTAAGACATAGCAGCACAAGTCACTGCTTTGAAATACTCTGCGTCAAGGAGGTGCTCCATGGGCCTTGTGTGGGGTTCCCACGCAACACCCATGGATTTTGATGCTGCCCCATATTTACAAAATCACGCAAACCTGGGGAGCTTCAAAAACAGATGCCTCCCCAGTGAAGGTGTAACGAGGAGAGATGTTTTCATTTCTCCTAGTTTTTCCTCTTTCCATGTGTGCTGCATTCTGCAGCTCACATAGAAAAGAAAAACACCTCTCTGGATTGTTTTTGTGAAGGAAAGTGCCCCTTCCTGTACAAAAACAATCCTGCCTGTGTTGGTGCTAGGAGCAATTTGTGCGCCAACTCAAGGGAAAAGGACAGGCATGCACCATATTTCATAAATACGCCAATTCCTCATAAATTAGACCCTTTGTTTTTAGCTACACCTGTGACTACACCCCCATGCTCACTGATCTTTGGTTTGCTAAACACTGTTTAATATTATTTCCTCACGGTAAAAATGATTTGCTGTAGGAATTGGGGGTGTTTATAGTTGTCGATGATGAAGGGTACAAGGTTCTAGAAATTTTTGTCAGAAGGGGGTCCTTATGCCTAAAAATGTTTTACAAGGGGGTCTCGGCATCAAAAAGTTTGAAGACCTCTGCATTAGACCAAGATTTAAGCGGACCCAAGTGCGCTACACAGCTTAGAATATTGGTTTACACTGGGATCCAGACATCAGGGTTAGCCAGAAAGAGGTCAGCGGGAACACCATCTGGTCCAGATGCTTTATTCTTAGTAGTTTGGTTTAAAGCTTTTGTAACTTCCTCATAGGTAGGGGGTGCCAACCTCATAGTGGTAACATCTGCATAATTACCAACAAACTCTGGAGGAGGAGAAGAAGAATCCCCCTCGCTCCTATGTACCACAGAGAAATGCTCAACCCATTTATCAGGTGTAATTGTGACACCAATACAGCTATTATGGCTCTCTTGAAAGAAAGGATCATTAACAGTCTTCCAAAAAAGACTGAGATCTTTATGAACACTTGCTTTATAACGTTTCCCCCAGGCCTCCTGTCTAATGGTCATCTTAAGTGTCATGAGTGCCTGTTTGTATTGATGTCGACAAGATCTCACCAATATATTATCCCTGGGCTTTTGTTTCAGAGCCATTATAAGATTACTATGGGTCGGTGAGCAGTTACTGTTAAACCATTTATGGGGTGTTTGGGATATCAGTTTTCTGCCCCCCCTGTAATGCTTCATATATTGTCCGAATTATGTCACCAAAAGCTGCGAGCAAGCTTTTTGGATTAATCAGGCTCTTTAACCCCTTGCATGCGCTGCGAATTTTCACGCTGTGCGGGCGATTTACATAGTGGGCGGGATTCGGATGGCCCCCGGCCGTCGTCAGCACACGCCCACCGTGGCGCATGATGGCCGGGGGCCGTCATGATCATGCAAGGGGTTAAGCACTCCACAATTTGTACCCTATTAGTAATCATTATCTGTTCTAGCATATGTCAGGGTTTACAGTAAACCATTTCCGTAACATACCCTTATTGTTATTATAAGTAATGGGGTGTAGTTTTTATTTCCCAACAGATTTTTCACTATAGGTTTCAATGAAAATAAATAACCAAAATGATCACTAAAACATTCTTTAAGGACAGAGAAACTCACTGATTGTAGTTTGTAATATTCTGAACGAGCAATAAAATCAGTGAGACTTCCTTGGCTTCTGCCCCTAAATGGAATCTGATCTTGTGACGACTGCATAGAAAAATCAACTGTCAAAAAAGGGAACATTTTAAAAGTATAGAGTAAAAAATTTCCCCACAGGGATTATGATCAAAATGACACTTTTCTTCCTTATCCCCACCCCACAAGCTACAGGCATACATCTTAGATAAGGGACATATTCTGCAATTAAATTTCCCTCCCCGGAGGAGAATATAGTCAGTCTTAAGATCCCTTAGATGTTCACTAAGGGAATGTTCTAACTTCTCAGCTATGTCAATATTTGTTTAAACAAAATTATTGTGATAAAAAATAATAATGACCAATGGTACATTCTGCTCAACCATAATATTTATAAATTGAAAATGTGGACAGTCAAACTGTATCTTGTAGACCTTATTTTCTACAGTGGTTGCTATTAAAGGAAGCAAACCGCCCTTATGATGTCCCCCCAGTGCTTGACCAGCTGGGGTGTGGATAGATACATACCCATCAATTTGAACTACTTCCCTAGCCCAGGTTTCTTGGATACAGATGACCGTATAACCCTTCACTAGATCAAGCCAATCGTCATTCTTCACTTTGTTTGATAAGCATGCCACATTCCAAAACAAACAACCAAAAACAATAAAATAATTTTTAGAATATACACAGTATCTGCTTGAAAAACACTGTTTCTAAGGTCACCGACAGGTCCCGGGACTATGTTTAAGGAAGATGTATTTACTGCCATTTCTAGCCCCAATAAAGATATATTTTCTGGAACCACGTTGACATTAGCTGCAGGTGTATACACACTTTCTTCGTTGTCTGTCACCATAATCCTGGATGTCATTATCTGGGGGACAATGAACACCCGTGGCTGCAATCAATCAACTTGCTCAAGGGGGGAAAAACAATTAAAAGTTGGAACAGCAAAAGGCTGGGATGCACAGTGGTCAAAGTGTCGGGGCCTTGAAATAACTTGCACACTCGGCTTATAAAAAGAACCCAAAGGTACTGCCATGATGTTCCCCCTTGAGGGGCTGAGCCTGGAAAGTTTTTCCAAAAGAGAGCCTAGCAAATACATATTTTTAAAATTGATAACACCACAATCACTAGTGTCATCCTTTACTTGTGAACCCATCCACTTCTCTCTCAGACCGCGGGGGGGACATTTTTAAATACTATAACCAGCGGAGTTGGTTCTGGCGGAAGATGGAGGACTCTATTAGTGCTTGCTCTCATTATTAGATTCCTAATGATGGAAAAATCATCTTTCTCTAGTATATTAGATCCAAATTCAGTTTGTGTTCACCCCTTTCTTTGTTCCAGGCTCTGGGCCCTGTTTATTCCCTTTTGAATTGGGTGGGCCAAAGAATCAAGGGGCGAAATATTATCCTGATGACTAGTCGCTTGCAAAGATTGTAACTTTTCCTGACCCTGAGAAGCTGAGTGATTTTGTCAATCTGATGTGGACTCCAGATCCACTACCTTTTTGATACCATTAATTATACTGGTCAAACTTGAGCCAATCAAGATCTTCAATGATGTGTCAGTACTATTAAGAATGAACAAGAGAGGATCAAGATATATTTTAAAGGTTTTTTCCAAAGTAATTGCAAACTGGTGTTAAAGACTCACCCATAGCCTGTTTTGCTGGTTCTTTTGCTGGGGCCTTCCCATTGTTCTACTTGCCAGAGATAGTTTTTGCGAGCTGCAGGTAACTTTTGACTACTATTAGGTTTATTACAGCACTTAGCCTTTTTTAACGGTGGCGAGCGTGAGGTATCAGACTGGGTCCCCACAGCTTCATTAGTGGCGATCTCTAGGTCACCCTGAAACACACAGGGGTTTGAGGCTGCTGCTAAGCGCTTGTTGGCTCCTGCCAAACATGAAAGTTGTGGAGTACTGGCTACCCCCACTAAAGGATTCGTTAGCAAGGCTTTCTTTGTGGCCCCCAACCTTTCCTCCACACATTCAATTTCATTGTTAATTGCCCCCATTGCAGTAGTAAGAAAACTGGTAATTGTTGCAGTCAATTGACGATCCTTGGTGACAGACATAACACACTTCCTCTTCCCCATTTCTCTTACCTTGTATTTGAGAAGGGTTTTAGGGGGTTTTAGGGACAGCCAAAGACCCACAGCGAAGAACCAAAAGAGATGGCCCATTCCAGCCTTGTTCGACTGCGGACGGGCGCAGACGGGTCCGCTCTTAGCCTAGGCCATGCCCATGCACGACCCGTACTCGTCCCGTGCTGCGGGACGCCGCTGCTGTATTTACAGTGCTCCGGCGCCTTCCTCCGCGTCACTAAAACCAGCCAGGAAAACCAGGGATGCTGGGAGGTGTAGTCAACTCCACCACGCTGCAGCCAAAGTCCTGGTTGTGGTCAAGAGTCGAGAGGGCACTTTCCACACAAATAAACCCCAAGGTGCAAATGCGATTTGCTTGAGGGTCCACAATGGAGGGTATTTTTGGCTTATGGGGGCATCCATAGCAAATTTTGAAAAAAAGGTGGTGAACTCATGTGGCAAGTCAGGTTTTATTGGCTTGGCACTTCATAGAAATTATTGTCATGTCATCAGGGTTAAGTTCAAGTCACATCACTTCCTGGGAAGATTCTGAGTCAAAGGCCATATGATGTCACTTCCTTTGATGTCAATAAGGTCAAAGGGTGTGCAATGTCACTTCTGCTTCCCCTGGCATATTGGTGACTCGACATCCAAGACAATGCTACGAACCAAAATCAATTATACTATAACTGATTTAATGGTTCTCCTAGTGTATACCTCAACATGACATGTATTGATAAATGATAGGAAGGAAATGCAATAGCCGTTTAGCTCACCTTTATTAATTTATATGGGGCCTATCACAAATGTAAAATTGGTCGTAAAAATAAAGGTTATGAACTTATTTATCCCACTTGCATCTGCCATTGGGTTGCCTTAATACATTTAGTACATGCTAACTTTTGATTGGGAACAGGTAGAAAAGTCATATTATGTCTCAAAGATTTGTAATTTAAAATCCTCTTTAATGGTAAAGTAGCATTTTCAGTCATAATTCTGAAAGTGCCACTTTTAGAAAGCTAGCATTTTCTTTTCCTAACCGTTTAGTGCCTGCAGCCTGTGTCTTGGTTCACATGATTGTGAATAGATGGTAGTAGGCCTTTATGTATTCCTCCCAGACAGTGAGATAAAGGGGGACTAGGTGTTGGCAGAATGGGCCATCCTGCCAGGATGGGTGTGGTGAAGCTGTTCCCTGCCCCACTTACATTTCAAAGGGCTGTCTCCAGCACACTCACAAAGAAATTTGGCACTAGCCTATTGTCACCCTAGACCACTTGGAGCCTTGGCAGGGGGAGGAAGGAAATTTCTTCAGCTAGATGTGGAGGTAGTCTAGATGTAACCCCCACTTCAAAGGGTGGCACCATGTATAAATATTGGGCCTCAAGAGACACACTCTTCAATACACTCCTAGACCTGTGGAGGACCCTAGGAGGACTGTATTGTACTTCAGATGACTGCCCAGCTGCTTGCGGCCTGCTTTGTACTTCAGAGGACTGCCCTGCTGCTACCAGAGGACTGCCCTGCAGCTTGAAGCCTATCTTGTACCCTCAGAGGACTGCCCTGCTGCTTGAAGCCTGCCTTGCTGCTTGATCTCAGGACTACCAGAGTGACTCCAAGGGTTGATTGGCTGACCTCCTGTTCTGAGCTACAGGGCCACAACAAGTTCCAGAGACCCCCCTGCAATTGGCCAGATGACCTGCTACAACTAGACCTGCCTGGACCTGCCTGCTCTCTGCTTGCCTCTGCTAGACTGAGTCCCTGATTCCCAAGAGGTGCCTGCCCTGGTCCTGGACCCTTGGCTGGCATCAGAGTGTACTCTTCTGTAAAGAAAGAAGAAATCCAGAAGTTTTGGGCTCTTCATGACCGCGAACGGACCTGTTCATGCTGAGACTCTGCAGCCAGCGAAGCTCTGGTGAACCAACTCTTCACACTACAGTGGCTGCCATTGACAACCAGCAACACGAGATCTTCACATCGGGCTACAGCATCAACAGTCGTTGAAGCCCGACTGGATCTTCACGTTACAGCCATAACTGTCTGCAACACCAGGCCTGCTCTTCATGCTACAGTGACGATCTACTGCTATACTCTCCCTGCTCCTTGGTGCCTCCTCCACCATGAACTTGACTCTTCACTTTGAGAAGGTTACTTTTTTCAGGGAGACTAACCTGGTCCCTGTCTCTGGCCCATGCTCCGTTGCTACTGGCCTGAACTTGTGACTCCCCCCCCCCCCAACACAACCAGATGACCACGAGTGGCGCTTTTAGATGCTATACTTATGTAAAACTTTAGAATTGTCTATCTTCGGTTCTAGTGATAGGAATTTTGTCATTCTGATATCATTTTATTTAATAAACTCTACTCTATTTTCTAAATTGTTGTGTATGTTTCTTGTGTTAGGTTTTCACTTTGTTACTGTTTGTGTGCTGTATAAATATCTAACACGGTGCCTCTAAATTAAACCTTACTGACTTTTTTGGTTCACCTGTTATATTCCATATAGGTACCCCGATATAGGCCCGGATAATATCCCAACCTTTCACCTATATTCGCCCCTACATTACATACATAAAGGGCTGCTAGGACTGACCCTTTACCTAGTTTTGGTACTGCTTACAGAACATGGGGTTTTTCCTGAGCAATAGCCTCATACATTATGCATGAGGATTCTTGGATTCTTGGAAAGTCAGCAGGACTACCATCTCCTGCATAATAACTATGTACAAGGTTCATTCCTGACGTCATCCTAAGTCCGACAAATGGCACAGCAAGCTAGAACCCCTGGGGATACCTTTGGGTATATAAACATCACATCTTGCTGAGATAGTCAGAGGAGATCAGGACTTCCCTGCCGACATACTGACGCGAGACGCTGAGGTTCCTGCATGCAGATACTCCAGCTCGCAGTGGTCTAACATCTCTTGCTGGGTGTCCAACTCGAGACCAAGACGGGGTCCCATAGACTCACACTTCAGGTAATGGGGTTGACTTTATCCTAGAGGGATTCTTGGCTCAACACCTACATACATGCTAGGTTCACTTAGGTACATCTAGTTAGGGGAGCATCGTTGGAGTACGCATTTTATTGTCATGTGTTTTATATACTTGCCTGTATTCATGGTTATAGCAAAATGGTAATGCAAACACAAGGAGATGATGGACAGAGCGCTGAAACTTTTCAGACACTCACCCCCAGTCACAGATCTGGGTTGAATCCATCATCATTCTTTAGCTCACTTCGCCACCCCAGTTCAGACACAGCTGAAAATGCAAATCAGTCTTGGCCCTGTGCCTCATGGGAACAGTCCAGCCCGAACTGCCAAGCCATGTCTTCCCTGGACCGGAAACAAGCATCCTGGGACCGGTTTCAGGGTAACACCCCTCTTCAGCCAGGCTAGCTTGAATCTAATGGCAAAGTGAGCAAGGGACCCACATCTGGGCATACCCTGCCAACTTAGAGCGAACAATGCAAACACAAGGAGATGATGGATGGAGCGCTGAAGCTTTTCAGACACTCACCCCCAGTCACAGATCTGGGTTGAATCCATCATCATTCTTTAGCTCACTTCGCCACCCCAGTTCAGACACAGCTATATGGAAATCAGTCTTGGTACCATAGCAAAATGGTAGAAATCTACCATAATTTTACATTCTTAGTGCTTCTAATCATTTATATCTGCTTCTGTCTAGTGGTTGTTTCAGCACACCTATTTTACACTAGAATAACGACTGTTCAATTAATGCTTATTGAAAAACATCTGTACCATTTATTCTGTGTATCTATCTGAGACTAAGAGAGCACGAGTGACTGAGCGAAAAGTAGTACACTGTTTCCACGATCCTGAGGGATCAGGGTTGTCATGTTCGATAGTTGCCAAGAACTATTCTCTCCTTGGTAAGAGGAGTTTCTAGCGGCACTGTGAGCTAGCTGGTACACAGGCCAACATACCCGGTAGGGGTGTCTAGAATCAGTCTGACACCAATTCTACAGTGTATGTTGTCTAAACGCGAAGATCCTATATAGGTCTCCAGAGGTCCATTAAGGGCCGGTCTACTAGTCTGGTAAAATCTGTGGTGCATATGTCAGTTGACATAAACACTTGAATAACCAAAATGTTTAGCAGATATCTATGAGTCCCTTGTGAGCCTGACCAGGAAGATCAGCAGTCTTACAATTTGTATTCATTTATTGACGGAGCGCAAACTGAACAGGAGTGCGTAAATCCATATCAGAAAGGGACATTACCATTGCATTGCAGCACATCACTGAGGTGCTGGAAATTTTGAGCCAATCCCTCTCAAAATAGGACTCAATGCAGTGCTGGTGTGCATGTCATCTTATTGATGCGGCATGCCACTGTGTGGATAGTCAAAATAAGATTTTCTGTCTTTTACTGCTAGAATATACTGAGTGCAAGAGACCCGAATCACATTGCATACCAACTGAGGTCTCTACAATAAACTATTAGACATGCTTTAAGAGCTAAATCTTGATTTCAAGAAGCAAAGACATGTCACTATGATATTGTGCATTTTTCTGTGTGTGGTATTGTCTGCTTCTTCCGGTTCAGTCACAGGAAAAGAGTGTTGTATGGTATTATGAGCCATAGTCACAATGCATACATCTTGTCACCTAAGTAACAGAATAAAGAACATATTATACATGTTGCATGTTAGGGGCGTGGCTTGATAGTCGAAGATGGTGGACGTGTGAGCTCCTAGCTCCTCACCGGCCTAACATTTATCCTGTCATATCCGGTGCAGTTCCAGACCCAGATACTCGGTGGGGTGCACTCTAACCCCGGGGAGGAATCTGCTGGTGCTGCATAACCAATGCAGCGGCCCGGGAGCCCCGAGAACTGAGGAAACGTGGGCGGGCTTGAATCCACTAGTTGGAGGCCCGAAATCGCCGGAGTAGAGTGACGAGGCAGCCGCAAGGAACGGCCTGGCCATCCCACACTGCAGAGCACAGCTGCCTGATTGAATTGCCTCGGAGACTGCGTTATCAGGCAGCGGAGTGGTGGCGCTGGGCCATATGCTCTGTGGCTCGGAGTGCTGCCTAGAGATCTGGAGACCACGGTGAGGCGGGGCTACCCCTGCGCGGCCTGGACAAGGCTCCCAGCCCTGTCAAGCTTGGGAGGTGGCGATCTGACTGGGCTCCAGCCGGTGGAGCAACCTGGTGCAGCGGAGAGGCGTGAGTGCGGACGGCTGGCACTCAGGCCTGGGTCGGGGCCCGGTGGTGACTGCGAGGGGGTGAGTGAGGAGAGCAGGCCCATCCAACCGGCTTATCCTGCTTCCTCCATGGCTGCGGAGTGGCTCCTGAATGCCTGGATGGGCCCTTCTGTGGGGCGAGGGCCTAGGTGGAGGACTAAAGGCCCAGAGGGGGGTCGCTAGCGGCTGCAGGACTGGGCCGTGAGCCTGGAGCAAACTGCTGCTGCTCATAGGAGACCTGAGGCCCGGGTCTGGGAGGACCATGCAGGCCGGTGTATGTGTGGGGCAGCGGGGACTCTCCCAGCTGTGTAGGAGGTGCCCCCAGGGGGGATCTACCTTCCTTGGGACCTCTTCCTCCTATGTGGGGCAACATGGACGATTCCTCTCTGCTTCCCCCAGCTCGTCCCCTGCCGAAGACCATGGGGGAGCGAAGGTACCAGAGTGGAGCCAGTACTTTGAGGGTTGTCGCCGCATCTGCCCCTCCATATCTTCTCCCTGGGGCGGGCCCCACCTGCCTGCCTGCTCCACTAGCCTTGTCCCACTGACTGGGGTCCTGGTCCGAATTGGTCTCCGCGTGGCAGAGGTGCCCCCCCCTTGAGGCTCACCCTGCACATATGGGGCTGAAGACACGTTGATGCCTCATTGGGGCCTACACTGAGTAGACCAGAGCCCTGCTGACAGAGGGTGAGCCCCATTGAATGTGGGAAGCCACAAAGGGCCCTGCTACCTACCCAGACTTTAGGTGTGCATACCCCATCTGCGGGGACGCCTCTAGGTGGAGTGATTTGCGACCGCAGTTGGAGCACAGGAGCTGCACACACTTTGGGGCCAGAAGATGGGCAAAGCTAGGATGAAACAAACAGGGGTTACCCCAGATCAGGAGGAAGACCCATGAGAACGGACACAGGGAAACCTGGAGGACCCACCCCAGGCAGACCCAGTACAGCAACAGCTGTCTAAGATACTGGACACCATCGTGGACACTAAGACAACATTGCACCAAGGTATAAGTGCTGTTTCAGTGGGGTTGGGGCTCCTATGAGCGGAGCATAAGAAGCTGGCTGAAAGGGGGAAAGTCGGGGAATCTGAGATTGTAGAGTTGACCCCAGCACAGCAAGTGCTGACACATCAGGTGGCAGAACTCTCGGACAAGGTCCGGATGCTGGAGCGCAGGGCTGAAGATGGGGAAGGTTGTAGCAGACAAAACAATATAAGGGTCCTTGGTCTGCCGGAGGGAGTGGAGGGCGGAGATGTGGGCGTTTATCTGGACCCCGGCTTAGCACGGTGGTTGCACCAGGGTGCTTGATGACGTTTTACTTCCTTGAGAGAGCCCACCGGGTGCTGGCACGACCGTGGGCCCCGGGTAGCCCCCGCGTCCTGTAGTGGCCAGGCTTCTACACTACAAAGATAGAGACATCCTTTTACACAAAGCTCAAACTGATGGTCCCTTTGTGGTGGCCAATAGTAAAATCCCCATATTCCCTGACTATACACTCGACGTCCAGCGGAGGCATGCTTCGTTCTTTGAGGTCAAGAAAACCCTAAGGGAAGAAGGCCTCCAATACTCACTAATCTTCCCTGCCCGACTCGTGTAGTACTAGACGGAAAGACCCATTTCAGTGAGGACCCCAAAGTGGCATGGGATTGGACAGAGGTGTATAGAGCTGAGGGCCCCCCTACAGAACCGGGACCTGGCAAGAGGCTCCGAGGTCGAGGACCCAGAAAAAGACCCAAAAGGCGACCCACGTGAGGCACATCAAAGAAACCGACCCCTTCTCAAACAAACAGGAGAGAGCGGCAGCACTGCACGCTGTGTCTGAGATCGTGCACGAAGAGGGGTCCCCATCGGAGGCGGGGTTGCGTTCTGTGAGAGGGTTCGGACTCTGACTCCTCCTGAGGGGATAGCCTTAACATGGCAACAGTGACCCTGAAGACAGCAGATGAGATTATATGACAATGGACTTCTCCAAGAGCAGCCCCAACTCTAACCTTACCTGGAGGAGGCGGCACCCCCCCTGAACTACTTAGGAACTTGTCTAGACCGGATAAACATAGGGGCCAGTGCACACCGCACATGCACCTGTGAGATAGTAAGTGAGGCCGCGACCCCTCCTAAGGACCTCACCATGGTTGGTTTGGGCCTTATTGGATCTTGAAGATGTACGAACGGTTTGGGTGGCTGGCAGTATCCATACTGCTATGGGACTGGGGAGTTGTTGCATGTGGAAGGTTTTGCATATGGTGTGATTTGTTTAATTTGCAGGAGAGGGAATGTTTTTCCTTTTTTCATGAGAGAGGGGCTGGGAGAGGGGCAAGGGAGGAGGGAGTAGGATGATTAATTTAAAGATGTCATCAACCCACCATACACTGAAACTTCTAACGTGGAACATTAAAGGGATGGGGTTGATGTCTAAACGTCATAACATGCACAATAATTTGAAGAGATGGGCATACAAATCGCTGTACGACAAGTGACTCATATACTCGGGGGGGGTTGAGAAGTTGCGTAGGCGGTGGAGGAGACAGGTCTTTGCCACCACCTTCTCGGCTTATGCCCGAGGGGTGTTGATCTGGATAAGAGCGGGAGTACACTTAGAACCAATACGAACCCTGATAGACAAAGAGTGCAGGTATGTACTCCTTACAGGGAGACTATTAGACCGGGATATTACACTGGGCTGTGTATATGCGCCTAACCAAGAACAAGTGAACTTCCTAGCTCTCCTTTCTGCCCAAATGTCTGATTTAATGGTGGGGCATGTGGTACTGGGAGGGGACTTTAACTGTGTAGTGGATATGTCACTGGACCGCTCCCACCCCCCTAACCAGGGAGCGAGCCCATCGCACAACTGCGGGGTTTCGGGAATGGAGAGATCTCTGGGGACTGGAAGACATCTTTAGGGTCCAACATGTAGGGGGCAGGGAGTACTCTTTCTTTTCCCCTATGCACCAACTTCACACACGACTGGACACTTTCCTGTGCTTCCCGGACTTTAGTGGCTCCATCACGTGCACCGAAAACCTTGGGAGGACTTTTTCTGACCACAGCCTACTACTGATGACACATCTGTCAAGACTACTTACAGTTCCGAAGGAGCGATAAGTAGATGACAAGTCCCTAGGCCCCACTCACTGCACCCAACAATGTTGAAGTGCCAGCAGTAAAGCAGGGGAAGAAGGGAAGAAAACAGAGGGATAGTGTCGACTAACGTTCACAGTTCAAGCAAAGGACCCAGTGGTTAGAGGATATCCTAAAAGGAAAGAAAGAGAGTGTAAATATCTAACAAGAATTGTAAGGACGGGTGTATGTATGGATATACAAATATGATATCTCTTATTAACTACCTCATCATTTCCCTTTTTCCATTTAGTCCCCGCTCAACTGGGTGGATGATGCATCAAGTGTGTCTGTGTAAAATGAGAAATAATGTAGTGGCGTTTAGAAACCAAGACTAAAACTATGAGGAATAAAGGAGGTAATAATGTAATTAAGGACACCCACCTATATCAGTCTTGTGGATATTTTCTGGAAGAACTTCAGCAAAAGGTAAAAACCCTCATCATTATATTCGCTTAACCTAAGTAGAACTGAGAACTAGAACTAAAACAATACACATAGACTTTCCTTAAGTTGCGTAATAAAGAAATGTAATTATGTCCCTTTATTTGCGAGGGCTGAGATTAAAGGCAACAAAAGGGAACTGATCTCCACAGAGAAGGGCAACTCTTTTAGATGAGTATAATTCCTTTATGTATTCCAAATATGTCTTAGAAACGGTTTATATATGATTGCTGTAAGGTTGGTCGTTGGTTTCAATGTTTCTTTTCTATTATCTATCTTAATGTCTTTGAATTCCAGGAGAGTCAGGAACCACGAAATGTCCAAATCACCGCCACAACCCAGGGTCAAGATAGAGATTACAGGGACTCACCGCCGCAACCGGGATAGTCAGGAGATTATGAAATCACTGATTACCAGGAAGTCACCGCCGCTGCAGGGATCTCCAAGAAGTCCTCACATGCCGCGACCGGGATCATCAGGAGAAGCAGGTAAGTACTGAAGAGGCTCGAGATCACACAACGCCATGGAGCAGCAGGATTTGGGCGTCACAGACTGGAAGGGGATAGCACGTCAACAGGAAACAGACGTGGCCGCCCTCTAGCAACACCAGAACGCGAAGCGTTCAGCATCGGGAGCGAGGTCCTTTTATAGTTCGCTGCCATATGCAATGCGGCAAGCCCGACACCACCAACCCCTTGGGCATAGATCCCAGATCCCTACATGGAGACTTAACCCTCTGATGCTGGAGGATGCCCCGTTTGGAGAATCCTTGCATTCCCTCATTGAGACATTCTTTCCTGACAATGCACACTCGGCGTCCTTGGCACTAGTGGAGTGGGAGGCATTTAAGGTCGTGGTGAGGGGTCACTGCATGGGGCAAACAGTTGGAGTGCAGAGGGAACTCTGCTGCGAACTGATAGTTCTAGAGGGTGAGCTACGAACACTAGACAATGTACAGGGAATAGACACCCAAGCTCACGCCAACCTACAGGACAAGCGAGCCTGTTATAATGATGCTTTACAGAGGCTAAGATGTCACGATCATAGGGAATATCTTGAAAGAGTTCAAGGAGAGGAAGGGAAAGCCGGTCATCTGTTAGCATGGCTGATTAGGCCCGAGACTTGAGGTACGCCAATTACACATATTTGTACCGAAGCAGGTACATCCGTATATGACCCAGAAAAGATGAACAGTTTATTTCGGGGAGATTACGAGACGCAATATGCTGCCCCTCCCCAGGTGGTCCCACAATCCATGCCTCTGAGCTTTCTTGGCTCTATTGCGACTCCAAACAGTAGATGGACAGGCAAAAGAGGCGTTGGGTGGGCCTGTGACATTGCAGGAAGTCTGAGAGGCCATTGCAAATATAGCTAACGGGAAAACTCCGGGCCCAAATGGTCTTCCTGCGGAGTTCTACTCGAGATATGCATCCGGATTGGCTCCACATTTAGTGTCTTTGTATGCTGAGTCCCTACGGCTCGGACACCTACCTGAAACTACACAGAACATACTGGTGATCCCACTCCCTAAGACGACAGACCCGGGCGCCAGGGTATTGGATTACAGACCTCTTTCCATGCTCAATATGGATTTCAAAATACGCAGCAAATTATTAGCGCTCAGACTGCTCCCACATAGGAAGACCCTAATACACACTGTCCAAAACAGGTCTATCCATTCTCGCAATACCTCGTACAATATGCGTTGATTATATTCGGTACCCTACCATTCGGAGGCACGGCCTCTTGCACATGCTGCTATTCGGTCATTTGACCTGGAGAAGGCAATTGGCACTGTAAGTTGGGATTATCTTCTCGAGGTTATGAAGCGCCTGGGCCTCTGGAAGGGATGGGTGAAATGGGTACGACTGTTATATACATATCCTACGGCACGGGTCAGGACGGGCAAAACTATATCCACACAATATAAGGTAGCACGCGGTACCCATCAAGGTTGCCCCCTGACGCTACTCTTATTTGCCCTGGCAATAGAGCCATTGGATGCGTTGTTTCGCCTGAGAGGGGAAGGAATGGGGCTGATGGTAGATGGGGGAAACCCATATCATCTCCCTATATGCAGATGATCTCCTGATTTATCTGAGCAACGCTGAAAGGGGCTCTGACACTGCTCTGCGGCTCCCGGACGGCTTTGGGATGCTGTCAGGTTTGCGGGTTAATAAAAATAAAACCTATCTGTTCCCGGTGGCTGGACCCTTGCCCAGGCCCCCAGACGTACCTGCTGACCTCAATTGGACATCAAATCCATTCAAATGTTTGGGCATTCATGCCTTCAACTCGCTGGACGACCTGAAGGAGGACAATTTAGATAGAGGGCTTAGGTTGCTCCGGTCCAGCGTACTTTTCTGGCGCACCCTACGGCTACCTATAATGGCCAGGATCTCTCTGACTAAAATGGTCATGCTGCCCCACCTCTTTTATTTCTTTGCCAACTTACCTGTCCTACTGCCTGTGGGGTGGTTTCATCAATTGGATTCTCTACTGCGGGACCTAATTTGGGGAGATGGGAGGCGGAGAGTCTCACTAAAGATCCTACAGCGCCCCATGACAGAGGGAGGCTTGGGAGTGCCGGATTTTGAGCTCTACCTTCTGGCTTCTCAGTTGCAATGGTTAGCTCAATGGCTGGAAGGAGTAAATGCAGAAGGGACCTTCTTGATGGAGCCCAATAAGCGCCCCGTCTCTTGCCAGCAAAACTTTTAGATCATACAACCAAGGTCCCATACATCACAACGCTGCATACCTCCGCCCTGAAGTGCTGGAAACGCTGCATGGCAAAACTGCCCGAGGCCCCAAGGTACTCACCGGTGTTACCCTTGGTGGGGCTACCTCCTGGGGAGCCACAGTCGATGATTACAACAGAACAAATGATAATCTGAACGGAAGTAGGACTTGAGACAGTGGGCGACTGCTACCAGGAGAAAACTCTGCTCCCATTCGCAGAGCTGATGGATGAGTGTGGTCTCCCGCCTGGACATTTCCTACAATAGGAGGTGCTGGCATGGGTGTTTGGACAGTTGTGGGGGTCGGGCAGAGAGGAACCAGAGACGCACGCAGTATTACACTCACTGATTACTCTGGGTTCGGCTGGACTTCAAATTAAATGGTTTTATGCCTCCCTACTTAGAGCTTTCCCTACCCCACTACAGGCACTGCGGGGGAAATGGAAACTGATCCTTAATAGAGAGCTAACTAACACAGAATGGGGTAGAGTGTTGGAATCCCCTAAGAAGATATCCCGCAACACATGGCTGAAGTATGTCCAATTCAACTTTATACATATGTCTTACCTGACACCTCACCGCCTATTCCCTGCATATGGAGGGGAACCACGATGCTGCCCGAGATGCAGCCAGAATGATGCAGATTTCATACATATGATTTGGGGTTGTGAGGGGCTATGCATATTCTGGTCTGAAGTGCTATCTAAGATTAATGTCACGTTGCGGCGCCCACTCAACCTCACAGTAGAAATCTGTCTGCTAGGGCTCTTCCCCTCACCACCCAAGCGCAAAGTGGGGAATTGATGTATTGACCTGGCCATGGCATTGGCCAAAAGAAGAATAGCTTTGGCGTGGAAGTCTGCCACAGGCCCACAAATAAGTGTTTGGAATCAGGATGTGATTACCTGGGCCGGGGCGGAGGGCAGAGCACTGCATAGAGAAGAGGCAAAGGGGCTGAAACAACACCCTATTGCAGAACAATGGAACGACACACTATTTGCCTGGGAACACCCGAGCCTTCTAACAGTGCAGATGAAAATAGCTGGGAAATGACGGACTAAATTATAGTGGCTAACAGCGACTGACCCGGACCACACCTAGTAGGTATGAAAGGTGATTATAAACCCACCCCAGGCATAAATTTAGGACCCCACAGACAAGTTAAGAACAGTCTGGGTCAAGAACGATACTGACTCAAACCAAACACCAGCAAGCCCCCCCCTTGTAAGACCTCTCAAGTACAGTGCTTTAAATGGGCCGGTACTCACCGGTACTGAGTACCGGCACTTTTTCTAGAACAAAGAGAGTACCGGTACTCATGGGGACCTGACTTTAACCGAGGCAGCGCTCCCTTCATCCCTCAACTGATACCAAGGCAGCACCTTTATCAAGCACTGCACGGAATCAATCACAGGAGCTCGTCACCAGGAGCCAGCGTGAGCTGCTTTGTAAGTCATCAGAGCAGGGGTGTGTCTGTAGTCATTTGCTTATCCATTGATCTTTCACAGTGGGGCTGAGAGGGGACTGTAAAATCTAATGGGTGGTGGTGGGAGGCACTGTTCAGGACATAACAAAAGAACGACAGCTAATGCTTTTACCGTCGCCACGCATCTAAATTGCCTTCTTGCATGTTTAAATAAGAAGGGATCTTGTTACTAAACTCGCTGATTCCTATTTTATCGACCTTGGACAGACTGTAAGTCCAATGAAAAATGTGGAGATTGGCGCCTGGTTCCCCAGTACAGACGTTGTCAGCTCTGGCCCTAACTCAGGTTTGCAAATGTTCCAGGAGAGACTCGTGTACTGGACAGGTGGTTCAGTGGGCTGTAGGCCACCGGTTCGATTTAAAGCAGGCTGAAGCAGCATGTCATCCTTAGGCGGTTGATAAAATGAATGCGTTTTAGTTAGATTATCGAAAAATCCGTTATGCAATGGCCTCATTAGTATTCAGACCTTGAGGTTTGATACATAAACTGTCCTCATTTCTTTGGAAAGCTTCACATTACAAACTTTATTTCAAACCGTTTGCAAGCGCGAGTGGTTCCGTTCAAAAAGTACTACTTTTATGTACAGATTACAAAATCGAAGCAAATGGGAAATATTGGCTGCGGTGAACTTTGTGGATGCTGTATTCAGAAAGGAAGGTTTAATGAAAGTCATAGTAAGTGACAGTGGAGGCAATTTAAGCTGAGACCTTCTAACAGTACATGAGCAGGAGTGGGTAAATCTGCCTACCACCCTGAAGGAAATTGGAGTGTGCATCGGTTTAACAGCGAAGATAAAGGGGTTATTGAGTTGGCAAAAAAACAAATAAACTGAATTGGGAGAAAGAAGTAAGACAAGCAGTGGCAAAGCCAATAGGTCTTGTAATGGGACAGTTAAAAAGAAGCTTTATGAAGCGGCCAGAAGAAACATGGAAGGAATGGCAGTGGGAGGGGGGTAGAAGAAACAGGATGGGGAGGGGTGGAGGGGAGAAGAAACAAGATGGAGGAGGGCGGGGGAAGGTTAAAAAAGTGCTGTGACATGGCCAGCGTTCATGGCGTCATATCGTAAAAAAAAAAGAAAAGAAATAGCACCTGTATCATAGCGCGAGCAGCTGATTGAACACTATTTAAAGTTCTTTTTAATATTTATTTCATCGACAAATGCAAGAATGCATTTGACATTTATTATAGTAAGTATATAAGGCATATAATATCAATTATTGGCCGAATTAACACAAGTGGGATCATGCTGTGTATTTTTATTACACATAGTGCAGCCAGATCAGCCCAGTAGATACTTTATTCTTTCTGATATCACATCTGCAGCGTGTTTACTCCTTCCACCACTCCTTTCAACCACATAAAATGGAATGTTGAAAGGCTGAGCCACCAACAGCAATATCGCTATTGTCTGTGTGTCCGCATTTCTCATCCAGTGGAAGAGAGAGAGAGAATATGCTGCTCACTAAAGTTATACAAACTATGTCTCTTCGAAAGCAACTCTGGTTTCCATGTTTGACAGAAACACTCACTAGTGGCGTGAATGAAAAGACTGCCTGATGAATTCCTCACTTTTTGCAGTTGCGCCTTCACCAATCATGAGAACCAGAAAGCATAAGTAAGTGAGCTTGGGGCATCATAAGTAACAATAAAGTGGATAACTCTGGAGGTTAATGCACTTGCTTGAAAGATCTGTGTACATTCTAATCAAAGGTTCAACTCACCATAATATTGCATAGAGGATCAATGTGTCTGCTGGAAAGCACAGCATGCAACATGTAAATCACAGATTAGCTGTTTTATGTAGATAGCTTAGTTGATTACTGTTTTTGTTGCATAGAGCCTTGTGTTACCTGCAGGTCAAAAGTTAACATCCCTGTATTATAGCTTAGTGAGTTATGAACCTGCAGCAAGGACATGACTGCAAACAAGACGGCATATATTTAGAACTTGCTGTTTTTTCCTCAATACTTTCTTATTTTAAAGTTGCTAAAAAAAAGAAAAGTTTCTTTGGATAGTAATAAACACTTATTAGTAAGTGCCATATATATAGTTATTTGTGAGATAACTAATGGACAGATGTAGGAGAGTAGGATCTGCCTCTTATGTTGCCCCCACTTTTTTTCTGATGTTTACACTGGTTTCTGGCTATAGTCTGGCTGGGTCCCTGCCAATCAGGGCCCCAGCCTCTCTGTTCTCTCTAAAAGACTTGGGGGCATATTATCAACGGCCAGCGATAATTATCGCTGGCCGTGCTTAGCGATAGATTTCTTATCGCTGGCTATCTCTGGAAATTATCGCCCTGGTAGCGCGTTATTAACAACACGCTTCTCCAGGGCGATAAAATTCCAGAGATAAGCGAGAGTCATCGCCGTTTTGCAGGGAACATCGCTGGTTTTCCAGCGATGTTCCCTGCAAGCGGCGATGCTGCCTGCTGATGCGACCCTGTGGTCGTATCAGCAGAATCCACCCCCTAGGTTAGGGATGGCTAAAGTCAGGATTTTAGCAGGCGTTAGATTTTGGCGAAAGCGGCCGTTTCGCCCAAAATCTCAACCTCTGCTAAAATCATGTGGGCTGCCTTGTAAATATTGCGATGTGAACATCAGCGATATTTGCAACGTAGTCCATCCTGGGTACGCCCAGTAACGCCACTTTGCATCTCATTAGAGATGCAAAGATGGGAGATTGAAGAAGGCGATAATGCAAGGATTCACGCGATAGCGTGACCTAGCTTGATTGAGCGATAAAATTATACGCCGCTTTTAGGTCCGAAAACGGATGCAAAAGCGGCGATAATTGTTTATCGCCTCGTTGATAATATGCCCCTTGGAGTGCACTCTAGGTGCACTAGTGATTGGATACTGTGGTACCTTATGAGTCCCTAGTATATGGTACCTTAGGTACCAAGGGCATAGGTACTTCACAGGCCTACCAGGGGCTGCAGCATGTATTATGCCACCCCTGGGAAGCAGACTAAATCTGACACCACAGGCCTGCTACTGCAGCCTGGGTGAGGTGGTGCTAGCACTCCTCACTGAGATATGGGTTCCCTATATCTCTCCTGCACACACATTTAAACCTATCAGTCACCCCTAAGGCAGGCCCTATCAATCCTGAGGGCAGGGTGTTTGGTTCCTATGTGAGAGGGTGCCTCTGCCTGAGCAGGGCCCCTCTGCAGCTCTCAGAGTCCATTCTCTGGTGCTGTTTGTGGATGCGGTTAAACCATATACTCTTAAGTGCATTATATCCTCGCGGTAAAATGCTAACTTTGGAATGGCTGCATCAAAACATGTCGTGTTTGGTGTCAAACATCTTGGAATACTACCCCCACGCCAGTTCTGGCGGCGGGAGTAGCATTCCACCCTTCTAGAGGGATAGACATGTACCTACTGTGGAAACGCGGTAGAATCCTGAAGAGCCCTGGCATCACAAAATGGATGCCACCAGTCACAGACACGGGGCTGCCCTCCTGCTGATGACCGAAACTCGCAGTGGAGGAAGCCCAACAATAGGCATCCTGTCACAGGGAGGTGTAACCACCTCCCAGACAGGGTTTAGTGTATTGGGGCTGGGTGGGTGCACTCTTAGAGTGCTTTGAAGTCCTGCACTGGGGGAGCAGTAGGCTCCTCTGTGCATATGCCAGTTCAAACCGGCTCAGGGGCTACCTGCCCCTGCTCTGGCGTGAAACTGGACAAGGGGAAGTGGGTGTAGCCACCCACTCCCCTGACCCTCCCATAGGTGGGGTCATAGAGCTAGTCCCTCCCTTCTTTACAGTATAAGATAGGGAACCCTTGAACTTGAAAGTTAGATATCCCTGGACGACGCTCTGAAGAAGAATCCTGGACCTTCGACGTTCCATTATCTCTGGAAGACTGAAGAATCTCCCTTGGAGTCAAGGAGTGACTCCCCTGCTTGGCAGGCACCAAAAACTACAAACAACAGTCGCAAACTACACCGCTCCCGCCGGAGTCCGAAGTCCCTGCAGCCCAGGAAGAGGATTTCCTGACTTCTCAAAGGCCATCGTGAGTCCCCAGTGAAGCTGAGGCCAGTGGACTCCACGAGTGATGAGGAACTGCGACCCCTGGGTATCGTGCACTATTGTCAAGTGCAACCCTTTCTCGACGTTCTACGAACTTGTGCTTTGGACCACGTGTGGTCCCAGCCTCCAGCAGAAATTCCTCCGAAGATCAGAGGCCTACCCCGTCCCGAGTGACCGTGGGCCCCTGTTGAGTGAATCCTCCCGAGGCGTCTTTGCAATCCCTTGCCAGCCGGCTTGTGGGTCCCCTGAAGACTTTTCTACCAAACCAAAGTGCTCTCCTGGTTGCTCCAGGCCTGCCCTGACTTACCCTTGCTGGGTGAGTTCCCCAGACCTTGCTGGTCTGCACCATTGACTTTTCTACTGTTCCCCAAGACTTGCTGTTACCAAGGCTTGTTGGCTCCAATCGAGTCGCCGACACCGCAGTAAGCTGCAGACATTGTGGGACACGTCGAATCCAGCTCCTGGTCATCGTCGACACCTCCTGGACCTCGTGGCTGAAGAGTCAAGGCACCTGTGACCGACCTGAACCTTGCGACGACGGTGGGCCTCCATCTTCCTGGCCCCGAGTCACTGCCAAGTGGCTTTGAACACTGTCCCCTCTGCTTTCAGGTCTTCCTTCTTCAGAATCCAGGCTTGGATTCCACCGGACACTTCTTCGGACTTCACAAGCAGCAAGTCTTCATTGGCTCCCATTGAAAACGACGCCGCGACCCGACACCAAAGGACACCTATGCACCCGGCTTCCCTGGGTGAGGTAACTCCAGCACTACAGTGCTCCTGTGGGTGTTGGCCCTAGAACTACTTACCCTGTAAGTGACTTGCTTGTAGGTTCTCCCGAAGTATCCTAAAACTCTTAATTTCCAACCGCGACTTGCCCCATTGAAGTCAACGGCGATCCGCGCCTGTGTATCCACACTGCACGCGTCCCCCGTGGGTCCTTTACTTACCTGCCTTGGGTGGTTTCGTGAGGCCCCAGCTCTTCTGAAGGCCCTAGGCCTTGTCCCTTTGCAAGTCGTTGTTTCTAAGTCTCTTTCTTAGTATATGGTCTGGAACGCCCCTAGGGCCCCAGCCATATTTGTGCTTAATTTATTGTGAAACGTTGATTTGTGCATATGTTCCTGACTTCTAATCTCATAAAGAGATTAGTAGAGAGTTGTTTAGTAATAAATACATATATATTTGATATATATACCTGTGTGGTGTCTTTTCATTTGGTGATTCAAGAGATTGTGTGGTAAAACAAGCTGCTTTACATTCCTTCAAGACTTAGCCTGAAGGCTGCTCTCCACAGCTACCACTAGGATAGCTTTCTATAAAGGTTGTCTTAAACCTATCTACCATAAGAGTCGAATTGTACTGGTGCAAGGTGTCCACTTTAATTAGTGAACAGCATATACCAGGCCAACTTCTCACATTGGTGGGCAGCGTGTGGGATTCCAGCTTGCTATTGTTTTACCAGAAAATCTCTATTTGAATTACTAACTGAAAACCACTATAGGTACTTAAGGTACATATAAAGTCAAGCTTAGTATCAATAAGTTCTACTGAACTTAGAGCTGTGTGCCAAGGGATAGCACACCCTTTCTACAGCTCAAGCTAGTATCAGTAGGCCACAAACTAGTGTAGGTAGTACAACACTGCACAACACTAGAATGTCCTTAAAGGGTGGACCCAGTGGATCCACTCAGCCTCAGTATAAGGACATGGCTTTCTCTGACTTGAGAGCCATGTGTGTTGAAAGACACCTGAAGCTAGGACAGAGTCCCTCCACACTACACCTGATAGATCTGCTGACAGCAGATGATCTTAGATTAGCTCTAGGAGCTAATGGGTCTGAATCAGTGAGTGGGTCAATTACAGTGTCTGGGTCAGATGATGAAAATCAGGATGACCAGGACGCTGTAGTTGAAGGGCAAGGTTCCAAGGAGCCTAAAAAGGACAGAGGAATTCTCCCTAAGAGAACTGACAGAGTGGATGAGAGGCCTAGGTCCCCTTCCAGGGAATCTGACCACTCTTATCACTCTGGCAGAGAATTTGTCCAGCAGAGGAACTCATACTTTCCCATAAGAGAGACCTCCTCTGACAGAATGTACAAACTGCTGCAGTATGAGGAAGCAAGAGTTGCCCTCAAAACCAAGCAGTTGGCATTAGATAGAGAAGCCCTGGAGCTCCAGAGAGCTTCTAGAAGAGAGGGGTTAGAACCCCTTGGTGGCAACAACAGTGTCGCTAGAGGCAGAGAATATATTCCAGACCATAGGAACCTGAGCAAGGTTGTTCCTCCCTACCAGAGTGGGGATGATATCCATAAGTGGATAACTGCTATGGAGAGGGCCTGTAGAGTACAGCAGGTCCCCCAAAAGCAGTGGGCAGCAATCTTGTGGCTCTCCTTTTCAGATAAAGGTAGAGACAAGCTCCTCACTGTTAGAGAAGAGGATGCTGATGATTATGAAGTCCTGAAGAGTGCACTGATAGATGGGTTTGGCTTAACCACTGAGCAGTACAGGTTGAAGTTCAGAGATACCCAGAAGGCACAGACTCAGGACTGGACTGACTTTGTTGATTGTGCAACCAAGGCTCTGGAGGGTTGGCTGGTTGGCAGTAGGGTTACTGATTTCAAGGGATTGTATAATCTAATGATGAGAGAACAGATCCTTAATAATTGCCAGAACCAGTTGTTGCATCAATACCTGGTGGACTCAGATCTGACCTCTCCCCAAGAATTGGGAAAGAAGGCAGACAAGTGGGTCAGAACCAGGGTGAGGCAGAAAACCCAGAACCAAGGGGTGACACAAAGAAGCAGGATTCTAAGGGCTCTGAGAAAGGTGGGGATAAGTCAAAAGACCAGAAGTCTTCACAAGGGCCCCAAAAATCTGCATCTGGTGGGGAGTCACAATCCAACAAGGGAAAAGGCCAAAAGAAGCCCTGGTGCAAATTCTGTAAACAGAAAGGGCACTGGACTTCTGATTGTAACATGTCCAAAGACCAAACCTCCACCACTCCTGCCCCTAAGGCAACTGTTCCCCCTAGCTCAGCTACCGGTGGAGGTAGTACTCAGAATAAGGGTGTAGTAGGGTTGACCCTGGGTTCTGAAGTGGACTCTGGCCTAGTCAGAGTACCCACTCAGGCATTGCTGATTTGTGATGGAGACACTGATATGTCCTTCCTAGTGAGCCCCAGTAATCTGGGCAAATACAAACAGCAGCCTGTAATAAATGGCAAACAGGCTTTGGCATTTAGGGACACAGGTGCTAGTGTCACCATGGTGGCAGAGGATCTTGTGGACCCTGGACAGATCATCCTGGGCGAAATGTACCAGGTGACCAATGCAAGCAATGTCAGGACCAACCATAGTCTGGCAGTTGTGAATTTCTCCTGGGGAGGGGTAACTGGCCTCAAGAAGGTTGTAGTCAGTGCAGACCTCCCTGTAGAATGTCTATTGGGCAATGATCTAGAAACTTCAGCCTGGTCTGAAGTAGAGTTATGGACTCATGCTGAGATGTTGGGCATCCCTGCAGAGGTATTTGCTGTGACCAGGTCACAGGCCAGAATGCATAACACTGAACCAGCTCTGGATCCTGGAACAATGGACCAGATGCTTCCCAAGAAGAGGAGCAGTAGGGTTAAGGCAGTGCCTTCCTCTGTCTCAGATCACAGATTCACCTCTTGAGGGAGGTGAAGCAGATCCTGAAGAAGGAACTGCCCCAGAGGGACTTGAGCCTGATCAGGTTGAGTTCTTGGGGGCAGGGGGCCCTTCTAGGGAAGATCTGAGTAAGGAGCAACAGTGCTGCCCCTCTCTTGAACCCCTCAGACAGCAGGCTGCTGCTGAGGCTGCTGGGAGTGCTAGTGGGTCCCATAAAGTTTATTGGGATGAGGGACTCCTATATTCTGAGGGTAGAGACCCAGCCCCTGGAGCCACCAGGAGGTTGGTAATACCTCAGAAGTTTAGGGGGTTCCTCTTGACCTTAGCACATGATATCCCTTTAGCAGGTCACTTGGGCCAAAACAAGACCTGGGACAGGCTTGTTCCACATTTTCATTGGCCACATATGTCAGAGGACACAAAGGAGTTTTGTCGCTCCTGTGTCACATGCCAAGCCAGTGGTAAGGCAGGTGGCACAACAAAGGCCCCCTGATACCACTACCTGTGGTGGGGGTACCCTTTGAAAGGGTAGGGATTGACATTGTTGGTCCCCTTGACCCTCAAACTGCATCTGGGCACAGGTTTATCCTGGTGGTAGTGGATCATGCCACCAGGTACCGAGAGGCAATTCCCCTGAGGACCACCACAGCCCCTGTGGTGGCAAGAGCCCTCATTGGAGTTTTCTCCAGAGTGGGTTTCCCAAAGGAGGTCATCTCTGACAGAGATACCAACTTCATGTCAGGATATTTGAAAGCAATGTGGAAGGAGTGTGGTGTAACTTATAAGTTCACCACCCCTATCACCCACAATGCAATGGGTTGGTTGAACGTTTCAACAAAACCCTGAAGGGAATGATTAAAGGACTCCCAGAGAAGCTTAGGCGGAAATGGGACCTTCTTCTTCCTTGCCTGTTGTTTGCATACAGAGAAGTTCCACAGAAGGGGTTGGCTACAGCCCATTTGAGCTTCTGTTTGGGCATCCTGTAAGAGGTCCATTATGTTTGGTGAAAGAGGGCTGGGAGTTACCTCTCAAGCCCCCAAACAAGATGTGATGGACTATGTACTTGGTCTCCGCTCCCGGATGGCCGAATACATGAAAAAGGCAACCAAAAACCTGGAGGCCAGCCAAGAATTACAAAAGCTTGGCATGACCAAAAGGCTGTGCTGACTGTGTACCAGCCAGGACAGAAAGTGTGGGTGTTGGAGCCTGTGGCCCCAGCAGCCCTCCAGGACAAATGGAGTGGCCCCCATACAATAGTTGAACAGAAGGGAGAAGTCACCTATCTGGTGAATCTTGGAACTCCCAGGAGCCCCCTGAGGGTGCTCCATGTCAACAGATTAAAGCCATATGTTGACAGGGCTGACATGGGCTTGCTCATGGCAGCTGATGAGGACCAGGAGGAGGAGAGTGACCCTCTCCCTGACCTGCTCTCTCAGAACCCTGATGATGTGTCAGTAGATGGTGTTGCTTTGGCAAGCAGCCTCACTGACCATCAGCAAACTGAGTGCAGACAAGTTCTGCAACAGTACAGACATATGTTTAGCCTGACCCCTAGTCAGACTACCTGGTGCACCCATGAGGTGGACACTGGAGACAGTCTGCCTGTCAAGAGTAAAATCTACAGGCAACCTGACCATGTCAGGGACTGTATCAGGACTGAAGTCCAGAAAATGTTGGAGCTAGGTGTAATTGAGCCTTCAGATAGCCCTTGGGCTAGCCCAGTAGTCCTGGTACCCAAGCCTCATACCCAGGGTGGTAAGAAAGAAATGAGGTTTTGTGTAGACTACAGAGGCCTCAATGCAGTCACTAGGACTGATGCCTATCCCATACCAAGGGCAGATGAGCTGATTGATACTTTGGCCTCAGCCAAGTATCTTAGTACATTTGACCTAACAGCTGGCTACTGGCAAATCAGATTAGCTGAGGATGCAAAAGCCAAAACAGCATTTTTGACCCCTAGTGGGCACTACCACTTTGTGGTGATGCCCTTTGGATTGAAAAATGCACCTGCCACTTTTCAGAGGTTGGTGAACAAAGTTCTGGCAGGAATGGAAACTTATTGCTCAGCTTATCTAGATGATATTGCTGTCTTTAGTTCCTCCTGGCAGGCTCACCTGGTCCACCTCAGAAATGTTTTGGAGGCTCTGCAGAAAGCAGGCCTCACTATCAAGGCCAGCAAGTGCCAGATAGGGCAGAGTCAGGTTGTGTACCTGGGCAACCTTGTGGGTGGAGGCCAGGTTCAACCTTTACAGAGCAAAATCCAAACCATAATGGAATGGGTTGCTCCCACCACCCAGACACAGGTGAGAGCCTTCTTAGGCCTGACTGGGTACTATAGGAGGTTTGTCAAGGGATATGGATCTATAGTGACCCCCTTGAATGATCTAACCTCAAAGAAAATGCCAAAAAGGTTCAGTGGACAGCTAGCTGTCAGAAGGCATTTGAAGACCTAAAGCAGGCCATGTGCACTGCCCCCATCTTACAGAGTCCAGACTACACCAAAAAGTTCATTGTCCAAACAGATGCTTCTGAGCTGGGTGTGGGAGCTGTACTGTCTCAACTGAATGATGAAGGTCAAGACCAGCCAGTAGCTTTCATTAGCAGAAGGCTGACCCCTAGAGAGAAACGTTGGTCAGCTATAGAGAGGAGGCCTTTGCTGTGGTATGGGCCCTGAAGAAGCTGAGGCCATACTTGTTTGGCACTCACTTCATAGTTCAGACTGACCACAAGCCCCTCCTATGGCTTAAACAGATGAAAGGTGAAAACCCAAAACTTTTGAGGTGGTCCATTTCCCTACAGGGGATGGACTATACAGTGGAACATAGACCTGGGACCCAACATGCCAATGCAGATGGACTCTCAAGGTATTTCCACTTAGAACACGAAGACTCAACTGGTCAAGGTTAGTTTAGTGTCCCTGCGTTTGGGGGGTTGTGTAGGAGAGTAGGATCTGCCTCTTATGTTGCCCCCACTTTTTTTCTGATGTTTACACTGGTTTCTGGCTATAGTCTGGCTGGGTCCCTGCCAATCAGGGCCCCAGCCTCTCTGTTCTCTCTAAAAGACTTGGAGTGCACTCTAGGTGCACTTGTGATTGGATACTGTGGTACCTTATGAGTCCCTAGTATATGGTACCTTAGGTACCAAGGGCATAGGTACTTCACAGGCCTACCAGGGACTGCAGCATGTATTATGCCACCCCTGGGAAGCAGACTAAATCTGACACCACAGGCCTGCTACTGCAGCCTGGGTGAGGTGGTGCTAGCACTCCTCACTGAGATATGGGTTCCCTATATCTCTCCTGCCCACACATTTAAACCTATCAGTCACCCCTAAGGCAGGCCCTATCAATCCTGAGGGCAGGGTGCTTGGTTCCTATGTGAGAGGGTGCCTCTGCCTGAGCAGGGCCCCTCTGCAGCTCTCAGAGTCCATTCTCTGGTGCTGTTTGTGGATGCGGTTAAACCATATACTCTTAAGTGCATTATATCCTCGCAGTAAAATGCTAACTTTGGAATGGCTGCATCAAAACATGTCGTGTTTGGTGTCAAACATCTTGGAATACTACCCCCCCACCAGTTCTGGCGGCGGGGGTAGCATTCCACCCTTCTAGAGGGATAGACATGTACCTACTGTGGAAACGTGGTAGAATCCTGAAGAGCCCTGGCATCACAAAATGGATGCCATCAGTCACAGACACGGGGCTGCCCTCCTGCTGATGACCGAAACTCGCAGTGGAGGAAGCCCAACAATAGGCATCCTGTCACAGGGAGGTGTAACCACCTCCCAGACAGGGTTTAGTGTATTGGGGCTGGGTGGGTGCACTCTTAGAGTGCTTTGAAGTCCTGCACTGGGGGAGCAGTAGGCTCCTCTGTGCATATGCCAGTTCAAACCGGCTCAGGGGCTACCTGCCCCTGCTCTGGAGCGAAACTGGACAAAGGGAAGTGGGTGTAGCCACCCACTCCCCTGACCCTCGCATAGGTGGGGTCATAGAGCTAGTCCCTCCCTTCTTTACAGTATAAGATAGGGAACCCTTGAACTTGAAAGTTAGATATCCCTGGACGACGCTCTGAAGAAGAATCCTGGACCTTCGACGTTCCATTACCTCTGGAAGACTGAAGAATCTCCCTTGGAGTCAAGGAGTGACTCCCCTGCTTGGCAGGCACCAAAAACTACAAACGACGGTCGCAAACTATGCCGCTCCCGCCGGAGTCCGAAGTCCCTGCAGCCCAGAAAGAGGATTTCCTGACTTCTCAAAGGCCATCGTGAGTCCCCAGCGAAGCTGAGGCCAGTGGACCCCACGAGTGACGAGGAACCGCGACCCCTGGGTACCGTGCACTATTGTCGAGTGCAACCTCTTCACGACGTTCTACGAACTTGTGCTTTGGACCACGTGTGGTCCCAGCCTCCAGCAGGAATCCCTCTGAAGATCAGAGGCCTACCCCATCTCGAGTGACTGTGAGCCCCTGTTGAGCGAATCCTCCTGAGGCGTCTTTGCGATCCCTTGCCAGCCAGCTTGTGGGTCCCCTGAAGACTTTTCTACCAAACCAAAGGGCTCCCCTGGTTGCTCCAGGCTTGTCCTGACTTACCCTCACTAGGTGAGTTCCCCAGACCTTGCTGGTCTGCACCATTGACTTTTCTACCGTTCCCCAAGACTTGCTGTTACCAAGGCTGTTGGCTCCAATCGAGTCGCCGACACCGCAGTAAGCTGCAGACATCGTGGGACACGTCGAATCCAGCTCCTGGTCGTCGTCGACGCCTCCTGGACCTCGTGGCTGAAGAGTCAAGGCACCTGTGACCGACCTGAACCTTGCGACGACGGTGGGCCTCCATCTTCCTGTCCCCGAGTCACTGCCAAGTGGCTTTGAACACTGTCCCCTCTGCTTTCAGGTCTTCCTTCTTCCGAATCCAGGCTTGGATTCCACCGGACACTTCTTCGGACTTCACAAGCAGCAAGTCTTCATTGGCTCCCATTGAAAACGACGCCGCGACCCGACACCAAAGGACACCTATGCACCCGGCTTCCCTGGGTGAGGTAACTCCAGCACTACGGTGCTTCTGTGGGTGTTGGCCCTAGAACTACTTACCCTGTAAGTGACTTGCTTGTAGGTTCTCCCGAAGTATCCTAAAACTCTTAATTTCCAACCGCGACTTTCCCCATTGAAGTCAACGGCGATCCGCGCCTGTGTATCCACACTGCACGCGTCCCCCGTGGGTACTTTACTTACCTGCCTTGGGTGGTTTCGTGAGGCCCTAGGCCTTGTCCCTTTGCAAGTCGTTGTTTCTAAGTCTCTTTCTTAGTATATGGTCTGGTACGCCCCTAGGGCCCCAGCCATATTTGTGCTTAATTTATTGTGAAAAGTTGATTTGTGCATATGTTCCTGACTTCTAATCTCATAAAGAGATTAGTAGAGAGTTGTTTAGTAATAAATACATATATATTTGATATATATACCTGTGTGGTGTCTTTTCATTTGGTGATTCAAGAGATTGTGTGGTAAAACAAGCTGCTTTACATTCCTTCAAGACTTAGCCTGAAGGCTGCTCTCCACAGCTACCACTAGGATAGCTTTCTATAAAGGTTGTCTTAAACCTATCTACCATAAGAGT
The DNA here is from genome assembly GCA_963921515.1 of Calotriton arnoldi. NCBI lineage: Eukaryota > Metazoa > Chordata > Amphibia > Caudata > Salamandridae > Calotriton > Calotriton arnoldi. The sequence goes on along the minus strand of CAWUFW010015446.1, from coordinate 266,379 downwards.
CGAATTGTACTGGTGCAAGGTGTCCACTTTAATTAGTGAACAGCATATACCAGGCAAACTTCTCACAACAGATACATCCCACATTCAAACAATACATGCAGATTTCGTGCATACAACCTTGGCACGGTCAAAAAGCTAACCCTGCCCCTTGTTCCCCCTTAGCACCGCCCTTGTGCCCTCCCTAAACTCCGCCCACTGCTCCTTTTGGTGAGTACCTGCACTTATTTTTTTCCATTTAAAGCACTGCTCAAGTATATATGTATAACCCTCTCCTGCACCAGTTGAGTTATGAAGTTTGTTTATTGTCAGTTTAAGGCATATAGATGGCAATACAGCATTCCCCGACCGAATGAAGCAGCCTTAAGGGGAAAAACAAAAAAAGTATATAAAAGGCTGGATCACTCAGGATTTACATAAAATTACGCACCGCTATGGTACAACGGGAGAAATAGGATTACCATATAGGAACCCAAACCAGTATAAGTAATTTCCCCGTAGACATGCAACTATCAATTTGTTGGAGGAGGTGTTATAATTGTACTGTTCAGTCCATATGTTTGCTTGATATTGTCCCCTAGCAAACCTAACCAATGGCGTAAGCACGATGGGCCCCCCAGCAGAATGTGATGAGTGGCTCCGGAGTCTCTTGTGTATCACAGACATTCATTGACCTTGAGCTGACTGGGGGCCCTCTGCGTTATGCCCACACCCCAGCAGCGGAGCTTTGCTCTAACGCGCCTCAAGAATCCCATCCGCCCCAGCAGAAACTGAAACAAACAGCACGTGCGCGCCGTAATTAGTGCGGGTGACGTAACCACGACAACGTGAGTCTAGTGTATCAGAACAGTCGAGAAACTAATCACTACTCTTCTTCAAACGAGAGGCTTTGTCCTGCCAGCTTCTGAGTTATTTTGAAGCCGTCCAACCTCAGGGCCCCCTATGATACGAAAGGTATGCCCATACCCCTGCAGGGGCCTAACAGCGTGGCCCTCATGCTGTACCTTTTTTAGGTCGAGCCTCGAGTAGCGCGCAAGCACTGCTTAGAGGCGAAGACTTATTGTAAGCGAGTTTTCAAAGCAGTCCAACAAACGCTCGTGCGTCGTGGCTGGCCTTTTTGAGATGGGTACGCGCGGCAAACATGTGTTTCCAATTATCGTGCCCAGACGCGGGCGCGATAAGTGGAAACACATGTCTGCCGCGCATACTCATCCAAAGGCCAGCCACGACGCACGAGCGTTTTTGGGACTGCTTTGCAGGCTGCCGCGCTCGCTCGCCCCCGCTCCATGTCCCCCGATGCGCCCCGTAGTTTCCGGCTTCGCTCACCTTCTGCGGCTCACCGCTCGCGGCCCCGCTCCCCACATGATTTCCGTCGCTCGTTTCGGTAGCATGCATATTTTGTTTAGAATTGAATCGCAACACCTTAACCCCCTACAGCGTGGTAAATCCAGAGCCTCAACTTTATTTTACTGAAACATCCTACATATGACCTCACTAGCACCTTACAAACAAGAATGCACCGCAGAGCTGACTTCAATACGTAAACACGATTCGTGTTGACCTTGTAAGGCGTTGACAGCTGGCAGAGGGTTAATTCTAATGTATCTCCTGCGGTTCTAGCCATTGCTTTCGAAATTAATCCATTAACACAATCCGTTCTCATTACCAGATTAGCTTTACTTAATCCACTTGCTGAGTTAAAAAAAAATAATCAGAATTACTCACTTAGTCTTTCTGTTGCATTAACCGCTGGAGAAGCAAACATTCGCGGCAACGTCAGGCTGCAACCATAAATAAAAGGGGAACTAGCCCCTGTACTGCCATGCCACCTGTGGAGCTGTAATTTAACGCTACAGGCTCACACACCCCGAGCTCCAAAGTGACTCCGAGTCGCAAACGGCGCAGCCAATCGGTTCCTCCTCGTAACAAGTCTGAGTGTCCGCGAGGAGGTGGAGGTGCAGGTGCTGCACGAGAACAGAGGTGAGATGTGCCGCTCAGGAATCTGCTTATATCCGGAAGCCCTTCTGCGGGGTATCCGGAGAGACCTCACCTCGTCACTGTTCGTAGGGTGTAGAAGCAGGCAGGTAATGGGCACAGGCAAGTTAGCGTTCCGTCGGACTTCTCTCCCTCTGGTATGTAGGTCACAAGCGTGCTCCTCGAGCAGGCTCTGTCCTAAAAGCCACGCACGCGTCTGAACCGGATCTCTGCTTATCTGTTTCCTTTAAAAATAATTATTCCATTTAAAGTTGTTCTAGTTAACAATTATCGGTGTTTTGCAGGCAGTCCATTACACAGCACTTGTTGGCGTGGCTGTGCAAATATTTACTAAATGGCCACGCGCTGCCTGTCGTTTTTGCAGACTTTTCCGTACCTTTATCCTCGTTCATGCCAGTAGCACCTTACTTCCAAATACTTCTAATAAAAACCCCTATTTAAACTTCAGCCTGCACACAATTCAGTGACTGTAAATATTTGCTTGGTAAATGCTGGATCGAAACACAGTCTAGCCGGTTTTCAGCATTAAAACATGTCATCTTTCCAAGTTTTAACTGATTACATTTCGGCTGGTCTATTTTAGTATTTAAGAAAGCTTTGAAACCCGTTTGGATTTCTCTCAGAGCAAAGATGCTTGCGTCACGTGCCTGGTATTTTGGAGAATCATCGGGGTTCGGGCGTCAGTGCAAAGAGGCTGCGCAGCTTAACCCTATCACTGCCCCAACCAGAGCAAGGACGTGGCTACACTCCTCTCATTAATAGACAGCCGCAGATCTCCCATCCCTTTCCAGCAAAGGTACCAAGAACATTCACTGGGTACAAAGACACACCTGGTGCTTTAATTACATGTTGGGAAAATGCCTTTCAAAGGGAAAAATACCATACGAGTATTCCGAGAGTGCGTGCCTTACTGTGTTATCCACAGAAGAGGAATTGTTGGACAGCATTGGGTGTGTTCAGGGCTTTAAGTGGGATGAAAAAACTGGGGGGGGTCTCTCGAAGGGGCGTGGCCAATGTAATTAAGGGCGTGGCTTAAAAACACGTAAGCTAAAAACCTGTGCTTAGCCATAGTGTGCCGCCCGACTTGTATTTTGCTGTTTCTGTCATTACATCCGGATATATTATACAACAAGTAACATCATACCTACAACCAGTCAGGACTATTGGCTTTGTCAATGGTTGTTAGTTGCATATGATAAATAAGCAGCAACTATGGCTTGTATATAATATTGAAAAAGCTTCCACTTAAAGCCCTGGTGACACCACGACAATGTTGCTGCTCCTGCGTTTCAAAAAGAGAAGGAAATCCAGAGAAACAAGCATTGGCATAGCCAATAGGTCTCGCTTTGGGACCTTATAAGTGTTTACCCATGCAACAGTTGATGTTGTTGCACCAAGGATATTGTGCTGCATAACTAAATACTTATAAGGTCCCAAAAGCGAGACCTATTGGCTATGCCAATGCTTGTTTGGGAAAGCCACAAAGACTTTCGCAACCGGGCAGCAGCGCTGCCCTGTGGGTGAGATCTTAAAATGCAGTACATTTTGCCTTCTGTTTAATAACACAGTCACTGATTTTGGGTTACATAAATTAAGTATATTGTCAATATATAAATCAGTTCGAATTTACACAATTCGCTATTTGGATAACAGTGTAAAAATATTCATAGTTCTTCGTCGTATTCTTTCATTGACAAGAAACATCCAACATGTGTTCTTCCGTAAACAATTTTGCTTCTTTAGGGCTGGTCAGTTAGTTATTAAATCAAAGTGAATAAAATCAAAAAATAAAGACAAATGTATAGAAAACTAGGATAAAGGAAAAAGGTGTTTAAATAGATAGTATATAGAATGTGAAAATATGCTTTCCCTAACATCTAACAAACTGTTTATTAACTTTACTATGAAGATTTCACAATAGGTCACAGAATGTTAGGCAAAACCATAAGCTTTAACAAGGTGTGTGTGTATGTATATGCACTTATATGTTTTTTTTAATATATATATATATATAAATTACCTACTGGTAGTCGTAAGTAGGTAGGTATAGTTAGGACCCAGTTTCCATAGGAAAAGCGTTTTTTGTTTTGCTAATAACTTTGGCGCAATTCGACAAATTTTCCTGAAATATTCAAAATTAGTACGCCAGTCACTTCAGCTGCAGTCTGGAAAGTTTCAGGGGGATTCGTCAAGCGGGAGCCAAGGAAGTAGCGGGGTCCCAAAACACGATTTTTACCATTCAGTCTCCCATAGAGATTTTAGACGCGAGTACAGCCCAAACCGCTGAACGGAATGACACCAAATTTGGCAGAAAGCTAGGTCTTGGTCCAGTAAGATCTCTTCTTGTAATTTGGTGTAGATCTATTCAGTAGTTTTGGAGTTATTAAAGAAAAAAGATTTATGTATTTCTAAGGACATGGATCCACCGCTGAGTATATGCGGATCCACATGCCAAGAGCAATGCCGTGATTGGCAGGCGCAACCCGAGAGGAAAGTTGTGGCTGCCATTTGGCCTATCGGGACTCAGTCCCGGGGCTGAAAATAAAGCTGAAAAGTTATGGAAGGGGTAAGGAGAGAGGTACCTTGATCCCGTGGGAGTGATGGAGGGGTCTGTGAGGAACCCCTTCTGAGCAAAAAATTGCCTGAAAATGCTTTTTAGGTCGAGCCTCGAGTAGCGCGCAAGCGCTGCTCTGGCAAGACTTTAAGTTAGGGGTTTCAAAAAGCTGACCAGACGCTCGTGCGTCATGGCCTTTTCCCTGCGGTTACCCGCACGGGCGCCCTGTGGTTTCAATTATCGTGCCCTGACACGGGCGCAATAATTAAAACCAGATGTCTCGCTGTGGAGCGCGCGCACCACTCGCGTCGCCCCCCCTCCTCCCCGCTCGTGCCTTCAAATGCTTGTTGATCATATTGCTGTCTAGTAGAATGCTCGACTCAGCTGACGACGAGTGCCATCAGTCCACATGTCCAGAACGTGACATTGCTGACTGCTGCTGGCGCTGGGTCATAGGAGGCCGGCTGGGGATCGTGCGTGTCCGAGGTACATCTTGAACTGATGAAATAAATATGTTTTAAGGCTAAGTCGTTTGGCCAGCTGCCACTATCTTTCATTGCCTTGTTTTTAAGAGACCCTGTCAAAAAAATTATTTTTCTTTTATCCATTTCTATTCATATTTTTTTAAACTGTAAAGGTATTTAAAACGTTTGTGGTTCTTGGTGTTTTTCTCTCATTTCACTGCACAGCATTTGAAGGAAACTCCCAGTCTCAATCCGAGAAACTGGCAGCAGGCTCCTGCGGGCTGTCTGTAGGATCGCAGTGACCTGCTGTGGAGAGCCAGAGCCGCCCCCCCCCACACCGAAGGCTTGTTCATTTTGATGCTAATAGACCCCCTCCCTCCAAGGCTCGCTGCCCCCGCCTGAGGTCCGGGGCGGTGGGGGGTCACCACATGACGTGCGTCCTCCGGACCCCAATTGTCATTCTGCAGATCATTGATGGGGCTAATACATGGCTTGCTGCCCCCCCTCACCTGCAGCTGGCGCAGTCTATTGGGTAGAAAAACCAGCCCGGTATGTGGGGGCTTGGTCCAAAAAGGGCCGACAACTCTCCTCAGCCACCGACCCCTCTGCCACCGACCCTGACCTCAGGATTCACAGGTAATTAAACGCGTGCAGTGTGTGGGGGCGCCTGGGCTGGAAGGGAGAGGGGAACCCCCATTCCAGGAAGTCAACCATTCACAAGCACATCCGGGACCTAAGATGCGGAGACAAAGCAGAGACACGTCTTTCACCGACTTCCGGCGGTGCCAGCTGCTCACTTCCGGTGGAGGGGGTGTGTGGGCCGTGGGTCACCACAAGCTGGAGGACTACTCATGGAAAATGAATATTAGGCCTTGAGGCAGCACCAACCGTGTGCGCTGAAGCGATGCTCTTTTCATTCCCTCACCGACCCCTCCAACGGACACATGTTATGGCATAACCAGGGTCGCAGGAATTATGCGGCAGGCGAGGCTCAAGCTATGCGGCAGGGTTCAGTAAATTACGTGGCAAGAAAAGTCAAATCATGCGGCATTATGCTGCACAATTTGTAATAGTAATACTTCATTATTTCGTCATTTTAAAACTTGGTTACAGTATCTGGGCATTGGTTGTGCCACACCAGAACCAGTTTAAAACCCAAATATAGCAATAAGCAACAGAAAGGTGACCAGTCCGGCTTTGCAAAGGGCCTTCCACCACACAGCAACACGTGTCACTGCATTTTCATTCACTTTTAAACCGTTTGAGCGACAAACAATTTTATTTTTTGTTAAAACCTGCAGAATATGTGGCAGATGATGGATTAAGTGGCAAATGCGGCAAATCTATAACTATGCGAAAATCACTGCAGCCGCACTAATGCATAATTCCAGTGGCCCTGGGTGTAACGGTCACTAGCAGGAGCAGGAAAAGAGAGGGATAAGAGAAAACAGCAACACTGGATTCTCCCGCTCTACCTCATCAGTTCAGAGGTCAAGGAAGGCTGTGTGCAGCTCTGTAATGTCAGAATTAACATGTCATTAGAATGCTAAGCATGATCATAATGACATTAATACTTCAATGGGAATCTCTGCGTAAGTACCTTGAAAGAACACACGTGCACCAACACCTCTTCCTATGTGTAGAATAACTACCTCAAGCTTCGTCACTCTAGGCTCTGTTGAGGAAGAGGAGTACGGTTTCTACTCGACTTCTGAACAACTGCAAAATAAGGAGTACCATTAACCGCCTGTTATTCCTACTCCTAGCAATGTGTCATGCATACGTACACATAGCCTATTATCATTTTGAGATACCGTCCTGTTACTTCACAAGAACTTTTAGTAGAACACAACTCCAGTCTTAAGAGTGCAGATAACTGTTGTTATAATGAATGTAGAAAATGAAGAAGGCCAACTCATGTCAACGCAAGCATCAGTTGAAGATGTGTACATATGTACGTGTTAAAGGAAAAATACAGACCCAAGCTATCTACAGTAGAAGAATTAAACAAGCATTGGCATAGCCAATAGGTCTCGCCTGTGGGACCTGCTGCATAACTAAATAATTAGAAGGTCCCAAAGGCGAGACCTATTGGCTATGCCAATGCTTGTTCCTTTCGCAGCCTTCCTGGTTCATCCATTGTCATTTTCAGCGGTCTGTGTCACTGTCAGTGTATTATGACCTCCTTGTTGTTCATGAACAATAGAGTTCTATGTACTTTTCATATTGCTCTGCGTTTTGCCCATTGTTTGTACCTTTTTTTGTTTGGCGAAATGTTTTTGTGTATTTACGTTTTGCATGTGGCTGGTAGATTCCTTTTCATGAAAAGATTATGGTACTTTTCATTGTTTCCGCTCAGTTGCGCCCACTTTGCTGCAATGCAATATATTGTCATTTCATCACATGCTCACTTGATCTCTAACTCTGATGTGCTTTTGCATTAAATACTTGGTTCACACTAAAAAATGTGTTTCACTTTTTGTAGGTTAGGTGCTCAATGTTAATGTATCTCAAAGCAGGTCAACCACTATTATTTCCATAAACGTTATCCTCACGTGGGCGAGAGCAGAGTTAAATTTTTCCAGTTTGGACATGACCCCATCGGTATGGGCAGTTGGACAGTTGTCAAACTGAAATACTCCTAAGACATCCGATGGACCAGTTTAGTAGGGGTGCATGAGTATCACAAATCACCAGAGCGAGACTGCACTTTATCTTTGCAATGTTTCAAGGAATTCCAAGACAATTTATTGAAGCTAAGCAAAACTGTAAAAATGCAATTTCTTTAGAGAACATACACAGAACAACACCACAAACAGACATTGGCATGCGCCCTGAACAAAGATAGCCAACGAGCTGCTGCTGGTTAACAATAGCCCTACAGCAGCTCTATACAAAGAAATGGTAAAGACACATATTGTCCCAATAACATAGAATATTTGTCTCAGTTTGATACCATTTTCCAGTCGAATTTTCTCTAAACTTTATCAGTGAGAGTGAATGTTTGGATGTCAAGAAACCTAGTTATGTGGTAGAGGTGAAAACAACTATTGCTTTGGAATTACAGCATAGTTTCAACCACTCTGCAGATCAGGCTGTGCTAGAAATAAGATAACAGTTTATATTTAACTTGAAATTTCAAGCATGTGATATAGTTAAGCTGCCACCACGCAGAGGTAATTTCTAGAGTTTACATCTCAGACAAGTAATATGCTAGGTTGCATTTTTGGGAACTATGGCCTCAGATGGACTTAATGAGGAACTTGATTGGCCCAGGTTTTTATGGAGGATAAATGTTGGGATAATTAAGTGGTTGGTGTAGGAAGGTGGAATCTGACTATATGGTTGCCCCCACTTTTTTATGGTGTTTTGCTGGTTTATGACTTAGTTGGACTGGGATCCTGCTATTCAGGGCCCCAGTCTATCTGCTTTCTCTGTAAAAGGTTTCCATGTGCCTTAGGCACATCTCTGATTGGAATCTGGAGTGCCCTTATAAGTCCCTAGTATATGGTATACTATGTACCAAGGGCATAGGTACCTCAGAGGCCTACCAGGGGCTGCAGCATGTATTATGCCATCCCTGGAAGGCCATCCAAACTGACACCACAGGTCTGCTACTGCAGCCTGGGTAAGGTGGTGCATGCACCCCTTACTGTGATATAGGTTACCTATATCACTAAATACATACACACATATAAACCTATAAGTCACTCCTATGGCAGGCCTTATCAATCCTGAAGGCAGAGTGCGTGGTTCCTATGTGAGAGGGTGCCCCTGCATGAGCAGGGCCCCTCTGCAGCGTTCGGAGACCCTTCTCTGATGCTGTTTGTAGTGCAACCTGACCATATACTCTTAAGCGCATTATAACCTCGCGTTAAATGCTAACTTTGGAATGGCTGCACCGAAACATGTCGTGTTTGGTGTCAAACATCTTGGAATACTACCCCCCCACCAATTCTGGCGGTGGGGGTAGCATTCCACCCTTCTAGAGGAGAGACATGTTAACCCTGGCCTGGGCGGTAACTTCTTTCTAAAGCCCTGGCATCACAAAATGGATGCTGCTGCCACAGACACAAGTCTGGCCTCCTGCTGCTGGACGAAACTCCGGCAGGGGAGGCCTGGACAATAGGTTTCCTGTCCCAGGGAGGTGTGACCACCTCCCCAGACAGAATAGTGTGTATTGGGGCTGGGCGGGAGCACTTTCGGGTGCTTTGAAGTCCTGCACTGGGGGCACACTTGGTGTCCCTGTGCATACCCCAGTTCAAACCGGATCAGGGGCTTGCAGCCCCTGCTTTGGCGCGAACTGGACAAAGAGAAAGGGGTGTAGCCACCCCTCTGCCCTGACCCACCCATAGGTGGGGCCACAGAGTAGTCCAACCCCTAAACTTGGTATAAGTATAGGAACCCAGTCCTTAGGACTTTAGATTATCCCTGGACGAAACTCTGAAACAGAATCCTGGACCTTCGACGCTCTACTCAAGACTAGAGGACAGAAGAATCTCCCTTGGGGTCAAGGAGTGACTCCCCTGCTTGGCAGGCACCAAAGAAGCAATTGTCCGGTCTGCATCGCCTAAGCTCCCGTCGGACGCCGAAGTCTTTGCATCACCAGAGGTGGATTTCCAGACTTCCCCGAGGCTGCCCTGAGTCCCCAGCAAAGCTGAGGCCCGTAGCTGTCGTGGGTAACGTGGAACCCTGACCCCTGGACACCGCACGCATTTGCTAGTGCATCCTCTTCTGGGTCTCCCACGAAGTCGTGCTTTGGGCTCCGAGTAGCCCTAGCCTTTAGCACAAACTGCACTGAAGATCACTGGCCTCCACTCCACGAGTGTCCTGTGAGCCAGCTCCACGTGCGACGTCTCAAGGCTCCTTCGCGGTCGCTAGCCCATTGGCTAGTAGCCCTTCACGAAGGCCAATCCTTTTCTTCTTGGGCTCCCTGGTTGCTCCAGGCTTGCCCTCACTTACCCTTGCTGGGTGAGTTCCTCAGACCTTGCTGGTCTGCATCATCGCCATTCTTTACTTTCATCGAGACTTGCCGTTGCCAAGGCTTGTTGGGTCCAATCCGGTCGCCAATGCCTCAGCACTCGACAGACATCGTGTACCAGCCTGAATCCTGCTCCTGGTTGCCGACAACGCCTCCTGGACCTCGTGGCTGAAGAGTCAAGACGACCGTCAACCTACCTGAAGCACTCAACATCGGTGGGCATCCGCTCATCGCCTTCCTGGTCACTGGCTAGTGACCCAGACTCTGTCCCCTCTGCTTTCAGGTTCTTCAGATCTCCGATCCACTCTTGGATCCACCCGGACACTTTCCACTTGGTCGCCAGCAGCACTTTGCAGCAGATCGCCATTCAAATCGGCGACGAAACCCGACCCCGAAAGGCACCTATGCACCCGGCTTCCCTGGGTGAGGTAACACGAGTACTCCGGTGCTCCCGTGGGTAGAGACTCTAGAACGACCTAGTTCTCAAAGGGTTTGCTCCAAGTCCTCCTTTAAGTGTCCCTTTTCTTTAATTTCCTGATCGCGACTTTCTCCATAGAAGTTAACGGCGTATCGCGGTTGTGTATTTACACTGCACGCGTCCCCCGTGGGTCCCCTGTGTCACTACCTTGGGTGGTTCCTTGTGGTCCAAGCACTTCTAGAGGCTCTAGGCCTAGTGTCTAGTTCAGTCGTGGTTCTTATACCACTTTATTGGTATATGGTTTGGTACGCCCCTAGGGCCCAAACGTGTATTTGTGCTATTACTGTGTTTAAATAACTTATAACTTATGTACTTCGAACTCTAGCCTCATAAAGAGACTAGAGGGGTGTGTTTAGCAATAAATACATATATTTTGAATATATACCTGGTGTGGTGCTCTTTCATTTGGTCACTCAAGAGATTATAGACTGGTAAAACAAGCTGCTTTACATTCCTTCAAGACTTAGCCTGAAGGCTGCTCTCCATAGCTACCACTAGGATAGCTTTCAATAAGGTTGTCTTTAACCTATCTCCAATAAGGGGTTGTTTGGACTGGTGCAAGGTGCCCACTATAATTAGTGGACAGCATATGCCAGGCCAACTTCTCACATTGGTGTGCAGCGTGTGGGATTCCAGCTTGCTATTGTTTTACCAGATAATCTCAATTGAATTGATCAACTGAAAACCACTAAAGGTACCTAAGGTACATATAAATTAAGCTTAGAATACAGTAAGTTCTACTGAACTTAGAGTTGTGTGTTAAGGGATAGCACACCCTTTCTACAACTCAAGAGAGTTTAGTAGGCCACACTAGAGTAGGTAGTGCATACACCACACCTCACTAGTGATGTCTTCAAAGCCAGGACCCAGTGAGTCCTTGCCAGAAGCCCCTGGGCTTCTTCCCTCCAAGTATGATACCCTCCCATTCTTGGAATTGAGAGCATTATGTAACTTGAGGAAATTGAAGACAGGACAAAGTCCCACCACCCAACATCTTAGAGAGATGTTGGAGGCTTATGATCTCAGCAGGCCCTTAGGGACTGAAGGGGTAGGAGCAGAGGGTGGGGCAGAAGATGAGGATGGGGCCAGGGGTAGCAATACCCCCAGCCCCCCTCTGGAACTGACCAGGAGGGTGACAATGACCCTGACCTGGATAACCCAATTCCTCCTGTGGATGAGGAGGAGGCTCAGAATGACCTCCACTTTGTCCCCCAGGAAGGATTGTGAGTGTGCCCAGAAGGTCTAGATCTCCTTCTCAGGAGTCTAACCACTCTGGCACCTCAATAGGGACCTCTGTCTCCTCTCATAGGAGGGAATCCTCTCATGAGAGGAGAAAGAGGCTGATTCAATATGAGGAAGCTCAGCTTGAACTCAGAAAACAGCAACTGGCTATAGACAGGGAGTCCCTAGATCTCTACAAAGAGAGAAAAAGTTGGGACTAGAGTCCCATGGTGGCAGCAATATCCCTAAAGATAGGGAAAGGTCTTATGACCATAGAAACCTAAACAAGATTGTCCCTCCCTACCAGAGTGGGGATGACATCCACAAATGGATAACTGCACTGGAGAGGGCCTGTAAAGTTCAGAGGGTCCCCCAGAAGCAGTGGGCAGCAATCTTGTGGCTCTCCTTTGCAGACAAAGGTAGAGACAAGCTCCTCACTGTAAGAGAAGAGGATGCTGACAATTACACAGTCTTGAAGAGTGCTCTGATAGATGGGTTTGGCCTAACCACTGAACAGTATAGGTTGAAGTTCAGAGACACCCAAAAGCTCAGACTCAAGACTGGGTTGATTTTGTAGATTGTGCTACTAAGGCTCTGGAAGGTTGGATACATGGCAACAAAGTGCAGGACTTTTTAGGATTGTACAATTTGATTATGAGGGAGCAGATCCTTAATAATTGTCAAAACCAGCTTTTGCACCAGTATCTGGTGGACTCTGATCTGACCTCTCCCCAAGAATTGGGAAAGAAGGCAGACAAATGGGTCAGAACCAGAGTAAAAACTAAAAATCAGGGTGGTGACCAGAAGAAAGATTCTACTAAGTCCCAAGAGAAAGGTGGGGATAAATCTAAAGATAAGTCCCCTACAGGGCCCCAAAATTCCTCTTCTGGGGGTGGGTCCCAAACTCCTTCTTCTCCTGAAAAGAAACCATATTGCCATGTCTGTAAAAAGCCTGGGCACTGGAAAACTGATCCCAGTTGCCCCAGGATTGGCAATAAAGAAAATGTTCCTCCCACAACTACTACCACCCCTCCTGGTACTACCAGTAGTAATCCTCCAGTTGGGAGTAGTGCACCCAAAAGTTAGGTGCTTTTGCAAGAGGAACAGAGGTGGGCCCTAGTTTAGACAGGGACCCCTCAACAGACTCCTCTGACTCTGATGGTGGTATAGGATTTGCCACCTTTACCATGGGTCCCACAGCATTGGGCAGGTACAGATTGGAGCCAATAATTAATGGTCAGAAAGCTGTGGCATTTAGGGACACAGGGGCTAGTGTCACCATGGTGGCAGGGAAACTAGTCCCCCTCACCAGCTTTTACCTGAGTTTAAATACCAGGTGACCAACATTGATGGTGTCAGAACAGATCACCCCATGGCCATAGTCAATCTCAGCTGGGAGGGGGTCACAGGCCCAAAAAGAGTGGCAGTGTCCCCAACCCTACCTGTAGATTGCCTGATGGGCAATGATCTGGAAATTTCAGCCTGGGCTGAAGTTGAACACCAAACCCATCTCAGGATGCTGGGCGTCCCTGTAAAGGTTAGTGGGGCTGTGATGGCCACAGCCCCAGCCCAAGATTTTGGAGAGATGGAGCCTGGAAGAATGGCCCACTCTCCCCCAAAGAGAGCACAAGGGTTGAAGAAAAGTCTTCTTCCCTCCAGACAGTAGGTAAGGGTCAGCCTCCTCAGGGAACTGACCCTACCCCTAGTGAAGGAACTGCCCCAGAGGTAGTCAGGCCTAGCCTGGCCACACCCCTGATGGCAGAGGACCCTTCCAAGGTGGTACCCAGTCTGGAGCAGGTAACCTGCCCCTCTCTACCCTGCCTCAGCCAGCCCAGGGCTGCAGAGGTCAGGGAGGTCAGTGGACCCCCCAGGGCCCCCTGTCCAGAGGAACACCCCCATCAGCAGATTAGGGGCACCCAGGCTAGTAGCCCTAGCCAGGTGAAAACTCCTCTACACACTAAGGGATCCCCCATACCTTTATGTAGGGACCTCCCCCAGAAGGACTCTGGTAGGCAAGGGCAAACCTGGGACCAGAAGGTTCCAAACCTGCCATGTCCCTCCAGTAGTCCATCCAAAGGGACCCAACCCCCAGCTGTAGGCAGCCAAAGGTTGACCCTTAGAGCAAAGTGCAACTCAGTCATGGAAAGACAGGCATACATGGTGACCAGTGATCTGAGGAAGCTGAGACCAACATTCCTAGGGCCTCACTTCCCTACTCAGACACCTCACCAGCCTTGTACTTTACCTAAGCACACCACAGGTAGTGATTCCCCATGGTGGAGACCCTCTCATACCCTTAGGGTGAGGGATTGCTTAGTGGACCATAAGACAGGGGGCAACCATGCTAGTGCAGGTGCTTCCTTATATGGCCACTTAGTCAATGAAGGCTCAACTGGCCAAGGTTAGCCTTATCTCCTTTCGTTTGGGGGGTTATGTAGGAAGGTGGAATCTGACTATATGGTTGCCCCCACTTTTTGTATGGTGTTTTGCTGGTTTATGACTTAGTTGGACTGGGATCCTGCTATTCAGGGCCCCAGTCTATCTGCTTTCTCTGTAAAAGGTTTCCATGTGCCTTAGGCACATCTCTGATTGGAATCTGGAGTGCCCTTATAAGTCCCTAGTATATGGTATACTATGTACCAAGGGCATAGGTACCTCAGAGGCCTACCAGGGGCTGCAGCATGTATTATGCCACCCCTGGAAGGCCATCCAAACTGACACCACAGGTCTGCTACTGCAGCCTGGGTAAGGTGGTGCATGCACCCCTTACTGTGATATAGGTTACCTATATCACTAAATACATACACACATATAAACCTATAAGTCACTCCTATGGCAGGCCTTATCAATCCTGAAGGCAGAGTGCGTGGTTCCTATGTGAGAGGGTGCCCCTGCATGAGCAGGGCCCCTCTGCAGCGTTCGGAGACCCTTCTCTGATGCTGTTTGTAGTGCAGCCTGACCATATACTCTTAAGCGCATTATAACCTCGCGTTAAATGCTAACTTTGGAATAGCTGCACCGAAACATGTCGTGTTTGGTGTCAAACATCTTGGAATACTACCCCCCGCCAATTCTGGCAGCGGGGGTAGCATTCCACCCTTCTAGAGGAGAGACATGTTAACCCTGGCCTGGCCGGTAACTTCTTTCTAAAGCCCTGGCATCACAAAATGGATGCTGCTGCCACAGACACAAGTCTGGCCTCCTGCTGCTAGACGAAACTCCGGCAGGGAAGGCCTGGACAATAGGTTTCCTGTCCCAGGGAGGTGTGACCACCTCCCCAGACAGGATAGTGTGTATTGGGGCTGGGCGGGAGCACTTTCGGGTGCTTTGAAGTCCTGCACTGGGGGCACACTTGGTGTCCCTGTGCATACCCCAGTTCAAACCGGATCAGGGGCTTGCAGCCCCTGCTTTGGCGTGAACTGGACAAAGGGAAAGGGGTGTAGCCACCCCTCTGCCCTGACCCACCCATAGGTGGGGCCACAGAGTAGTCCAACCCCTAAACTTGGTATAAGTATAGGAACCCAGTCCTTAGGACTTTAGATTATCCCTGGACGAAACTCTGAAACAGAATCCTGGACCTTCAACGCTCTACTCAAGACTAGAGGACAGAAGAATCTCCCTTGGGGTCAAGGAGTGACTCCCCTGCTTGGCAGGCACCAAAGAAGCAATTGTCTGGTCTACATCGCCTAAGCTCCCGTCGGACGCCGAAGTCTTTGCATCACCAGAGGTAGATTTCCAGACTTTCCCGAGGCTGCCCTGAGTCTCCAGCAAAGCTGAGGCCCGTAGCTGTCGTGGGTAACGTGGAACCGTGACCCCTGGACACCGCACGCATTTGCTAGTGCATCCTCTTCTGGGTCTCTCACGAAGTCGTGCTTTGGGCTCCGAGTAGCCCTATCCTCCAGCACAAACTGCACCGAAGATCACTGGCCTCCACTCCACGAGTGTCCTGTGAGCCAGCTCCACGTGCGACGTCTCGAGGCTCCTTCGCGGTCGCTAGCCCGTTGGCTAGTAGCCCTTCACGAAGGCCAATCCTTTTCTTCGTGGGCTCCCGGGTTGCTCCAGGCTTGCCCTCACTTACCCTTGCTGGGTGAGTTCCTCAGACCTTGCTGGTCTGCATCATCGTCATTCTTTACTTTCATCAAGACTTGCCGTTGCCAAGGCTTGTTGGGTCCAATCCGGTCGCCGACACCTCAGCACTCGACAGACATCATGTACCAGCCCGAATCCTGCTCCTGGTTGCCGACAACGCCTCCTGGACCTCGTGGCTGAAGAGTCAAGACGACCGTCAACCTACCTGAAGCACTCGACATCGGTGGGCATCCGCTCATCGCCATCCTGGTCACTGGCTAGTGACCCAGACTCTGTCCCCTCTGCTTTCAGGTTCTTCAGATCTCCGATCCACTCTTGGATCCACCCGGACACTTTCCACTTGGTCGCCAGCAGCACTTTGCAGCAGATCGCCATTCAAATCGACGACGAAACCCGACCCCGAAAGGCACCTATGCACCCGGCTTCCCTGGGTGAGGTAACACGAGTACTCCGGTGCTCCCGTGGGTAGAGACTCTAGAACGACCTAGTTCTCAAAGGGTTTGCTCCAAGTCCTCCTTTAAGTGTCCTGTGGGATTCCAGCTTGCTATTGTTTTACCAGATAATCTCAATTGAATTGATCAACTGAAAACCACTAAAGGTACCTAAGGTACATATAATTTAAGCTTAGAATATCAGTAAGTTCTACTGAACTTAGAGTTGTGTGTTAAGGGATAGCACAACCCTTTCTACAACTCAAGAGAGTTTAGTAGGCCACACTAGAGTAGGTAGTGCATACACCACACCACACTAGTAATGTCTTTAAAAGCAGGATCCAAAGATGCCCTGCAGGAAGCCATTGAGCTTCCCCCTCCAAGTATGACACACTCCCATTCTTGGAACTGAGAGCTTTGTGTAACGTGAGGAAATTAAGGACAGGCCAAAGTCCCACCACCCAACACCTCCAGGAGTTGTTGGTGGCTTATGATCTTAGTAAGTCCTCAGAGACTGAAGGGGTAGGAGCAGAGGGTGGGCCAGCAGATGAGGAAGGGGCCAGGGGTACTACTACCCCCAGCCCCCCTCTGAAACTGACCAGGAGGGTGACAATGACCCTGACCTGGAAAACCCAATCCCTTCTGGGGAAGATGAAGATGAGGATCTAGAGAACCACACCTTTGTCCCCCCAGGAAGGATTATGAGTGTGCTCAGAAAGTCTAGGTCTCCTTCTCAGGAGTCTAACCACTCTGGCACCTCAATAGGGAGCTCTGTTTCTTCTCACAGGAGGGAATCCTCTCATGAGAGAAGAAAGAGACTGGTCCAGTATGAGGAAACTCAACTAGAGATCAGGAAGAAGCAATTGGCTTTAGATAGAGAATCCCTAGATCTCCTTAGGAGAGAAGAAAGTTGGGACTAGAGTCCCATGGTGGCAACAATATCCCTAGAGATAGGGACAGGTCTTATGACCATAGAAACCTAAACAAGATTGTCCCTCCCTACCAGAGTGGGGATGACATCCACAAATGGATAACTGCACTGGAGAGGGCCTGTAAAGTTCAGAAGGTCCCCCAGAGGCAGTGGGCAGCAATCTTGTGGCTCTCCTTTGCAGACAAAGGTAGAGACAAGCTCCTCACTGTAAGAGAAGAGGATGCTGACAATTACACAGTCTTGAAGAGTGCTCTGATAGATGGGTTTGGCCTAACCACTGAACAGTATAGGTTGAAGTTCAGAGACACCCAAAAGCTCAGACTCAAGACTGGGTTGATTTTGTAGATTGTGCTACAAAGGCTCTGGAAGGTTGGATACATGGCAACAAAGTGCATGACTTTTTAGGATTGTACAATTTGATTATGAGGGAGCAGATCCTTAATAATTGTCAAAACCAGCTTTTGCACCAGTATCTGGTGGACTCTGATCTGACCTCTCCCCAAGAATTGGGAAAGAAGGCAGACAAATGGGTCAGAACCAGAGTAAAAACTAGAAATCAGGGTGGTGACCAGAAGAAAGATTCTACTAAGTCCCAAGAGAAAGGTGGGGATAAATCTAAGGATAAGTCCCCTACAGGGCCCCGAAATTCCTCTTCTGGGGGTGGGTCTCAAACTCCTTCCTCTCCTGAAAAGAAACCATATTGCCATGTCTGTAAAAAGCCTGGGCACTGGAAAACTGATCCCAGTTGCCCCAGGATTGGCAATAAAGAAAATGTTCCTCCCACAACTACTACCACCCCTCCTGGTACTACCAGTAGTAATCCTCCAGTTGGGAGTAGTGCACCCAAAAAGTTGGGTGCTTTTGCAAGAGGAACAGAGGTGGGCCCTAGTTTAGACAGGGACCCCTCAACAGACTCCTCTGACTCTGATGGTGGTATAGGATTTGCCACCTTTACCATGGGTCCCATTGCATTGGGCAGGTACAGACTGGAGCCAATGATTAATGGTCAGAAAGCTGTGGCATTTAGGGACACAGGGGCTAGTGTCACCATGGTGGCAGGGAAACTAGTCCCCCTCACCAGCTTTTACCTGAGTTTAAATACCAGGTGACCAACATTGATGGTGTCAGAACAGATCACCCCATGGCCATAGTCAATCTCAGCTGGGAGGGGTCACAGGCCCAAAAGAGTGGCAGTGTCCCCAACCCTACCTGTAGATTGCCTGATGGGCAATGATTTGGAAATTTCAGCCTGGGCTGAAGTTGAACACCAAACCCATCTTAGGATGTTGGGCGTCCCTGCAAAGGTTAGTGGGGCTGTGATGGCCACAGCCCCAGCCCAAGACTTTGGAGAGATGGAGCCTGAAAGAATGGCCCACTCTCCCCCAAAGAGAGCAAAAGGGTTGAAGAAAAGTCTTCTTCCCCCAGACAGTAGGTAAGGGTCAGCCTCCTCAGGGAACTGACCCTACCCCTAGTGAAGGAACTGCCACAGAGGTAGTCAGGCCTGGACTGGCCACACCCCTGATGGCAGAGGACCCTTCCACGGTGGTACCCAGTCTGGAGCAGGTAACCTGCCCCTCTCTACCCTGCCTCAGTCAGCCCAGGGCTGCAGAGGTCAGGGAGGTCAGTGGACCCCCGGGCCCCCTGTCCAGAGGAAGCCCCCATCAGCAGATTAGGGGCAGCCAGTCTAGTAGCCCTAGCCAGGTGAAAATTCCTCTACACACTGAGGGATCCCCCATACCTTTATGTAGGGACCTCCCCAGAAGGACTCTGGTAGGCAAGGGCAAACCTGGGACCAGAAGGTTCCAAACCTGCCATGTCCCTCCAGTGTTCCATCCAAAGGGACCCAACCCCCAGCTGTAGGCAGCCAAAGGTTGACCCTTAGAGCAAAGTGCAACTCAGTCATGGAAAGACAGGCATACATGGTGACCAGTGATCTGAGGAAACTGAGGCCAACATTCCTAGGGCCTCACTTCCCTACTCAGACACCTCACCAGCCTTGTACTTTACCTAAGCACACCAGAGGTAGTGATTCCCCATGGTGGAGACCCTCTCATACCCTTAGGGTGAGGGATTGCTTAGTGGACCATAACATAGGGGGCAACCATGCTAGTGCAGGTGCTTCCTTATATGGCCACTTAGTCAATATAGGCTCAACTGGCCAAGGTTAGCCTTATCTCCTTTCGTTTGGGGGGGTTATGTAGGAAGGTGGAATCTGACTATATGGTTGCCCCCACTTTTTTATGGTGTTTTGCTGGTTTATGACTTAGTTGGACTGGGATCCTGCTATTCAGGGCCCCAGTCTATCTGCTTTCTCTGTAAAATGGATTCCATGTGCCTTAGGCACATCTCTGATTGGGATCTGGAGTGCCCTTATAAGTCCCTAGTATATGGTATACTATGTACCAAGGGCATAGGTACCTCAGAGGCCTGCCAGGGGCTGCAGCATGTATTATGCCACCCCTGGAAGGCCATCCAAACTGACACCACAGGTCTGCTACTGCAGCCTGGGTAAGGTGGTGCATGCACCCCTTACTGTGATATAGGTTACCTATATCACGAAATACATACACACCTAGAAACCTATAAGTCACTCCTAAGGCAGGCTTTATCAATCCTAAAGGCAGAGTGCATGGTTCCTATGTGAGAGGGTGCCCCTGCATGAGCAGGGCCCCTCTGCAGCGTTCGGAGACCATCTCTGATGCTGTTTGTAGTGCAGCCTGACCATATACTCTTAAGCGCATTATATCCTCGCGGTAAAATGCTAACTTTGGAATGGCTGCACCTAAACATGTCGTGTTTGGTGTCAAACATCTTGGAATACTACCCCCCGCCAATCCTGGCGGCGGGGGTAGCATTCCACCCTTCTAGAGGGAAAGACATGTTAACTCTGGCTTACCCGGTAACTTCTTTCTGAAGCCCTGGCATCACAAAATGGATGCTGCTGCCACAGACACAAGTCTGGCCTCCTGCTGCTGGACGAAACTCCGGCAGGGGAGGCCTGGACAATAGGTTTCCTGTTGCAGGGAGGTGTGACCACCTCCCCAGACAGGATAATGTGTATTGGGGCTGGGTGGGTGCACTCTTAGAGTGCTTTGAAGTCCTGCACTGGGGGAGCAAAAGGCTCCTCTGTGCATATGCCAGTTCAAACCAGCTCAGGGGCTACCTGCCCCTGCTCTGGCGCGAAACTGGACAAAGGGAAGTGGGTGTAGCCACCCCTCCCTTGACCCTCCCATAGGTGGGGTCATAGAGTTAGTCCCTCCCTGTTTTACTAGTTAAAATGGGGAACCCTTGCCACAGCAAGATTAGATATCCCTGGACTAAACTTTGAAACTGAATCCTGGACCTTCGACGCTCTACATCACGATTAGAGGACTGAAGAATCTCCCTTGGGGTCAAGGAGTGACTCCCCTGCTTGGCAGGCACCAAAAACGATAACGACGGTCGCAAACTACGCCGCTCCCGCCGGAGTCCGAAGTCCCTGCAGCCCAAGAAGTGGATTTCCTGACTTCTCCAAGGCCATCGTGAGTCCCCAGCGAAGCTGAGGCAAGTGGACCCCACGAGTGACGAGGAACCGCGACCCCTGGGTACCGTGCACTATTATCAAGTGCAACCCCTTCACAACGTTCTACGAACCTGTGCTTTGGACCACGTGTGGTCCCAACCTCCAGCAGGAATCCCTCTGAAGATCAGAGGCCTACACCGTCCTGAGTGACCGTGGGCCCCTGTTGAGTGATTCCGCCCGAGGTGTCTTTGCGATCCCTTGCCAGCCGGCTCGTGGGTCCCCAAAAGACTTTCTAAAGAAACCAAAGGGCTCTCCTGGTTGCTCCAGGCCTGCCCTGACTTACCCTCGCTGGGTGAGTTCCCCAGACCTTGCTGGTCTGCACCATCGACGATCTTCAGCTACATCAAGACTTGCTGTTGCCAAGGCTTGTTGGGTCCAATCCGGTCGCCAACACAGCAGCACTCGACAGACATCGTGTACCAGCCCGAATCCTGCTCCTGGTCGCCAACAACACCTCCTGGACCTCGTGGCTGCAGAAACGAGATGACTGTCAACGCACCTGAAGCACTCGACATCGGTGGGCATCTGTCCATCGCCTTCCTGGTCACTAGCTAGTGACCCAGACTCTGTCCCCTCTGCTTTCAGGTTCTTCAGAACTCCGATCCACTCTTGGATCCACCCGGACACTTTTCTCCTGGTCGCCAGCAGCACTTTGCAGCAGATCGCCATAAGAACCGACGACGAAACCCGACCCCGAAAGGCACCTATGCACCCGGCTTCCCTGGGTGAGGTAACACGAGTACTCCGGTGCTCCCGTGGGTAGAGACTCTTCAAAGTCCTAGATCTCAAAGGGTTTTGTCCTAGTCCTCTTTAAAGTGTCCCTTTCCTCTATTTTCCCGATCCCGACTTTCTCCATAGAAGTTAACGGCGTATCGCGGTTGTGTATTTACACTGCACGCGTCTCCCGTGGGTCCCCTGTGTCACTACCTTGGGTGGTTCCTTGTGGTCCAAGCACTTCTAGAGGCTCTAGGCCTAGTGTCTAGTTCAGTCGTGGTTCGCATACCACTTTATTGGTATATGGTTTGAGTACGCCCCTAGGGCCCAAACGTGTATTTGTGCTATTACTGTGATTTAAGATCTTATAACCTATGTACTTGAACTCTAGCCTCATAAAGAGACTAGAGGGTGTGTTTAGTAATAAATACATATATTTTGAATATATACCTGGTGTGGTGCTCTTTCATTTGGTCACTCAAGAGATTATAGACTGGTAAAACAAGCTGCTTTACATTCCTTCAAGACTTAGCCTGAAGGCTGCTCTCCATAGCTACCACTAGGATAGCTTTCAATAAGGTTGTCTTTAACCTATCTACCATAAGAGTCGATTTGGACTGGTGCAAGGTGCCCACTATAATTAGTGGACAGCATATGCCAGGCCAACTTCTCACATGTCCCTTTTCTTTAATTTCCTGATCGCGACTTTCTCCATAGAAGTTAACGGCGTATCGCGGTTGTGTAGTTACACTGCACGCGTCCCCCGTGGGTCCCCTGTGTCACTACCTTGGGTGGTTCCTTGTGGTCCAAGCACTTCTAGAGGCTCTAGGCCTAGTGTCTAGTTCAGTCGTGGTTCTTATACCACTTTATTGGTATATGGTTTGGTACGCCCCTAGGGCCCAAACGTGTATTTGTGCTATTACTGTGTTTAAATAACTTATAACTTATGTACTTCGAACTCTAGCCTCATAAAGAGACTAGAGGGGTGTGTTTAGCAATAAATACATATATTTTGAATATATACCTGGTGTGGTGCTCTTTCATTTGGTCACTCAAGAGATTATAGACTGGTAAAACAAGCTGCTTTACATTCCTTCAAGACTTAGCCTGAAGGCTGCTCTCCATAGCTACCACTAGGATAGCTTTCAATAAGGTTGTCTTTAACCTATCTCCAATAAGGGGTTGTTTGGACTGGTGCAAGGTGCCCACTATAATTAGTGGACAGCATATGCCAGGCCAACTTCTCACAGTTGGAAAAGCACACCATGCGAATCTAATAAAACTAGAGCTTCCAAAATATCTCAGTGAACAATTAAACATGCCCATTTCAGTGTTTGCAACCAGAAAAGATGGCTGGTGAATTTGAACATTATTGGAGACAGTTGGATGCCATTGGGCACTGTGCATCAGAACTTGAATATAACAATGATGCTTGCTATGTCGTTTATAGAATTTACCTCTTGAACGAAGAGACAGAAAAAGATGATGGGGCATATTCTCAAGGAGCTATCGCCAAGCCAACGGCACTTTATCGCAGCCAAATCCGCGATAAAGTTAACATCCCATTCCCAAGCTGGTGCTAACAGCCCATAACACCAGTTTACCTGCGATAGCAGGTGCAAAAAACATTGCCACAGAGGAGCCCGGCAACTAACGCTAATGATATGCAGAGTAGGCATTCCGTGCAAAAAGCCGCGACAACACCACTCCACAACATTCTCAACGACCAGCCAGATCGGCGATAAGATCACAAAACATGCGCTGAGGCGCGTTAGCAACAGGAAATTAACACCTGCTCCTACCTGGTGTAAAGTCGGACGACAACCGGCACCAGACAAGGGAGCACAGCCCAAAGCCACACATGAAAAACAACAGATGCCCTGGAGCAACCCATCATGCAGGCCTGAGCCCCAATAGGTCAACAGCACCCACCGCCACCACCCCCAGGACCCCCCCCCGGGGCCCTGCCCCGGACACCCCCACACGCCCCCCTATGGACAAAGATATTGCACATCAACTCCACGAAATCATGAACCAAACAAATCGCCTGAAGTCGCACAATCACAACACCCAACATACATGTGTGGCCAGAAAAAGGGAAATCATACACCCATATCAAAATATCCAAACAATACGTTTATTACAGAACAAACCACAAAAAAAAAATCTGAAGAGGCATGGCGGGTCGTCTCAGGACATTCCGAAAGTCACAGCCTGCAAAACAGAAATCTGGATCAGAAGGTGTGCCATGCGCCCATCAAAGTACAGAGAGAGAGAGCGAAAGAGAGGAAGAGAGAGGGAGAGAGAAAGAGAGAGGGAGAGAGGGAGTGAGAAAGAGAGAGGAAGAGAGAAAGAGAGGGAGAGAGAAAGAGAGAGGGGGAGAGGGAGAGAGTGCCGACACTGCGGATCTAGGCCTCACTGCTCACCTGCTGCCACCGGTGTGTCTCCAACCATGTGCCGGTATTCACAGCAGTCCTCCAGATCCCTCATCTGAAACAGTTTCCAGAGACATGAATGGCAGAGTCCATACAGTTTCACACGCCATCATCTCTTGCCTGCCCCTGCGCACACAGGCTGCTGCACCCACAGCCCCTCCCGCCGCCCAGCAGTGATTGCCCGCCCCTGCGCAACCAGGCCTCACTGCTCACCTTCCACCACCGGCGTGTCTCCAAGAGGGCCCACCACGTTCCGGAGGGATCTCCAAGCCCGGTGCCCGCGACCATGGCACCCTCCACATCATGCAGCCCTGCACCGCGGGCCACCAGGTCACACACCTGACTCTGGGTCTTGATTACACAATGGCAGAGACCACATCAGTGCACATGGCATCATCGCAGGCTGCACACCCGCTCAGCGCTTGAGGTGCCACTAACTCTGTGAAGCGCGACGCAATGCAGGGCTCACACTAATCCTTGCCAGTCCGGACCGCCAGGACGGCGCATCATCGCAGGCTGCACACCCGCTCAGCACTTTAGGTGCCCCTGTCTCACTGCACCGCAAGACACCGTCCCGTGGGGTGGTGCCTGTGCCTGCCGCAGTCTATCCGGTGCCACCAAGTCTGTGCCCCGCTAGCCATGGACCCTGAATGTTTGAGTCCTGTTGTGTGGACCCCATCATGTCACCCCCGGCACTGGGCAATGTGAGGTGGCAGGGCCCTAGGCCCTCATGCACACATGAGAACTACACAGAGACACCCAATCAGAGAGAGTGGAAATGGCGTCCAGGACGTGCGGCAGGCCATTTTTATTGCCAGGGTCACATGTCCTGTGACGCCAGTGCTGGATGGGTGTGGTGTGGGTGTACACCAGCCGTGAGGGAGTGGCTGTGGCATGCTGACAACTAGACCTGTGAGCTGCAGATCCCCACAGTGAAGATCTAGGACATGTAGTGCTGTCGTCCCCCCTGTGTGTGTAATCGGAGTGGACTGTCCTGGCGTATGCCAGTCCAGCGTAAGGGTGTTATGCCAGTCCAGCGTAAGGGTGTGAACAATGACTCCGGGGCTCTGGGCATGGTTCCGTCCTGGGCTGGACAAGGAAGTGCCTAATTGATGTGTCTCCATTGTAGTATTGGCGCCACCCGTACCGGAAACAGCAATCTGTCACCCTGTGACAATAGTCCCACAACATGGGCAACATGGACGTAAGGGGGAATCACTGACCCTACATTCATCCATACTTCCACACTTGAAAGATCATAGACATGACACATCTGTGTGGATATGAATGTTTATTACACATTCAAGGGAGTGTTGCAGATGGAGCCGTACAGGGCTATGCCAACCCCATTTCACATTGTCGGCCCGTGGATGGCCAGCCAGAGTCCTTCAGGGAATGACAGGTACATCAGGAGAGGAGGACTTCAGTCCGCAGTCTAATAGCTGTGTCATTGGTGACCAAACAGAATATGGCAGTCCATGTCGAGGTCAGAGGTGAGTGTCGCAGAGTGCATCGGGGGACAGTGGAAGGTGATGATGCAGAGGGCAGAACCAAGCAGAAACAGGCCACATGGCGGAGATGAATGCTACTGCGTCCTCCTGACCACGAGGGTGGGTTCATCCACATCTTCGTCCTCTGCTGTTGCATGTGCCTCACATGTGGGTGGTGGTGTACTGTCCCCAGCACTGTGTGGCACAGACACATCAGGGGCCGGAGATGTGGATGGGGTGGTAGCAGCAGCATGCATCAGCGCCAGGCCTTGTGGCAGCAATGCCATGAGGAAGGTCTTCAGGGCATTGAGGGACCCAGCTACCTCTCGCTGGTGTGCAGCCGTGGCAGCCGCACTTTCCGCCTGCGTCCGCTCCATGTTCTCCATGATCCTCCGCATGTGTCCCAACTCCCGGGCGAGATCGCTGGAGGAACTCTGGCTAGACAGTCGTTCTTGTCGCAGAGTCAGGACTCTGGCGATGTCAGCCATGGTCCATTGGAGAGCATGGAGTGGACTGTGGGAGTCCGTTAGGGACTGTGAGTGGTCCCTGATGGGACTCAGACACCCACGTATGGCGTCTAGTTTGGCTGCCAGGCGGTCAAACCCCACCTGCACCTGCTCAGCCAGCTTCTCCTGGCACCCCAACACACGGCGTTGGAAGGCCATGTGTTCGTCGTGGGGGTCCTGGGAGGCAGTCGAGGTGGTGGGTGCTGCCTGCTGTGCGTACTGTGCGGGGGGGGCTCCTCATGGCAGCTGGGTTGCCCTGATCCTGGAAGTGGGCTGCGGAGGCTCTCCATGAGCTGTTCGAGGGCATCTGAGTCGAAGGTGTGGTGGTCCTCTTTGTCATCAGAGAAGAGAGGTTCGGACTGCGCTGCAGGAGGTGTTGGATTTCCCCATGCAATGTGAAGGGGAGATGCAGTTTGACATCGTGTACACATGTATGTTGACGCATTGTACATGTCTGCATTCAGACTGCATGACAGTGTACATTGTGACTGTTTGGGGGGAGCTGCCTATTTGATGCGGGACAGTGGACATTCCGACTACATCACGGATGTGAGTTTGTACTTGTACATTGTCTACTCACATTTCCCTGCAGTGCCATATGTGATTGGCCAGTTTCTATGCACTTGCAGCACCTGTTGTGTCCTCTGTTCTGTTGTGGACGTGTTGCGGTTTGTACCACCTCGTTGTCACAGTTGATGTGCTCTGCATGTTATGTGTGTGTGCAGCATTTTGGGGGAGTCGCCCCTGCAGCTCTGATTTAGCTGCCCTCCTCCCTTCCATGCGGTGTGCCTCTGGGTTCAGTGCTTCTGCAGTGCTGAGATGTTTCATACCTGTGCGCATTGGTCTCTTGGTGGGAGTTGCGGGTCTGGGGCATGGTTTGTCCGCAGATGTGCTATGCTTAATTGTGCAAGTGTGCCATTGTGCCCATCTCCCCCGTCCCCCCAGTCCCTGGTGGTTACTCACCCTGTTGCTGTTGTGTCCGGTCATGTTGAGAAGTGTCTGGTCCCCCGACTCCTGCCACCATCTCCCCACTGATGACTGTGGACACCATTTCCTCCATCTCGTCCAGCTCCTCCTGTGGCGCAGGACTCCCACCTCCAGTCTGCATTGCTGCCTTCCGGTTGTTTGCGAGTTTCAGCTTGGTTTTGCGCTTCACATCATTCCAGCGCCTCTTGACCTCGTCCATTGTCCTCTTCAGCACTCCGACTGCATTCACCTTGTCCACGATGGTCTGCCATATTCCATTTTTAGTTGCCAGTGACACAGTGGAGGTGACGAACAGTGATTGATAGTGTTCTATCACCTCCGTTATCAGGATCCTGTTTTCCTGCGGACTGAACTTCGTCTTCCTCTTCTTCTTGTCCTTGCCCTTCCCTGACCCCGAGGTCCCAGGCTGGTCCTCCGTGGGGCTTGTGGGGTTCTGGTTGTCCTCTGTACTTGCTCCGGCTGCCTCCATTGTGCCTCGCTGTTGTTTGGCTTTTCTCGGTATGTTTTTTTCTACTTTTATGGTGCATTTTCACGAATGACGCGTGGGAATTGCAGGCCTGTGGCTGGTTTTCGTAGATTTTTGTATCGCGATTGGCGTCATCGCTACTATTTTCACATTGGGGTTTCGCGTTTTTGCGGCGTCGCGTTGTTTCTAACGTGTTCATTTGACGCGTTGTCCTGTGACTATCGCATGGTACCGCCGTGTTGTGAATACCACGTTAACACGTAGTTGTTTTCCTGCGATGGACTGCGATGTGTAGGGTTGCGTTAAGCTACACTTGCGGTAGTTATCACATGTTCTTGAGAATATGCCCCGATGTGTAATATTTTTTGGGTGATCTAAAATTCTGATTACTTTGGTTAACTTCAAATTAATTGACATTTAAATTTGCTTTGAATTGTAGAATTGTTGAAATCAGCCTCCAGATAAAAAGAATCGATTTCCAGCAACATGCCAAAAGATATATGAACCAAAAAATGCAAATCTAAAAACATATACGAAATCACTCATTAAAAGAAATCTCTCTCTCTAATTGTTCTACACTTTCTGGTGGGTTTGGTGGGTCAATGAATGAATGCACTCCAGCCAGCAATCTGTGTATTACCTTATAGTCACAGGTTCAAACCTTGGCTTTTTTATCCTTCTGTGGGCTATAAAATGAGTCAGATAAAAATAAACGTGTTATTCCGCACCAAGCTGCCCAAGAGGGTGAATGTTTTGTTCACTATACTCATGTTATGTTATTTTCTCTTTTGAGAAATCTTTACCACAATTTGGAATTTGCAGTTTATCCAAAAATAATCTTCCAAGGTGTCTTAACTAATTTGATTGTATAACTTTGAACTATTTTGAGGTTCCAAGATGTCTTAGTACATATAGTTTCAAATATTTTTCTATCTGAAAATATTCTGTGACAGTGCAGGCAGCTGTAGATATGAAGGTGAATTTTGGAATGTTATTCCTTGATGGGCAGTTGAAGGCAGTATTATTTGTGAAGAATTTGTTCTGCAAAAGCGCACGTTGATGACAGTACCTTGTTTTAAGCTTTTGAAGCCAAATGTTTAATTTTAAAATGTAGCTACTTGCCTCTGCTTTGAATGCGGCTAATGAATGTAGACATTGAATTCACCCAGGACTTTTAAGTTTCGCTTGTGCATGTATGAGTAGCTCAGGCCTTCTAGGTGTTTCCTATGAATTTTAGGGTCACATGCCAGGCCAATCTAGGCAATACCTTGCAGATTTCTCTTAGCCCCAGGCAGTGCAGGTACATTGAATTACCATTTGGAGGGGGGAGAACAGACAGACAGTGTCCCTTGAACCTCTCCCAAACTTACCTGGAAAGACTCCACATTAGGAACAGATATTACCTGCCAAAGTCACAGGTGATTTTTTGGATTCCACTCATATCCCAAAGTGAGCACTCACAAGGAATCATGATTAGTATGCTATAAGGTTTTAATTGAAATTAAGATAGTGCAGAATGTATGCAAAATTATAGTGGCAGTTATCAAAATTGTGTGGTGAGTGAAAATGGACAGAAAGTAAATAAAATAAAAATAGGCGACAGTTTATTCTCTATAATTCTTTGTCCTACTAAGGGGCCGATTCCGATTCGTGTCGGTAATTTCTCCGACCGAGCCGGCCTCGGAGAGATTTCCGACCGAATCGGACCCGTGCAGTCCGACCGAACGAGTCCGATGCATTCGTATGCCACCGGACACGAGTCGGTCGGACTCCCATTGAACTCAATGGGAGCCGGTCGTACAACGCGTACGCGGGCTCCCATTGCCTCAATGGGTGCGAGGCGGACAAGGGCGCCCCCTACAGCGAGTACGCCGCGAAGCGCCACGCGGCGTACACGCACAGGTAGGGGGACCCATGGGTCCCCCTGTGTGCGCCTCGCACGGGTACGCGTACAGGGGGTCCGACACGGACCCCCAAAGTACGGCTCCGACAGCGAGTTCGAGTCGGACGGCGCGAGTCGGTCGGAGCGGTCGAGGTGCGCATCGTACTTACCCGGCCGGAAAACGTCTCCATTGCGCGGTGCGAATCAGGTCCGAGCGAGTCGGTCGGAGCGGTACGATCCGGGAACCAGTCGGTCGGAGCGGTCGGGTCGCCCGGACGAGTCGGTCGGCGAATATGCATCGTACTCGCTCGCCCGGACGCGCGTACGACTCGGTCGGAAAATAGGGCTCCGGATCGGATCCGGTAAAACCGAATCCGATTCGGAGCACTACCGGCCGAGATCGGAATCGGCCCCTAAGTCTTGCTAATGGAAATTTATACATTGTTGCATAAATCTTTAGTGCAGGCAGGATGCCTGAGACCTTCAAGGCCAACTTCTCTCTACTCTCTATGAGAACCCAGCTGGTTATCGCCAAATGTCCTTGATGGTGGCGAAATGAGCTTCTTCATTGCTGAACTGTGCTCTCTCTTAGATTGTTAAATAAGTTATATTCATGCTCTATGACAGGCTATCACAAGAAAGTAAACCTGTGACTTGTGATGGAGCATTAGAAGAATTTACTTGAAATTCTTACCTTAGTCATCTTTATAAGACACCAGAAGCCCTAAATCAGAACACTATGGGGATCATTCCCCAAATCATTTATGCTTATGGGAAGCAGTGCTGCAGGAGTACTCTTTAACGTACTTTTACATGATTGTGAATTTAGCCCAAATGTCCTACTCCCTATTACTAACATTGCAATGAGAGAGTAATAATTTCTATTAAAACTAAGGGTATGTGAATATTTCCTCAATGTTGCCATGTTATTCACATTTTTTATGTTTGTGGGGCAATTCACAAAGGCATGTAATTTACGTAAAAGAGTACTAGAGGAATACTACCTTGGTTACTCTAAAATGCATTTGTGAATAGAGCCTTATATAGTTTATGACTATTTAAAGAGATGTTTCTTAGCTGGACTTTTGTTGAAATATTGAAACGTTTATATTAACCAGCTCATTCAGGGTACTTTTAACTGTTTAAAAAAGGATTCTGGGCTCAAGAGGGTATGACAATGCAATAATAATCATTTTGCATTTTTAATATCCTCCAAGAGTGTGTTTAACTTTTACAGTTGATTTTCTGTTTCATTGTTGACACTATAATAGTGTTAAAACTAAGTTCAACCTTGCCTTCTTCTCATACAAATATAATTCAGATTTAGTTTAAATCAGCAGAGCTGGTTGTGTAGAATTGTGTCTGGTCATCAGAGAAGTTTAATCATGTCATCCCACTTCTCTTCCACCCATTCCTAAGCAACCATTGCTATAAACAACAGCAGGGCATGCCTTATCTAATTGGTTTTACACAATGTAAACAGTCATTTTTTTGTTGATAATCCTCACTTTCCATTTTTAAAGATAACGTGTATTTGCATCTCCGGGATACATGATGCTGCCCTTCTCTGTTGTTCTACACATTGTAAATCAACCCACGTAAACAAAAGTAGACCTGGGTCCTCCACCCTGCTCTCCTATGGTACTACTTCTGCCCCTGTGGGTTCAGCGTCCTCCATGCCCCGGAGGGTCACCTTCTCCCACAACTCCAGCCATGCCCAAACCTCCTGTGGTCTCTCAAAGACATTGGCCTTTCCATTCAAAATTACCTTTAGCTGGGCAGGGTACATCAACTTGTAAGTGAAGTTCATCACTCTGACCTTTTGCTTTGCATCCAGAAAAGATTTTCACTGAGACTGAACTTTGTGAGTGTAGTTCGGGTAAAAAGTGATGTTTTGATTCTCAAACTCAATGGTACCTACTTCTCTGGCTGCTCTCATATTATGGTCTTGATTTTTGTAATTAAAAATCTGTGCTATGAGTGCCCGGGGGAGCACCCTGAGGTGGCCTTACAGTCTGGGCCTTATGTGCTTTCTCTACTGAAAACAACTTTGACAGCCCTTGCGGTTGCAGTTTATGAAGGATCCAATCCTCTCTGAACTTCTCTGTTGAAACTACTACTTCCCCCTCCAGGACGCCGAGCACATGCAAATTATTGTGGCAGGAGCAACCCTCAGCGTCCACTGACCTACCCGCCAAATGCCTAGTTGCTGTTCATATCTTGGCCAATTGCTCCTTAAGCCTTTTCACTTTCACTTGTAATTCTCTGATTGAATGCTAAGCTGTTTTAATTCTATCAGCCACCTTGGGCAAATCTGTGCGGACCAAGTTCACCTCAATTGACACTGAGTCAACTTTCCTTTCTAGCATCTCCCGTGAGTCCTGTATCACCACCAGGAGAGCTGCTCTCAACGGTACTCCTGTCATGTCTGACGGCTACTCCAATGATTTGTCCCAGCCTGATGGGTGGTACGCAGAGAGGATCCTTGCAATGTTGTGAATTGAATGAATGTGTTACCCTGCATGGGCTTGGAAGCTCTATCCCGTTTCATTGTGTAGGTAGCGCTTAGACAGCCCCGGCCAAGGCAGCCAAGGGGCGACCAGCACTGATGTCCTCTCCACCTGTGCCCATATGTGAAAGCCCCCGCTGCTACACTCTGACTTCCACAGAGTCCCAAGCTCTGTCTGCTTTTGCCATGCCGGTCTGGGGATACGCCCTCCTTGATAACATCCCGCCAGATTGCCAAATCCTGGGACCAAGCTTTATCTACAAATGTTCAGATAGAGTCTATTTGAAACCTCAAAGGCAGTCACCAGCTTGCACTAGACTGTGGTCATTCGGGTTGACTCGCCAAACACTCCGATCAGCTCATCAATTCTCCTGAGGAAGGATTTTGTTTAAGGGATATGGAGCACTCTAGCAGCACATCTGATCTGCCATCTTGCTAGGCCACCCCCCATCTGCAAGTTTTGGTAATATTTTTTTACATCAAATATATTTCCCATTGAAGAATTTTACCCAGCATTGGTTCTAAAGTAAAGCTGCTTTAGGTTCTTTCAATTGTTTTTGTTCATTTATTTTAATTTTACTGCTTTTATGTTCTAACTCAAAATCATAGACGAAGTAAGTTAATATATATATTGAAGTGAGTGCTGTCTCATCTTTCTACTTCGCAATGCAGTGCTCACCTCACTGCCTTTCCTGGGTAACACAAGTACTTGAGCAGTCAGTCAAGATCTGCATCCATAATGAAGGGATCAAAGATTAATGGTGAGGAATGTGGCAATATGCTCAATTTAGCGTTAAAATAGCCTGCCAAAAGGAGATTAAAAGGTCTGCCAGCCTGGGACTCCCTATCAGCAAAAGAGTCAATCAATGAAAACAGGCCCTGAAAAAGCACATTTCACCTTGGTGAGAAATCATTACTATAGAAGTTTACTACATAAATCCTGAACTTATTAGCCCAGCTTAGGTCAAAAGCCTGTAACATGTTTATTTCAGTTACTATGGGAAGGAGTTTACAACCAATATTCACATTAAACCAAACTGCTAGTCCCCCTTTGGTACGACACCCAATTTTTTTGTATTTCTTAGACATTTTGAGGAAGGAGCAAAGCTTTCAAGAAATGAGAATAGCGCAATCATTGACAGGTAAGTCTGAACCCATGTGTTTCAAAAAGAACAAAAGAAATGTCAGAGCGACTATTGGGTCAAATTTAACAATTGTTGTTGATGGTGGCTTCAGACTACCTAGACAATATTGCGGGCATACATTTCTAACAAAGACTAACACCTATTCTATCTTACTTGCCTGTTTTGCATTTTTTGGGATAAATTAGTTTGGCATTTTATAATTTTTTTTTAATTAAAGGATTAAAGGGATTCTTACCTGAAGTTGACTTTTCTTCAACTATTAATGATTTATAAACAACCACATTTCAACAACAGTCTTGAGCACTCCAATAATCCAAAGTAACAAATCCATATTCCATGAAGGGAAAAAGATGTTTTTAAAAAAACGCAACAACAAATGTATTTATCCAATGCACTGTCCAGACGATAGTATTTGATCCATATCTTTCGAAGCGATGTTTCAAAATCTAAAAATCCAATGGTGCACATAGTCAAAATGTTTTGTTTGAACAAAACATCCAGGGAAAAAATTCAAAATGTCACCAAAATCCAATACCAATCCAGGGTATCCATTTCATTCTTACTCCCACATGTTTTCAGTGCCATGAATACCATATACTAAGATTTAAAAAACATGTTGCAAAAAATGTTTAAAAAATGTTTTTTTCCTCATTTTGGTTTAAAAGTAATCCTATTCTTTCTCAAAATTAGTTTTTTTAAACCAAAAAATGAAGAAAAACAATCAACTCAAAGTGGGCCTACAACTGTTACCTGCAGAGGAATGAAAAAGTGGTTAAAACATTAATAAAATACAGCTTACTACTTACATGCATCTAACTACTTCCCTCCTCTCTCCTTACAATAAAGTATGCCACCTATAATCTGTTTAATACATTTAATTTGACTTACCTGACCACAGGAGCATGCTTCTGATCTTGATCGCAATGCTCCACCAACTTTAGAAACTGGCACACAACAGCATACGATAAAACCTGAAAGTAAAAAAGGAAAGAAGGATAATTTCTCCCATTGAACTCAATGGAAAAGAGCGAGAAAGTACTTTTAAAAATTGTTTACAATATGTTAATACATTTTTTAGAGGAATTTCTTTTGAAAAAAATGTTAAATTATGTAATAATTTTAGAATTTTTCAAAGTATTTTAATGCACTAATAAATATTTTTTTAAATAAACAAAGTTATATCTGTATGTTTAATCTGTTTTTAAAAATGATTTCAATATATTTTTCCTCACATCTAAAAGGGTGTTTTTTATTTAAATATTAAATAGGTATTACATCTCCCCAAGCTAAACATATTTTTTGAATGCATAAATTATTGATTATAAATTGATACTCTGGTATTAAAATTAACACCCGAGTATAAATACACTCCCCCACCCACACCCCCTATTTCAGACACATCCCATTTCAGAGGGTGATACACACACGAGTATTTTTGGAATGTACATTTTTTTAAATAAATATTAACATAAATATTTAAAATATATGAATCCCCAAGTATTTAAATTAATTCCTGAGCATTAATACACTCCGTCACCCAAAATCACTATTTCCGCACATCCAAGAGTATTTTTTTTAAAGTAATAATTTCATTATTTAAAATAATACCCAAGTATTTTAATTAATACCTGAGTATTAATACACTCCCCCACCCGAAGCCCCTATTTCCCTCACACCCAGTGCCAGAGGGGGGGTGTTATACACCCAAAAGTAATTTCTAATGATTAAAAAAATAGTAAAAATAATATTAAAAATGTTAATAGATTAATACCCAGGTATTAAAAAATTACCTGATTATTAATTCAATACCCCACCTAATAACCCAAGTTCCCACGCATCCCATACCAGAGTTTAGGTGTTAACACCCCCAAGAGTTTAATTTTTTTAAAACTAAATAAAAAAATATATAAATTAATACCCAGGTAATAAAATGAAAACCTGAGTATTAAAACAGTCAGCCACCCAAGATCCCTATTTCCCTCATATCCATTTAATATATATTTAAAATTAATTTTTAAAAACACAAAACTTAACCAAAAACAAATTAAACATCAATCTTTAACATTATTCCAATTAAAAAAGTACCTATTAAATTTACCATAAAATGCCTTGTGATGATATGCGTTGTAATGGCATGCTTTGTAATATCTTCTGCATTGTAAAAAATGCATTGTAAAATCATTACGCTGTAATGTCTGCGTTGTACTGTTAGTTTCCTAGTTTGGGAACCAGATGCTCCATACCACCTTTTGGCAAGCCTAGTTTTGATAAGGACACTAGGCCAGACCTTGACTTCTCTAATAAATCATGGGATAAACCTTGGCAACAACAAAACAAGAAAACATGGAGGTACTCCATCCCCAGAGTCCTCAAAGAGACGTTAAGATTTTTGTGGTCGCACTAAAATCAAGAATCCGGATAGTTATCAGATTACTGATATCCGTTCTCCTTGTTCCTTTCAGGAATCATTTGACCAATAGTATGACAGAGGAGGATGATCTGATCTCAGACAAGCAGAGTACGTGCAACTGAAAAGAGAGAACATGCGTCTGACGTAAAGGTAAAGAAGGAGGCCCCTTCCATATAAAGCCCCTTTCTTGAAAAAGAAAGTTGCAGCATTGACAGCTAGATATGTCACAGACTGTGCGAACCCTCCTCCTGAACAGGAGTTGGGCGGTGACTCTCCTCGACAGTGCGGCAGAGGTCACCATAGTACGCCATAATCTCCACCAATTTCTGGTAACGAAAGCAACTGATGCCTTTTTTATAGTTGAAACAGCGGACACCCGCGTAGCCCCTCTGGACAGACTTTATCACTTGGAAATCCAAATTGAGGGTGACATTGAACGCACCCTTAAAGCAAATTTTTGGGACAATTTGACTACTTCTTATGATATTCTATTGGTGGAGGTTGATTGGCGCCCACCTTTTGTTCTTGCATGTCCCCAAAGTGAGAATGTTATTCTCCCTTCTTTCTCACACCTCATCCTAGACAAGATCAAACATGCATATGTATCTGAATGGGCCCTTGTCTTGGACCCAGCTCTTTATCGTAATCACATGGGTTTGGGATAAGGATCCCCCTTACCTTTCTATTCCTATACGGTCTACACCTTAAATTCAGCCACAGTATCCTATTAAAGGAAATGCAAAAGCTCCCGTTAAAGAAATACTTTCGCAACTTGAGTACCAGGGAGTAATAGAACCCTGTGTTCTCAAATGAATAATCTTCTTTTTCCCGTTCTGAAACCTGATTGCTCCTATATTATAGTCTTATATTATAGCCATTTGAATGGTCATACTCGCACATTCGCTGTGCAAAATACCCATAGTCCGATGCTGTTTAATATTGTCCGTAAGAAATATAAAACCACATTGGACATTTCCAATGTTTTTTTCATTCACAATTTGTCTCCTGAGAGCCCTCACTGGTCAGCATTTAGTGCCCTCATTTTTTAGAGACGCTACGCCCAACTTCCAATGGGCTAGAACAGCCCGGGAGTCCGTGCAGCACACATTGTGTTGATTCTCCACCCTGATGCACTTTCCTATGTTGATATCTATCTCACAGACGATGAATTGAAGCCCCAATTAGCAAGAGTGGATCACATAATTTCGCAATTTACTGAACTAGGTTACAAATTTAACTTCTAAAAATCTTACATAGCTTTTCTCAGTTTCCTTGTATTAGGATATGTAAATAAAAATGAGGGGAAAAGTCTTACCTCTCATTTTCTGGAAAAGTGTGCTCAATTGCAGCCTCCTTGCATACTTAAAAATATTTATGTCTCTTATGGGATTTTTTAATTTTGGCAGGACATACATACCTGATTATGCACAACACATTAAAGCGCTTTATGCCTTAATATGTCCTGATTTTACCGCTTCCTGTTGGACATCGGAACAAATTGCAACACTCAGGTCTTTAAAATCTGATTTGCTTGAAACACACAGACTACATACACATGTTAACACCACTAACTTGGTCATTCGAGTATTACAGGGTGGAATTGGATTTACATATGTAACCTTTAACGAAGGTTAAACGGTACCCATAGCATATAAATCGCATCTATATTCTCCTGCAGAAATCCGTTTTGCTTCTACTGAAAAAATTCTAACTGCTGTTCAGATGGCCATCCTGAAGGAATGGCTACTTGCTCAAGGTAAACACATTATTGTTGTTTTTCCTATGCCAGTCTTCGAGGCCATCACAAAGGATAGCGTCCCTAATGCAAAGGCCCTCGATCCCGGATGGATACAATGGGCTATGTCCTTAACAGCCATAGATGTAGACTTCATCTTCGACCCTTCTTTGCAAACTCAAGAATTTTTGCAATACGTATACCTTTATCCACTGCCTTCTAAAGTTTTGCCTCTTGATCAATGAACAAACATCATTTACACTGATGGTTCAGCTCAACCTGCTATAGGTTCTAAGCAGCAGTATTCTGCAGCATGTGCTATCGGTATTGGCACTATGTCAGGTGGCGTTTTCAGGGACTGTACTACACAGTTGCCTGAAATGAAATCTTTATTCTTAGCTCTTGAAAATACGGATCCTGATTTCCCCACCCTTATTGTGTGTGATTCTTATTACTGTTTACTGTCTTTTAATAATAGCTCACATTTTTTGCGATAAAATGATTTTAAGGATTCCAAGGGTAGCACAAAGCACAAATTGCAGATCTAAAGGATAGGTTCCCACAAATTCATATTATACATAGACTGAGTCATCAACTTGTTGTAACGTGCCTTAGGGAACACTCTGGCTGATGAAGCAGCCAAATCTGCAGTTGCCACATATAAAATAGCAGCAATAATTGTAGCCTATTTGCAGAGGCACAGTGTGGATGTGGCAATATTGCAAGAAACACACCTCATCCCGAACAGCAGAGTTCTCACACAGCGTAGAATGCGGGGCCAATGTAAAGTGGCCAACACCTCCCATGCCAAGGGTGTGCTGGTGTGGGCATGCAGGGGTTCAAATGTGATATTACATGATGTGTATGTTGACCCAGAGGGTAGACCTAACAGTCCTGCTGGTAGCTGTCTATGGCCCGAAGGCAGCTTCCTGAGATTAATTTCCAGTGACACGAAGGGAAAGATAACTCGCAGGCATTAATTAGCCTGTAGTCCGACATGAAAGCTTTGCCTAGAGGCGATCAGCCCCGGCAATGTGTGCCCATTTGAGAAGCATTGAATAAATTACAGAAGACCCCGAGCGCCAGACACCGGAGAGTTGCAGGCACGCTGTGCCAATGAACCTTAATACAACCAGCTGATAAGGAGAGCTTTTTTGATTCAGGTCAATCATATACAGTCTGTTCAAGCTGCGGGGCTGACAGTACCTATACTCTGATATTCAGGTGGAATCTTTATTCAAGGCCACACACAGACTCTACATATAGTCCTGAGGAAGACCCCCTTTTGACGATCAATTTATCGCAATATTAATTGGGGTCGAAACGTCGACGCATAATTTCAAGTGCTGTTGATCACCCATAACAATCGAGAGTAACCAGATTGATTACAAGTCGGGTTGAATCAGATTTTCATTTTTTCTCACACTATGTCTAAATGTTTTGTCTTGAATATATGTTCATTTGTTATGTATATATTGTGTTGTGATATGTAAATAGGTTTCTTTTCACTTCACGTTATGTTTCAATAAGTGTAAATACACATCATATGTCTGTGTGTGCATATATATGTCCTGTTCTCAATGTTTTGAGTGCAAACTTTTCACCAAATTGATTATAAAATCACACAATAATTCAGAAGTACATGAGTTTCTGTTTTTTGGGCGTTATTTTGATTTTTTTTGCATTACATGTTAGTCTCATCCGAGAAGAGGGACAAATTGAGTAAATATGTTGGACGCTTTTTATAAGCAGATAGGTGGCAGAACCACTGTTCGCTTAACATCTAAAATAGCAGCAGTAATTGTAGCCTATTTGCAGAGGCACGGTGTGGATGTGGCAATATTGCAAGAAACACACCTCACCCCGAACAGCAGAGTTCTCAGACAGCATAGAATGTGGGGCCAATGTATACGGCCAACACCTCCCATGCCAGGGTGTGCTGGTGTGGGCATGCAGGGGTTCAAATGTGATATTACATGACGTGTATGTTGACCCAATGGATAGATATGTGATTGCACGATGTAACAATGGAGACCTAACAGTCCTGCTGGCAGGTGTCTATGGCCCGAATTTTGATGACCCCCATTTCTACAACTCGCTCAATGAAC
Source organism: Calotriton arnoldi (assembly GCA_963921515.1). NCBI lineage: Eukaryota > Metazoa > Chordata > Amphibia > Caudata > Salamandridae > Calotriton > Calotriton arnoldi. The sequence goes on along the minus strand of CAWUFW010015446.1, from coordinate 227,289 downwards.
GTCTTTTCCTGTTGGCGGATCTTCCCAGGATATGGGGGGAGATTTCAATTGTATACTGAACCCAGAGTTATATAGATCTAGGGGCATGGCCAGATGCCCTGCGGCTGCAGCTCGGGCGCTGGAGGTAATAATGCAGAGGGAAGGCCTTCTAGATATATGGCAACACAGGTCACCCACGAGTTGGGGATTTACACATTACTCCTCCATGCTTGACACCCACACTCTCATTCACTACTGGTTGCTATCAAGAGCATTGGCCCTGCAGGTGAGGGAGTGTAAACCATTATTGCGCACGTATTCAGACCATTTACCGGTGATACTACATCTAGAACTGGACACGGCTCGGATGGAGGTGTACACCTGGCGATATCCTCAGTATTCCCTACTTGACCCTGTCTTTCGCAATCACAAAGCAGGCGATCACTGAGTTTTCCAACACACAATGTTGGCTTGGTAGATAAATTGGTAACAGTATGGGAGACATTTAAAGTTTATATCTGAGGCATCACAATATCCAAACACGTGGGGGTTCTTAAATTGCTGCATAACGGACTGTCCTACCTCGAGAAAGAAATCCCAGCATTAGAGAAAAGACACGCTGAGAAAGCAGACGCGCATCTACTGGGCGAGATTAAAGCTAAATTTGATGATTAAAATGAAACTGTACTGCAGGAGGTCAATCATTCAGGCAAAAATGCTATGGCCAGAGCATATGGAGAGGGAGAGAGGCCTGGCGCCACCCTCCACACTCTATTGCGACTCCGCCGGGCCGAGAACACAATAACAGTCATTTACAATGAGGAAGGACGGAAGCTTGAAACAACTCTACAGATACTGGCCCACTTTACCATACTAACTTATACAGCTTACAGATAGACCCTGAGGACGTAGCTGCTTTGGAGTATTTAGCACACATTGCCATGCAGCGATTTGCAACCAAGCATAGAGAACACCTCATGGCACCATTACACCCAGGAGAAGTCTGGACCGCACTAAAATCTATACCTTCGAGGAAGGCCCCCGGTACAGGCGACCTTACAATTGCCTTTTACAAAGCACACCAAGAAACGTTGATACCGCACCTCATCATATTATTTGAGGAGGTGGCCACTGATGGGTGTATGCCCCCCACAATGCGGGAAGTCCAGTTACTGACAATCCTGAAGCCTGGCAAGTCCGAGGCTGACAGCTCCTTCTATAGGCCATTGTCCCTACTAAACGTAGACACTGAAATCTACTCCAAAATTCTAGCTAACTGCCTGGCACCATTGCTTCCGGGTCTGGTCAGTGTAGAACAAGCTGGTTTCATCCCGGGGCATCACTTAGCAACAAATACCCGCACATTGTTTGGTGCAATCCAGAGACTGGACCCTATGGTACGCACAGCTGCAGTATTCCTAGATGCAGAGAAAAGCATTTGATTCGGTAAAATGGAACTTTATGTTTAAAGTGCTACGGCATGTAGGTGTTGCAGAAGTGTTTGCCAGACTGGTCTCGGTCCTGTACACTTTACCAGCAGTGCGATTGAGGATCAATAATATGTCTTCAAACCCCATCAAGATTGAAAGAGTCACCAGACAGGGATACCCTATGTCTCCCCTACTTTACGCCTTTGCCGCACAGCTGCTGACATGTGCCTTACGGGAGTACCATGCCCATAGACGACTGAGATTCCTAAACTTTAGACTGATAATCTCTGCATATGCAGACGACATGCGTCTGTACATAAGGAATCCAGAGCAAAACCTCACAGCAGTGTTAAATGAAGTGGACCAATTTGGATACCACTCCGGACTACGAGTCAACTGTAGCAAGCCTATTTTATCCTGCTTACTCCAGATATGGAGCCAGTGCCACTGGAGTTTCCGCTCCAATGTACATCAGACCCTGTCCGATACTTAGGAATTCAGATGCACACAAACCCTGAAGTTGTGATATTGGAAAACTATGGCAAGGCCACGCAGAAACTTGCAGATGACATAAAACGCTGGATTAGATTGCCGCTGTCGTTCGCGGTCCACATAGATGTGATGATGATGGTGGTCTTGCCCTGTTTTCTGTTTTGATACTATTGCCTGGGTTGTTGTTTCAGCGACTACGAACACTTCTGACACATCTGGCCTGGGCTGGCAAACAATAGAAAGTGAACTGGGAAACACTTACCTTGCCATACTCCAGGGGAGGACTAAATGCCTCTGACCTGGAAGCATATTATAGGGTCGCCCAACGTGCCCAAGCTTGGGTACATGGCCCACAAGATCTCCCTCATTTGTGGCTGGAACGGGATGCAGCTGGCTCAATCACCCTGCCACAACTACTGTTGGGAAAGTCGACCCATAGACTCAGAATTATCAATTTGGTAAACACAACGACTAACTCCTGGCAGAGATTGCTTGAAAAACAGGCGGGATCCTTTTTATACTCTGCGGTATATAGCGGCCCTAGGAATTATAGTTATGGGTGATTTGTTTTAGAATGGCACTATGTCAGGTTGGGAGGAAGTGGGACTGCAACTAGCTAACCTAAAAGCCCTACAACAATTTCACTTTTTCAGAGCTTCGAGACTTTCTTGGGGCGGATATCCAGAACCCCCGGAAGTGCTGGCACTTAGGGCTCTAATTCAAATATCCTCCGCTGGCCAATTGTTGACTAGACTCTATGCGCATGCACAGGAAGCTCACACATCAGGAACAACTAAGGCCCGACTTGCATGGCGAAATGATCTGGGGGTAACTATAAGTGAAAAGCTATGGCAATATTGTTGCGGTGTAACTAACAGTATCTTTAAACACCATGCACAGACTAATACACTTTAAATACATTAACAGAGTGTAGTACTCCCCTGCCCGACTAATTAGGTATGGGCTGTGGGACACGCCTAGCTGCCAGCGCTGCGGAGCGGTGGATGCTGACTTTGTGCATCTGACCTGGTATTGTATGGGAGTTGGGGCTTTCTGGCGAGCTGTCATTAGGGATTTGGAGACTATCACTGGGATATCACTGCAACTATCTCCGCTAGAAGCTTTGTTGGTGTTAGACAAAGAGATACCACACAGCTTGAGACATCTAGTGGCTATAGGATTGATACTAGCAAAACGTAGAGTCGCTATGCGATGGTGTCGAGGTCCACTACCGACACTGGAGGTGTGGCACAAAGACATGACCTACAATCAGACACTTACCAGGAGGTCCTCCCACCGCAGGGTCGCCCTAAAGAAATATGGGGGCTATATCAGACTTACTTGGCAGGTCACGGTGGGGAGGGCTCGGGAGGTGTTACTCAGCTAGATGGAAAGTGGGGATCTGACATGAGAGGTAGCGACTGTGCAAGATGATATACCATGTCAAACTGAAAAGAAGTACAATACAAGTGTAAAATGCTCTGCAATATGGAATTATATAATAATCATTTTGCTACTAGGCCATCACTGTGTCTCACCTACAGGAAAAACCTGACTGCAAAGGGGATGTTTATGGAATCATCATGCAATGCAAAAAGTTCGAAGTGCAGCTGCGTCTGTGACAATAGACATATTGCTTTATGTGTTTGAAAATCATAAAGAAAGATATTTTAAAAATAAAAAAATAGCAGCAGTAACGCTCTAAAATTCATATGGATGCCATTAATGCATTTAAAATGGCACAGCTTTACCAAAGGGCTTCCCTTCAAAATATTCCTATCACTTAAATGGTCAAAGTGTTCCTTTTGCAACTATTGCTGATGTTTGTGGTCATGTGATTCCCTATTAAGACCGCAGAGAGAATTTATTTATAGCAGCACATGAAGGAATAGCTTCCACTCATGCTGGAGTGGCTGCCACTATTTCGTTCTTACAGCTACGTTATTGGTGGCAAGGTTTATACCAACAGACCAGAAAATATGTTTTAACTTGTGACACTTGTCAACAAGTCAAAAATTCCGCTGTGTGTCGTCCACCACAGACATCTTTTTATTTCAAATCAGCCTTTTGGCTACTTTTACTTGTGGCCTATTGATTTCATATACTAGGTTTAAATATATTTTGGTTGCAGTGTATTCTTGCTATAGATTCCTTTGTGTTTGGCCACATTGTTCGGCTGACGTTCAAACTGTTATTAAAGACTTGCAAGTCTTTCTCGGTAAATATGCCTGTTGCGCATTCCATTTGGACCAAGGTCCAGCATTCGCTTCTAAAGCGTACCGTGATTCGATGAAGTCCATTGGTGTGCAAGTGCATTTTTCTTCTCCATATGGGTAATTCTGTTGTGGAGAGAATGAACCATGACTTAAAGCAGTCCTTAATGGCTAGAGTATTAGGTACAGGGCGTGGTTTGTTGAACCAATGTTATGGGGTTCAACAAGCGTTAAATAAACTCCCTAAAAGATCTCTGGGTGGGCTGACCCCGTATGAAGTACTTTTTGGCATCAAGATGTATGTTCCAGACCTTGATAGTCCAGATGTGGCAGTTGCCGCAACATTTGACGTAGAAAACCATTGTGCTGTCTTACAGGACCTTCAAAAGTTTTGTGGCACTCAATCTCGTAAATAGTGCTTGAGTCTCACTCTTCCAGTGCTGCAGATCAAATTCCGGTTTCCGGCTGGCTGCCAGAGATTGGAGATCTAGTTTGATAGAAGGTGGCAATCAAAAAGGAATTCGGCCCAATGTACCATGCTCCTGTTCCAGTTCTTGGTGGTCAAGCAATGCTAACAGTGATTCTGCCACCACTTCCGCGATACAAAGACTACCACTTTGTCTCTATTTAACATGTCAAACTACACCATGTGGCCGATTCTTCATAGTTTGACATGGAGTAGTCGTTCTTTTACACAAGACTTTTAATTGCAGCCTGTGAGCACCACTGATACCAATACTCCCCGGCTGAGTCCTCCGCTGACCATTTCCTAATGTGCTGCCTGTTTCTTCTATCCAGTCTTATACAATTGATGTTGTTTATAATGATCCACCATTGCCGAACCCTTCTGAGTTGTATTTTTCTAGCCCTACTACTGAGTCACAACCTCCTGTTTTCCAGCTAAGTACCTCTGGTTATTATATGGATCAAGATAAATCTTCTTCGGACAGTTCTTCTGTTTTGTACATGTCTCCAGCATGGACTTGTGTTTTTATTTCTTGGTTAAAACACACCTATCTAGTCCCCGCTTGGATACATGTCAGTATCATACTTACCTTGGTTTTCTTGTTTCTGTGGATTGAATTTGTGACTATTTATTTCCTACCTAAAAATGGCCATTATCTCCCAGAACGTTCTGCTACATAACTGGTTGACCGGTTGCTGGCCCCCCATTCATCATCGAATAAAATGAAAAGGGGCTTGTCCCTCGTTAACATTTTAGCCATTCCAGTGACTGATGGAATTGTTTGGGATAAAGTTCCTTCCAATGTATTTGGTCCTACGGCGATCCTACTGATTCCATATGTGTTCAAAGTTTCTATAGGTGATGTAATAGTATTGGGGTTATATTCAGATGATTGGGATGTTGATACTGTAAGTTCTATGCTTTCTGAATTAGAGTATTACACTGTTTTTGAATAAGAAGACCTATACCATATTTCTGCAAATTACGCTGGGATGTTCTGCTACCACCATTATGGATATCACTTTCTGCACAGACCTAGTGGACAGCATCCCCATTTTAACTATACACAATGGGACTATTGTCCAACTCTCCCTCAAGGGAGTTCCAAAAAGCAAAAACATAAGTATACATATTTCACAGGATATGACACTTTAGACCCCATTTCATATTATTTTCAATTAACCCCAACACCATGAAGGAAATATATGTGTATTCAAACTAAACTTATATATACCACTATGTTCATTAATCAGTTGGTCCTGAAAGGTTATGATTACTGGAATGAGAGGTTCAGGGCATGGAACCCTTATGTCTAGCCTGTTTAGTTCCCACACAAATGATTTTCCTAAATGAAACAATCCAACAGACTACTTGTCTAGGTTGGCAAAAATTAAAGAAATGAGCACTTGACTATTCCTTCAGTGGCCTTCTTTGATAATTGCCAGAGTTTAGCAAATTATACTGAAGAACAATTGAATAGCATGGTACAGAATGGTACCTTTAATTCCTCATTTCTGAGTCCAGGCAGGTGGTTGTTATGGCCAGTGGAGATGAGTGGTTGTCATGCTTGTTTTCTAAATTTCACACTTGGATTTAAATCAAGCCCACAAGACCTTCAAATTGCAGGTGGCTAGATCTTCCAGTGAAATACAGTAATTTTTAAATACAAACCTTCCCCTGCATTTCAGAGAATTAGTGCATCAAATCTTTAGTGCATCTACAGCGACCGCTTTTATCAAGTTTAGGCTCTGGCCTCGTTGCTTCTTTTCAGACCCCATTCGGATTCATTCTGGCTTTTATCCACTCCATTTTTTTCTAGTGTTTTTGGAGGATTCCCGTTGCTGTTATTCCTCATTGGTGGCATGCTCATCCTGCTTCTCCGTAATGGATGCTCCTTTTGCAGGCACTCTGGAACTGGCACCGCTCCAACACTACCGTGAGGGTATGCTTCAGATCTTTGAAATGTTACTACTAAAAGAACTGGATCTTTATTGGTTCTGAACATTTTGACCAGCCTGCTTTATCTGTGTGCAGCCCATGTTCCATTGTATCTGGTGCCCCTGTGAATGGGCAGTGGACAGTTACCTGGCTTCGCAAATTGCCGCTACCACAGATTTTGGGCTGTTGATGAGTCCCTTAGCGACCCATTTTCAGAACTGTTTCCTGGGCTTGCGACTTCTTTACAATGCAAGGTTTTAGCCATCAACCTACGGAGAAACATTTACATCAGCACATGGACAACCGGATGTAGGCTCCACTAACACAGATGCAGGTTGCCTGGCAACTGTATAAGCATCAGCTGAGACCAGGGATCATGTTTGTTCCTTGGAGCTCATGACTTGAGCAATAGACCAATCCTTTCATGCAGAGTCAGACTCCTTTATTGAGCTCTTGGCCTTCGAATTGGCGAAGAGCACAATGAATTCCTCCAAAACACCATCATTTAACTATTCTTCCAAATTGACACTTTCTTCAATCTACTTTTATTCCATGCCATTTTTATACCTATGCTTTGAGTATGTTTATCTTCTAACAACATATATATATTTCATTTGGTATTCTCTTTTGTGCTATTATTGGGATCAAAGGGAGGGTGTTGTGTGTTTCCTGCATGGCCCATTGTAGTTTTCCTTAGGTTAGTCTAATTGTGCATGCTGTAGGCTGCATTTTCTTATGTACCAATTACTCCAATAAACACGCTTGCTTGTGTGCCACATTTTATTATCAGGCGGAACCTGCATATGTTTTTGTGTTCTTTTCTTTTTCTGGTATTTAGTCTGCACAACATAGACAAGGTCAAACAACAATGTTCCTTGTTAAACAGAGTTCCGAAAAACTCCACTCTGCAGAGCAGAGTTTATTTCATCAGTCTCATTCACCAATGTTAAGTTGGCGAGCGTAAGTGAGGAATATCTTACTCCAGACCACCTCCTGGCCGGATTTCTCAATGCGGGTGGTTGCGGATGACCAAGAACGCTTGCGTTGAGAAGTCATCAGTTCGCATTGAGGAAAGTGGCGCTCAAGTAGACTATCATACTAGAGTGGCAGAAAGAAGCAGTGCCTTCTTGCTGCGCATGGTTTTGTTCTTACTAATTTTCCAGCGAGGGAAAATCTGGTGCTAAAAATCCGCGTGAATGTCATAACCTAATGCACTCAGCCACTTACAGAACTCCATGCGGTGCAGGTTTTGGGTCACTTTGCTCTCGCCAAGCCTACTAGTAATGAAGGGGCAACACATCTGACTACCTTGCAATATAAGACGTCTAGAACTATCATAATGAACCCTAATGAAGAGTGGGTGGTGGCAGGTGTCTATATCTCCCAAAAGCGAAAACCAGCCTCCTTGCATTGGCTTGTCTTCTAGCTTTTGAATTTTCCGTACCAATTCTGACATTGATGAAGATTCAAGTACACTAGAAGAATTAAGGAATGGGCAGTTGCTCAATGTGTCCGGCGATCTGCCAAAAACAGAGTCGCCAAATAGTGATTCGCCAAATAGTGAGCCGTTTGCCAAATAGTGAGCTGCTGCCAAATAGTGAGCCATTTCCAAATAGTGAGCCACCACCAATTAGTAAGCTGCTGCCAAATAGTTAGCCTCTGCCAAGTAGTGAGCCCCCTCCAAATAGAGAGCCACAGTCAAATATTGAGCTGCCAAATAGTAAGCCACCAAATAGTGAGCCGAAGGCAAATAGTGAGCCGCTACCAAATAGTGAGCCACTGCCAAATAGTGTGCTGAAGCCAAAAAGTGAGCTGCCATATAGTGAGCCACCAAATAGTGAGTCGCTGCCAAATGGTGAGCCACTGCCAAATAGTGAGCCACAGCCAAATAGTGAGCCGTAGCCAAAAAGTGAGCTGCCGAATAGTGAGCCGCCGAATAGTGAGCCCCTGCCAAATAGTGACCCGCTGCCAATTAGCGAATCACTGCCAAATAGTGAGACGCTGCCAAAAAGGTGAGCTGTTGCTAAAGAGTGAGCTGACAAATAGTGAGCCGCTGCCAAATAGTGAGCCAATGCCAAATAATAAGTCGCAGCCAAATAGTGAGCCACTGCCAAATAGTGAGCCATCGCCAAATGGTGAGCTGCCACCAAATAGTGATCTGCCAAATAGTGAACTGCCAAATAGTTAACCGCCAAATAGTGAGCTCCCGCCAAATTGTTAGCCATTTCAAATAACAAGCTGCCACCAAATACTGAGCCTCTGCCAAAAAGTAAGCCGCTGCCAAATATTTAGCCTCCAAATAGTGCCAAATACTGTTCCGCCAAATAGTGAGCTGCTGTCAAATTGCGAGATGCTGCAAAATAGTGAGTTGTTACTAAAAAGTAAGCCGCTGCCAAATAGTGAGCCACAGCCAAAAAGGGAGCTGCCATATAGTGAGCCGCCAAATAGTGAGCTGCTGCCAAATACAGAGCCGCTGCTAAATAGTGAGCCACTGCCATATAGTGAGTCACCAAATAGTGAGCTGCTGCCAAATATTAAGCTGCTGCCAAATAGTGAGCTGTTGCTAAAAAGCGAGCTGACAAATAGTGAGCCTCTGCCAAATAGTGTTCCACTGCCAAAAATCCAGCTGCTGCTAAATAGTGATCTGCCAAATAGTGAACTGCCAAATAGTGAGCCACCAAATAGTGAGCTACTGCCGAATAATGAGCCGTTCCCATATAGTGAGCCGCAGCCAAAAAGTGAGCTGCCATATAGTGAGACACCAAATAGTGAGCCACCACCAAATATTGAGCCGCTGCTAAATAGTGTGCCACTGCCTGCTGCCAAATAGTGAGCCTCTGCCAAATATTAAGCTGCTGCCAAATAGTGTGCCACTGCCTGCCGCCACTTAGTGAGCCGCTGCCAAATAGTGAGCTACTGCCAATTATTGAGCTGTTGCCAAATTGTGAGCCACATCCAAAAAGTGACTCGCCATATACTGAGCTGCAACATATTGAGCCGCTGCCAAATAGTGAGCTGGAGCCAAAAGTGAGCCACCATATAGTGAGCTACCAAATAGTGAGCCACTGCCAAATAGTGAGCCACCACCAAATAGTGCGCTACCGCCAAATAGTGCCAAATACTCAGCTGCCATTGCCAAATAGTGTGCAACTGCCAAATAGTGAGCCGTCACCCAAAAAATCGCAGCAAATAGTAAGCCGCTGTCACATAGTGAGCCGCTGCCAAATAGTTAGCCACTGACAAATATTGAGTTGCCGCCAAATAGTGATCTGCCAAATAGTAAACCGCCAAATAGTGAACCGCCAAATAGTGTGCTACTGCCAAATAATGAGCCGTTGCCATAACGAACCACCACCAAATAGTGAACAGCTGCCAAATACGAAGCCGCAGCCAAAAAGTAAGCCACCATGTTGGGGCGCCAAATAGTGAGCTGCTGACTAATAGTGAGCCGCAGCCAAATTCTGAGCCTTTGCCAAATAGTAAGCTGCCACCAAATATTGAGCCTGCAAATAGTACCAAGTACTGATCCGCCAAATAGTGAGCTGCTGTCAAATAATGAGACGCAGCCAAATAGTGAGCTGTTGCTAAGAAGTAAGCCGCCGAAAAATAGCAAGCTGCTGCCAAATAGTGAGACGCTGCCAAATAGTGAGCTTTTGCTAAAAAGTAAGCCGCCGCCAAATAGTAAGCTCCTGCCAAATAGTGAGCTGCTGCCAAGTAGTGAGCCACTGCCAAATAGTGTGCTGCTGCCAAATAGTGACCCATTGCCAAATAGTGAGCCACTGCCAAACAGTGAGTCGCTGCCAAATAGTGAGCAGCTGCCAAAAAGTGAGCCACCATATAGTGAATTACCAAATAGTGAACCGCTGGCAAATAGTGAGCCGCAGCAAAATAGTGATCTGCCATATAGTGAGCCACCAAATAGTGAGCCACTGCCAAATATTGAGCTGCTGCTAAATAGAGAGCCACCATACAGTGAGCCCCCAAATAGTGAGCAGCTGCCAAATAATGAGACGCAGCCAAATAGTGAGCTGCTGCCAAATAGTGAGCCAAAGCCAAATAGTGAGCCGAAGCCAAAAAGTGAGCTGCCATATAGTGAGCTGCCAACTAGTGAGCTGCAGCAAAAAAGTGAGCTGCCATATAGTGAGCCACCAAATAGTGAGCCACTGCCAAATATTGAGCCGCTGCCAAATAATGAGCCGCAGCCAAATAGTGAGCTGCTGCCAAATAGTGAGCAACAGCCAAATAGTGAGCTGAAGCCAAAAAGTGAGCTGCCAAATACTGATCCGCCAAATAGTGAGCTGCTGTCAAATAGTGAGATGCTGCCAAATAGTAAGATGTTGATAAAAAGTAAGCCGCCGCCAAATAGTAGGAGGCTGCCAAATAGTGAGCCGCTGCCAAGTAGTGAGCCGCTGCCAAGTAGTGTGCTGCTGCCCGCCGCCAAATAGTGAGCTGCTGGCTAATAGTGAGCCACAGCCAAATAGTGAGCCACTGCCAAATAGGGAGCTGCAGCCAAATAGTGTGCTGCTGCCCGCCGCCAAATAGTGAGCCGTAGCCAAATAGTGAGCCACAGCCAAATAGTGAGCCCCTATCAAATAGTGAGCCGAAGCCAAAAAGTGAGCTGCCATATAGTGAGCCACCAATTAGTGAGCCGCCGCCAAATATTGAGCCTCTAAATAATGCCAAATACTGATCCACCAAATAGTGAGCTAATGTCAAATAGTGAGACACTGCCAAATAGTGAGCTGTTGATAAAAAGTAGGCTGCCGTCAAATAGTAAGAGGCTGCCAAATAGTAAGCTGCTGCCAAGTAGTGAGCCACACCCAAAAAGTGAGCTGCCGCCAACTAGTGATCTGCCAAATAGTAAACCGCCAAATAGTGAATCTCCAAATAGTGTGCTACTGCCAAATAATGAGCCGTTGCCATAATGATCCACCACCAAATAGTGAGTAGCTGCCAAATACGAAGCCGCAGCCAAAAAAGTAAGCCACCATGTTGGGGCACCAAATAGTGAGCTGCTGGCTAATAGTGAGCCGCAGCCAAATAGTGAGCCACTGCCAAATAGTGAGACGCAGCCAAATAGTGTGCTGCTGCCCGCTGCCAAATAGTGAGCCCCTGCCAAATAGTGAACCCCTATCAAATAGTGAGCCAAAGCCAAAAAGTGAGCTGCCATATATTGAGCCACCAATTAGTGAGCTGCTGCCAAATATTAAGCCACTGCCAAATAGTGTGCCGCTGCCTGCTGCTAAATAGTGAGCGACTGCCAAATAGTGAGCCACAGCCGAATAGTGAGATTCTGCCAAATAGTGAGCCGCAGCCAAATAGTGTGCCGCTGCCCCACCAAATAGTGAGTCGCTGCTAAATAGTGAGCCACAGCAAAAAAGTGAGCCACCATATAGTGAGCCGGCAAATAGTGAGCCACAGCAAAAAAGTGAGCTGCCATATAGTGAGCCGCCAAATAGTGAGCCGCTGCCAAATAATGAGCCGCAGCCAAATAGTGAGCCGGAGCCAAATAGTAAGCTGAAGCCAAAAATTGAGCCGCTGCCAAATAGTGAGCTGCTGCCAAATAGTTAGCCACAGCCAAATAGTGAGCCGAAGCCAAAAAGTGAGCTGCCATATAGTGAGCTGCCAATTAGGGAGCTACAGCTAAAAAGTGAGCTGCCATATAGTGAGCCACCAAATAGTGAGCCACTGCCAAATTTTGAGCCGCTGCCAAATACTGAGCCGCTGCCAAATAGTTAGCCACAGCCAAATAGTGACCCAAAGCCAAAAAGTGAGCTGCCATATAGTGAGCCACCAAATAGTGAGCAGCTGCCAAATAGTGTGCCACAGCAAATAAGTGAGCTGCCATATAGTGAGCCACCAAGTAGTGAGCCACTGCCAAGTATTGAGCCGCTGCTAAATAGTGTGCCGCTGCCTGCAGCCAAATAGTGATCCACTGCCAAATATTGAGCCGCTGCCAAATAGTGTGCTGCTGCCAAATAGTGAGCTGCCGCCAAATAGTTAGCCGTTGCCAAACAACAAGCCGGCGCCAAATTCTGAGCCTCTGCCAAATAGTAAGCTGTGGCCAAATATTGAGCCTCTAAATAGTGCCAAATACTGATCAGCCAAATTGTGAGCTGCTGTCAAATAGTGAGATGCTGCCAAATAGTAAGCTGTTGATAAAAAGTAAGCCGCCGCCAAATAGTAGGTGGCTGCCAAATAGTGAGCCACTGACAAGTAGTGAGCCGCAGCCAAATAGTGTGCTGCTACCCGCTGCCAAATAGTGAGCTGCTGGCTAATAGTGAGCCACAGCCAAATAGTAAGCCACTGTCAAATAGTGAGCCACAGCCAAATAGTGTGCTGCTGCCCACCACCAAATAGTGAGCCGCTGCTAAATAGTGAGCCACAGCCAAATAGTGAGCCCCTATCAAATAGTGAGCCGAAGCCAAAAAGTGAGCTGCCATATAGTAAGCCACCAATTAGTGAGCCGCCGCCAAATATTGAGCCTTTAAATAATGCCAAATACTGATCCACCAAATAGTGAGCTAATGTCAAATAGTGAGACGCTGCCAAATAGTGAGCTGATGATAAAAAGTAGGCCGCCGCCAAATAGTAAGAGGCTGCCAAATAGTGAGCCGCTGCCAAGTAGTGAGCCGCAGCCAAAAAGTGAGCTGCCGCCAACTAGCGATCTGCCAAATAGTAAACCGCCAAATAGTGAACCGCCAAATAGTGTGCTACTGCCAAATAATGAGCCGTTGCCATAATGAGCCACCACCAAATAGTGAGTAGCTGCCAAATACGTAGCCGCCGCCAAAAAGTAAGCCACCATGTTGGGGCGCCAAATAGTGAGCTGCTGGCTAATAGTGATCCGCAGCCAAATAGTGAGCCGCTGCTAAATAGTGAGCCGCAGCCGAATACTGAGCCACTGCCAAATAGTGAGCCGCAGCCAAATAGTGTGCTGCTGCCCGCCGCCTAATAGTGAGCCGCTGCCAAATATTGAGCCGCTGCCAAATAGTTTGCAACTGCCTGCTGGTAAATAGTCAGCCACAGCCAAAAAGTGAGCCACTGCCAAAAAGTTACCTGCTGCCAAATAGTGAGCCAACACAAAATAATGAGCCATATAGTGCCAAATACTGGGCTGCCAAATTGTAAGCCACTGCCAAATAGTGAGATTCTGCCAAATAGTGAGCCGCAGCCAAATAGTGTGCCACTGCCCCGCCAAATAGTGAGTCGCTGCTAAATAGTGAGCCGCTGCCAAAAAGTGAGCCACCATATAGTGAGCCGCCAAATAGTGAGACCCTGGCAAATAGTGAGCCACAGCTAAATAGTGTGCCACTGCCCGCCACCAAATAGTGAGTCGCTGCCAAATACTGAGCCGCTGCCAAATACTGAGCCACTGGCAATAGTGAGCCAAAGCCAAAAAGTGAGCTGCCATATAGTGAGCCACCAATTAGTGAGCCATTGCCAAATATTGAGCCGCTGCCAAATACTGTGCCGCTGCCTGCTGCCAAATAGTGTGCCGCTGCCAAATAGTGAGCCGCTGCCAAATAGTGCACCACTGCCAAATAGTGCGCCACAGCAAATAAGTGAGCTGCCATATAGTAAGCCACCTAATAGTGAGCCACTGCCAAATATGGAGCCACCATACAGTGAGCCGCCAAATAGTGAGCCGCTGGCAAATAATGAGCCGCAGCCAAATAGTGAGCTGCCGCAATCTAGTGATTTGTCAAATAGTAAACCGCCAAATAGTGAACCACCAAATAGTGTGCTACTGCTAAATAATGAGCTGTTGCCACAATGAGCCACCATCAAATAGTGAGCAGCTGCCAAATACGAAGCCACAGCCAAAAAGTAAGCCACCATGTTGGGGTGCCAAATAGTGAGCTGCTGGTTATAGTGAGCCGCAGCCAAATAGTGAGCCACTGCCAAATAGTGAGCCGCAGCCAAATAGTGTGCTGCTGCCCGCTGCCAAATAGTGAGCCGCTGCCAAATAGTGAGCCGCAGCCAAATAGTGAGCCCCTATCAAATAGTGAGCCGAAGCCAAAAAGTGAGCTGCTATATAGTGAGGCACCAATTAGTGAGCCGCCACCAAATATTGAGCCTCTAAATAGTGCCAAATACTGATCCGCCAAATAGTGAGCTTCTGTCAAATAGTGATATGCTGACAAATAGTGAGCTGTTGACAAAAAGTAAGCCGCCGCCAAATAGTAAGAGGCTGCCAAATAGTGAGCCGCTGCCAAGTAGTGAGCCTCAGCCAAAAAGTGAGCTGCCGCCAACTAGTGATCTGAAAAATAGTAAACCACCAAACAGTGTGCTACTGCCAAATAATGAGCCGTTGCCCTAATGAGCCACCACCAAATAGTGAGTAACTGCCAAATACAAAGCTGCAGCCAAAAAGTAAGCCACCCTGTTGGGGCACCAGATAGTGAGCTACTGGCTAATAGTGAGCCGCAGCCAAATAGTGAGCCACTGCCAAATAGTGAGCCGCAGCCAAATAGTGTGCTGCTGCCTGCCGCCAAATAGTGAGTCGCTACCAAATAGTGAGCCGCAGCCAAATAGTGAGCTGCCATATAGTGAGCCACCAATTAATGAGCCGCTGATAAATATTAAGCCGCTGCCAAATAGTGTGCCGATGCCTGCTGCTAAATAGTGAGCCACTGCCAAATAGTGAGCCACTTCCAAAAAGTTAGCTGCTGCCAAATAGTGAGTCACCAACAAAATAATGAGCCACCGCCATATAGTGCCAAATACTGGGCTGCCAAATAGTGAGCCACAGCCAAATAGTGAACTTCTGCCAAATAGTGAGCCGCAGCCAAATAGTGTGCCGCTGCCCCGCCAAATAGTGCGTCGCTGCTAAATAGTGAGCCACAGCAAAAAAGTGAGCCACCATATAGTGAGCCACCAAATAGTGAGCCCCTGGCAAATAGTGAGCCGCAGCAAAATAGTGTGCCGCTGCCCACTGCCAAATAGTAAGCTGCTGCTAAATAGTGAGTCACTGCCAAATACTGAGCCACTGCCAAATAGTGTGCTGATGCCCGCCGCCAAATAGTGAGCTGCTGCCAAATATTGAGCCGCTGCCAAATAGTGTGCCACTGCCTGCTGCTAAATAGTGAGCCACTGCCAAATAGTGAGCCATTGCCAGAAATGTACCTGCTGCCAAATAGTGAGCCACCACAAAATAATGAGCCACCGCCATATAGTGCCAAATACTGGGCTGCCAAATAGCAAGCCACTGCCAAATAGTGAGATTCTACCAAATAGTGAGCCGCAGCCAAATAGTGTGCCATTGCCCCGCCAAATAGTGAGCCGCTGCCAAAAAGTGAGCCACTATATAGTGAGCCGCCAAATAGTGAGCCCCTGGCAAATAGTGAGCGCAGCTAAATAGTGTGCCTCTGCCCGCCACCAAATAGTGAGCCACTGCCAAATAGTGAGCCACTACCAAATACTCAGCCACTGCCAAATAGTAAGCTGAAGCCAAAAAGTGAGCTGCCATATAGTGAGCCACCAATTAGTGAGCCATTGCCAAATATTGAGCCGCTGCCAAATAGTGTGCCGCTGCCTAATAGTGCGCCACAGCAAATAAGTGAGCTGCCATATAGTGAGCCGCCAAATAGTGAGCCACTGCCAAATATAGAGCCACCATACAGTTAGCCCCCAAATAGTGAGCCGCTGGCAAATAATGAGCCGCAGCCAAATAGTGAGCCACAGCCAAACAGCCCGGGAGTCTGCAGCACACATTGTGTTGATTCTCCACCCTGATGCACTTTCCTATGTTGATATCTATCTCACAGATGATGAATTGAAGCCCCAATTAGCAAGAGTGGATCACATAATTTCGTGATTTGCTGAACTAGGTTACAAATTTAACTTCTAAAAATCTTACATAGCTTTTCTCAGCGTCCTTTTATTAGGATATGTAAATAAAAATGAGGGGAAAAGTAAATTGCTCGATTGCAGCCTCCATGCATACTTAAAAAAAATGATGTCTCTTATGGGATTTTTGAATTTTGGCAGGACATACATACCTGATTATGCACAACACATTAAAGCGCTTTATGCCTCAATATGACCTGATTTTTCCGCTTCCTGTTGGACATCGTAACAAATTACAACACTCAAATCTTTACAATCAGATTTGCTTGAAACACGCAGCCTATATACACATGTTAACACCACTAACTTGGTCATTCGGGTATTACAGGGTGGAATTGGATTTACATATGTAACCTTTAATGAAGGTTAAACGGTACCCATAGCATATAAATCGCATCTATATTCTCCTGCAGAAATCCGTTTTGCTTTTACTGAAACAATTCTAACTGCTGTACAGATGGCTATCCTGAAGGAATGGCCACTTGCTCAAGGTAAATGCATTATTGTTGTTTTCCCTATGCCAGTCTTCGAGGCCATCACAAAAGGAAGCGTCCCTAATGCAAAGGCTCTCGATCCCCAATGGATACAATGGGCTACGTCCTTAACAGCCATAGATGTAGACTTCATCTTCGACCATTCGTTGCAAACTCAAGAATTTTTCCAATACGTATACCTTTATCCACTGCCTTCTACAGTTTTGCCTCTTGATCAATGAACAAACATCATTTACACTGATGGTTTTGCTCAACCTTCTATAGGTTCTAAGCAGCAGTATTCTGCAGCATGTGCTATCGGTATTGGCACTATGTCAGGTGGTGTTTTTAAGGACTGTACTGCACAGTTGCCTGAAATGAAAGCTTTATTCCTAGCTCTTGAAAATACGGATCCTGAATTCCCCACCCTTATTGTGTGTGATTCTTATTACTGTTTACTGTCTTTTAATGATAGCTCACATTTTTAGCGATAACTGAAGCTTGAAACAACTCTACAGATACTGGCCCACTTTACTATACTAACTTATACAGCTTACAGATAGACCCTGAGGATGTAGCTGCTTTGTAGTATTTAGCACACATCGCCATGCAGTGACTTGCAACCAAGCATAGAGAACACCTCATGATCCGGAGCTGCACCCCCCCCCCCCAGCGCCTTGAGACCCTCACGGGTGAGTAGCGCGCTTTATAAACCCCTGATTGATTGATTGATTGATTGATGGCACCATTACACCCAGAAAAAGTCTGGACTGCACTAAAATCTATACCTTCGGGGTATGCCCCTGGTACAGACGACCTTACAATTGCCTTATACAAAGCACACCAAGAAACATTGATACCCCACCTGATCACAATATTTGAGGAGGTGGCCACTGATTGGTGTATGCCCCCCACAATGTGGGAAGCCCAGTTACTGACAATCCTGAATCCTGGCAAGTCCGAGGCTGACTGCTCCTTCTATAGGCCATTGTCCCTACTAAATGTAGACACTGAAATCTACTCCAAAATTCTAGCTAACTGCCTTGCACCATTGCTTCCGGGTCTGGTCGGTGTAGAACAAGATGGTTTCATCCCGGGGCATCACTAACCAACAAATACCCGCACATTGTTTGGTGCAATCCAGAGACTGGACCCTGTGGTACGCAGAGCGGCAGTGTTCCTACATGCTGAGAAAAGCATTTGATTCAGTAGAATGGTACTTTATGTTTAAAGTGTTATGGCATGTAGGTGTTGGAGAAGTGTTTGCCAGACTGGTCTCGTCCTGTACACTTTACCAGCAGTGCAATTGAGGATCAATACTATGACTTCAAACCCCATCAAGATTGAAAGAGGCACCAGACAGGGATGCCCTATGTCTCCCCTACTTTATGCCTTTGCCGCACAGCTGCTGGCATGTGCCTTACGGGAGTGCCATGCCCATAGACGACTAAGATTCCCAAACTATAGACTCATAATCTCTGCATATGCAGACGACATTCTTCTGTACATAAGGAATCCAGAGCATAACCTCACAGCAGTGTTAAATGAAGTGGTCCAATTTGAATACCACTTCGGACTACTAGTCAACTGGAGCAAGCCTATTATTATCCTGCTTACTCCAGCTATGGAGCCAGTGCTGCTGGAGTTTCCTCTCCAAAGGACATCAGTCCCTGTCCGATACGTAGGAATTCAGATACACTCAAACCCTGAAGTTGTGATATCGGAAAACTACGGCAAGGCCATGCAGAAACTGGCAGGCGATATAAAACGCTGGATTAGATTGCCGCTGTCGCTCATTGTCCACATAGCTGTGATGAAGATGGTGGTCTTGCCCTGTTTTCTGATTTGATTTATGAATATTCTGATGCTATTGCCTGGGTTGTTGTTTCAGCGACTCCGAACACTTCTGACACATCTAGCCTGGGCTGGCAAACAATAGAGAGTGAGCTGGGAAACACGTACCTTGCCATACACTAGGGGAGGACTAAATGCCCCTGACCTATATTATAGGGTTGCCCAACGTGCCCATGCCCACGCTTGGATACATGCCCACAAGATCTCCCACATTTGTAACTGGAATGGGATGCAGCTGGCTCAATGACCCTAGCACAACTACTGTTGGGTAAGTCGACCCATAGACACAGAATTATCAATTTGGTAAACACGACGACTAACTCCTGGCAGAGATTGCTAAGAAAAACAGGCGGGATCCTTTGTATTCTCTTCAAATACCCCAATAAGGTTGGTGCACTTGGTTCCCCATCTGGAAGGAAAGAGGTGCACAGGAATCACTAGCGGCCCTAGGAATTAGAGTTATGGGAGATTTGTTTGAGAATGGCACCATGTTAGCTTGGGAGGAAGTGGGACGGCGACTAGCTAACCCCACGAACCTACAACACTTTCACTTTTTCTGAGCTCCGAGACTTTCTTGGGGCGGATATCTAGAACCCCCTGAAGTGCTGGCACTTAGGGCTCTAATTCAAATATCCTCCGCTGGCCACTTGTTGACTAGACTCAACGCGCATGCGCAGGAAGCTCACACATCAGGAACAACTAAGGCCCGACTTGCATGGCGACATGATCTGGGGGTAACTATAACTGAAAAGCTATGGCAATATTGTTGCGGTGTAACTAACAGTATCCATAAACACCAGGCACAGACTAATACACTTTGAATACATTAACAGAGTGTAGTACTCCCCTGCCCGACTATTTAGGAACGGGCTGCGGGACACGCCTAGACTCCAGCGCTGCAGAGCGGTGGATGCTGACTTTGCGCATCTGACCTGGTATTGTATGGGAGTTGGGGCTTTCTTGCGAGCTGTCATTAGGGATTTGGAGACTATCACTGAAAATATCTCCGCTAGAAGGTTTGTTGGTGTTAGACAAAGAGATACCACACTGCTTGAGACATCTAGTGGCTATAGGATTGTTACTAGTGAAACGTAGAGTCGCTATGCAATGGTATCAGGGCCCACTACCGACACTGGAGGAGTGGCACGCAGACATGACCTTTTGCAACACACAAGCAGACACATACCAGGAGGTCCTCCCACCACAGGGTCGCCCTAAAGAAATATGGGGGCTATATCAGACTTACTTGGCAGGCCATGGTGGGGAGGGCTCGGGAGGTGTTACTCCGCTAGATGGAAAGTGGGGATGTGACATGAGAGGTAGCGACTGTGCAAGATGATGTACCATGTCAAACTGAAAAGATGTACAATGCAAGTGTAAAATGCTCTGCAATATGAAATTATATAATAATCATTTTGCTACTAGGCCATCACTGTGTCTCTCCTACAGGAAAAACATGACTGCAAAGGGGATGTTTATGGAATCATCATGCAATGCAAAAAATCGAAGTGCAGCTGCGTCTGTGTCAATAGACATTTTGCTTTATGTGTTTGAAAATAATAAATAAAGACATTTGAAAAATAAAAAAATAGCAGCAGTAACTCTCTAAAATTCGTATCGATGATGATATATTGGATGCCATTAATGCATTTAAAAATGGCACAGCTTTACCAAAGGACTTCCCTTCAAAATATTCCTATCACTTAAATGATCAAAGTGTTCCTTTTGCAACTATTGCTCATGTTGGTGATCGTGTGATTCCCAATGAAGACCACAGAGAGGATTTAATTATAGCAGCACACGGAGGAGTAGCTTCCACTCATGCTGGAGTGTCTGCCACTATTTTGCTCTTACAGCAACGTTATTGGTGGCAAGGTTTATACCAACAGAACAGAAAATATGTTTTAACTTGTGACATTTGCCAACAAATCGAAAGTTCCACTGTGTCTCGTCCACTACAGACATCTTTTTATTTCAAATCAGCCTTTTGGCTACTTTTACTTAGATCCTTGTGGCCTATTGATTTCATATACTAGGTTTAAATATATTTTGGTTGCAGTGTATTCTTGCTATAGATTCCTTTGGTTTTGGCCACATTGTTTGGCTGACATTCAAACTGTTATTAAAGACTTGCAAGTCTTTATCTGTACATATGCCTGTTGCGCATTCCATTTGGACCAAGGTCTGGCATTCGCTTCTAAAGCGTACCGTGATTCGATGAAGTCCATGGGTGTGCAAGTGCATTTTTCTTCTCCATATGGGTAATTCTGTTGTGGAGAGAATGAACTGTGACTTAAAGCAGTCCTTAATGGCTAGAGTATTAGGTACAGGGCGTGGTTGGTTGAACCAATGTTATGGGGTTCAACAAGCGTTAAATAAACTCCCTAAAAGATCTCTGGGTGGGCTGACCGCGTATGAAGTACTTTTTGGCATCAAGATGTATGTTACAGACCTTGATGGTCCAGATGTGGCAGTTGCTGCAACATTTGATGTAGATAACCATTGTGCTGTCTTACAGGACCTTCAAAAGTTTTGTGGCACTCGATCTCGCAGACTGTGCTTGAGTCTCACTCCTCCAGTGCTGCAGATCAAATTCCTGTTTTCGCTTGGCTTCCAGAGATTGGAGATCTAGTTTGATAGAAGGTGGCAATCAAAAAGGAATTTGGCCCAATGCACCATGCTCCTGTTCCAGTTCTTGGTGGTCAAGGAATGCTAACAGTGAGTCAGTCACCACTTCCGCGATACAAAGACTACCACATTGTCGCTATTTAACATGTCAAACTACACCATGTGGCCGATTCTTCATAATATGACATGGAGTAGTCGTTCTTTTACACAAGACTTTTAATTGCAGCCTGTGAGCACCACTGATACCGATACTCCCTGGCTGGAGGGGAGGGCTGAGTCATCCGCTGACCATTTCCTAATGTGCTGCCTGTTTCTTCTATCCGGTCTTATACAATTGATGCTGTTTATAATGATCCACCATCGCCAAATCCTTCTGAGTTGTATTTTTCTAGCCCTACTACTGAGTCACAACCTCCTTTTTTCCAGCTAAGTACCTCCGGTTATTATATGGATCAAGATAAATCTTCTTCGGACAGTTCTTCTGTTTTGTACATGCCTCCAGCATGGATTTGTGTTTTTATTTCTTGGTTAAAACGCACTTATCTAGTCCCCCCTTGGATGTATGTCAGTATCATACTTACCTTGGTTTTCTTGTTTCTGTGGATTGGATTTGTGACTATTTATTTCCTACCTAAAAATGGCCATTATCTCCCAGAACGTTCTGCTACATAACTGGTTGACCGGTTGCTGGCCCCCCATTCATCATCGAATAAAATGAAAAGGGACTTGTCCCTCGTTAACATTTTAGCCATTCCAGTGACTGATGGAATTGTTTTGAATAAAGTTCCTTCCGATGTATTTGGTCCTACAGCGATCCTGCTGATACCATATGTGTTCAAAGTTTCTATGGGTGATGTAATAGTATTGGGGTTATATTCAGATAATTGGGATGTTGATACTGTAAATTCTATGCTTTCTGAATGAGAGTATTACACTGTTTTTGAATCAGAAGACCTATACCATATTTCTGCAAATTACGCTGGGATGTTCTGCTACCACCATTATGGACATCACTTTCTGCACAGACCTAGTGGACAGAATCCCCATTTTAACTATACACAATGGGCTATTGTCCAACTCCCCCTCATGGGAGTTCCAAAAAGCAAAAAGATAAGTATACATATTTCACAGGATATGACACTTTAGACCCCATTTCATATTATTTTCCATTAACCCCAACACCACAAAGGAAATATATGTATATTCAAACTAAACTTATATATACCACTATGTTTATTATTCAGTTGGTCCTGAAAGGTTTTGATTACTGGAAGGGCACAATTGATTTGAATTTTATTTGGAGTATGATGTCTTGGCAGGTTCAGGGCATGGAAACCTTATGTAGAGCCTGTTTAGTTCCCACACAAATGATTTTCCTAATTGAAACGATCCAACAGACTACTTGTCTGGGGTTGGCAAAAATGAAAGAAATGAGCACCCGCTATTCCTTCAGTGGCCTTCTTTGATATTTGCCAGAGTTTAGCAAATTATACTGAAGAACAATTGAATAGCATGGTACAGAATGGTACCTTTAATTCCTCATTTCCGAGTCTGGGCAGGTGGCTTTTATGGCCAGTGGAGACGCGTGGTTGTCATGCTTGTTTTCTAAATTTCACACCCGGATTTAAATCAAGCAAACCTGATCAACCGATATCCCCAGTCAGAACATTCTAGCACTGTTACCACCTAATCAGTGGGTAAATTGTGTCAGCAACGGTTGGAATATTCCTTTTTTTTTTTAAATATCTTTATTAAGTTTCTTTTTTTACACATATACAACCCCCCCGCCCCAAACCCCACCCCCACCCCAGCAAATTGTTAGTCCAAACCCGAACAAAGACACAATTTTTAGCTTGTATAATTCATCAAAACATCCATAAGGTTCAAAGGTGCAGAGCAGTTAAGTATATATACAATACAATACGGATAAATCTAGATATCGATAATTCTTACTTGGCTAGTGTTTCTCCTTATTACCATCTGTCCATCCTAAGCATGATTTTGTATCCATTGCAATAGTGGATCCCAGATCATAAGACCTCTTTTACGTTTATTGCGCCCTTTTTTTTTATATATGGCCACCTCTAGGCTGCATGTTGCTAACATACAGGCTCTCCATTGCTGGAAGGCCGGCGGATTCGGATCTAGCCAGGCTGAAGCTATGCATAACCTTAAGACGGCCATGGCCACAAAAATCACACCTTGCATATGTTTCGGCCGGGTAACATTTGCTATGCCCAACAATATTTCCTCGGTTGTAATACTTATTCCTGTTTCACATATTTCTGATAAAAAGTCTGAAATTTCTGCAATCAACTTTGACAGTGCATTACAAGAGGCAAATATATGCACGATATCGGCCTCAAACAGTGTGCATCGTGGACATGTTGTACCCTTTCCGGTCCCCCATTTTGCTATTTTATACGGGGTGTAATACAGAGAAAAAAAGTTTTATAAAATTGGGCTTGCAGTTTTATTGACATAAAGCAGGTCTGTGACAATTCATAAGAGCGGAGGGGGTTTGGGGCAATACTCCTAGTTTAGTCTGCCAGTTTTCCATCTGTTTCTCCATATCATCTGGAAACAGAGAATTCAAAGATTCATAGATCTCACCAATAGTTAAAACAGATTTTTTGCGTATATCCTCTATAACTTGAATTACTTGAAATTTTACCCTACCCCCCCCTTTCTTAGCCAGAAAATCTCTCACCTGTAGGAATTTAAAGAAGTCCCTATGGCTAAGATCATACTCATTACATAATTCTTCAAAGGTTTTCAGCCCGTTCAACGCGTAAAAGCAGCCAAGCTGTACAATCCCTGCCTTTATCCATCGATCCATACAGCTATCACTGAATATCTCTGGAAGGTCATTATTTTTAGATATTGGAATATAATACGAATATCGCCCAAGTCCCAGTAATTTTCGAGCATAACCCCAGACCTTATATATGCCAGAGATGGTCTTGAATTTAACTTTCTTAAAGTAACTGTCGTTAACATGTCTCCAGAGGCAACCTTCACAGCCCCTTCCCAATATAAGTTCTTGTGGAGTGGGTATATTATCGCTATTAGGCCCTGTAGAGATGAGTATTGTACAATATCTTAATACGGTGGCCCAATAATACACTTTAAAATTGGGCATTGCCAGTCCCCCTCTATCTTTTGGTAATGTAATAAATATAAAGGCCCTACGTGGCCTCTTATATCCCCATATAAACCTGGAGAACATAGATTCTATAGATTTAAACAATTGAGGAGGAAATTCTAAACAAATAGACCTAAAAAAATATAAAAATCTAGGTAAAAAGAGCATTTTAATCACATTACATCTCCCACCTATCGTTAAATGCAGGTTATTCAGCCGAACCAGTACGTTGGATCAGTGGTTCCACATTATTGCTAACTATATTATCTACTTTTGCGGTTATGCTGACCCCTAGATATATAGCTTTATCTGTGACTCTAACATTCCTCATCTTAAGTTTGTCGTTAAGAATAATCTGTGTTTTACCTTTATTTAATTTATATCCGGAGACTGCTCCAAAACGCCGAGCCTCCTCTTCTATCGCGTCTATTGCAATAATAGGATCGCTGGTAACTAGAGCGATATCATCAGCATAGGCCAGTGTTTTTGTCTCATATTCTCGTGCCCAAATTGATGGTATTAGTATATTATTATCTAATCTACGGATGAACGAGTCGATATAAATCGCGAATAGAAGAGGAGAGCATGGGCACCCCTGCCTCGTCCCCTGGTAATAATTATTTTTTCCGATAATACCCCGTTTATCGACACCCTGGCTACTGGTTCCACGTATAGCATTTGTATTGCTTTTATAAATCCCTCACTAATCCCACTATGTAACATTGCAGCCCACAGGTATTTCCAGGAGACCCTATCGAAAGCTTTTTCAGCATCAAGTAATATAAGTGCCATAGGGTCTCCTGTCACCTCAGTAAAATCAAAGAGAGAAATTACACTTTGGACGTGATCAATTGTAGATCTCCCGGGGATAAACCCGTGTTGGCGTACGGATACAATTTTATGTATAATTGGTGCCAATCGATTCGCGAATAGTTTGGAATAAATTTTAGAGTCTCCGTTTATCAATGTAATGGGACGATAGGGCCCGGGTTCTAAAGGATCTTTATTTTTTTACAAAGACTACAATTTTAGCAGATGACCATGAGGCTGGCGGCCTCCTCCCTGAAAAATATGGACAAATAATTCCTGTATTATTTCTTTTAGTTGAGATGAGAATTTAACATAGAACTCCGTTGGGATTCCATCCATACCAGCTGCTTTCCCTGCAGCAAGACTATTTATAGAGAGTAGGATCTCCTCCCAATATGGAGAATTGTCTAAACTTTCCTGATCCTCTTTCTCAAATCTTACCGGAGCATTTAGATTTAGATATGCCTCAGGTCTGCCCTGTTGATTCTCTGCTGCTTTATACAAATTCTGATAAAATCGATGAAATGTGGCTCTAATTTCGGAGGATTCAGTCTTGAGGCCAGACTCCGGATCCTTAATCTCTTTTATTATGTTAGCTGAATACTCTTCTCGGGTGCGAACCGCCAATTGGTGGCCCACCTGTTCATTCACCTCATATATTTTCTCTTTATGAGTTGTTGCCTTGGCTACCGCTTTCTCCGTTAAAATATCAATTATATAATTTTTAGCAATCGCCACCCGACTTAATTCACTATCGGATACTCGTCCCTCCTGAACAGACTTAATCAGATCTCCCTCAGCCCTACCCAGATTGTACTGTAGAGTCGCCATCTTTTGTTTGGCCTCTTTGTTAGAGCTAAGAGAGAATTGCAGCGTCTCCCCTCTAATCCTAGCCTTTAGGGCATCCCAAACCACATCTATTGCTACACTACCAAGATTATCCTCCAAGAATCCCGGGATCCATCTCCTCATATGTTGACAAAATTTCTCATTGCCGAGTAATGCTCTTTCGAACGTCCATGTCCTCGTATTAGATTTATTTGTCTCACATTCCAGGTTTAGTACTAAAGGATTATGGTCCGATAAAACTCTTAGCAATTTTTCTATTATACTGGCAGGGCTCAAGAAGCTAGACATAAGCATATAATCTAGCCAGGCATGCCGGGAGTGCGGATAAGAATAATACGTAAATCCTGGATCCCCAGAGTGCTCTAATTGCCAACCATCAATCAGCCCATGTAACATACACATATCTTTCAGTGCCTGGAATACTTTCAGTTTCCGCCCTTGATATATAAAATCAGGATCAGAAAGCCAGTCGCCAGGCAAATGTAAATTGAAATCCCCACACACAATCAGTGGGAGAGGCCAGTGAGCCAGTTCATTTGCCACACCAGACAGCACCTCTGGGTCGTCACTAACATTACCATAGATAGTGCATAGAGTCAATTTGCTTTCCCCATTATCATAGTGGCATTCTGTAATCGCCCATCGTCCAAATGTATCAGCTAATGTACGTGTAAATTGAAGTTCTCCCCCTTTTGCCAAAATTGCCACCCCCTAGCTCGCACCCCCTGTGTTGAAGCAATAATCAGCCGATATCCTAGTGTCTTCAACAGATATTGTTGAGATCCCTCAATATGTGTCTCTTGTAAGCATATGATATTGGCCCCCATTACCTGTAATCCTACAGCTACTTTCTGTCTTTTCTTGATATCATTAAGGCCACAAATATTAACAGTCACAATTTTCAATCTAGCCATGATGGTATTTGTTCACCCCATCCATGCTTTAGCTGTAGTAATACCCCTCATTTTTACACCATATTTGCCCTTCTCTACTATTTCTGTTATTGTATTGGCCCCCCTGTCCTGCACCTATCCAATCCACCTTGTGTCTAAAAATCCCCCTAGTCTTGTCCTCCCTCCTCCCCACCCCCCACCCACCACCATTATCTCAATCCTGAGCCTGTGTGATAGCGTCTGACCAACCTCACCCACTCTCCACACCCCCCCACCCCTCCTATATATACATCCTCTTCTTAGACATTCACCCGACTTACCCCTCCACCCAGCTACAACAAACAAACAAAAAATAGCACAGTTATATCATGCGAAAAAATACAACATCCAAATAGACCAACACCAGAAAAAGAAGAAAAAAGAAAGCTATTGGTTGCTCTCAGAGTGTCCGGATTTCCCTGCAATGATTTCCTTCAATGTTTGCTCGGCTTGTATCTCAGATGTAAAATACAAGGTTCGTCCTTGCGAGACTACTTTCAATTTTGCAGGGTTCTGGAGAAAAGCTAAGGCACCAGCTTTTTGAAACAGTGTAATCAGTTGATGAAGCCGCCAGCATCTTTCCACCGTGGCGTGCGCAAAATCTGGTTTAACAAAAAATGAAAAACTCTCCCAATTCCGTTTTTTATTAGGTCTGGCCAGATCGTATACAGCCTGTCGGAGCAAAAATTTTCCAAAATAAAACAAAATAACTCTAGGATATGATTGGTTATTTTGCGGGCGTTTAGACATTGTCATCGGGAATCTGTGTACCCGTTGAATCTCTTTGTCCCAGTCCCATTGCGCTAGTTCTGGAAATGCGTTCTTGAACAAGTTGATAGTAAATGCGCGAATATCGCTTCCTTCACTATTCTCAGGGATCCCTAGGATCCTTAGATTATTCTGGCGTTGGCGATTTTCTGCCTCCTCCAGTTTCCACATAATGTCTTTCACCACGCTCTCCTGTGAAGACACCTGTGTTTTTAAGGCATCAACTGTAGATTCCAGCACTTCTGTCCGATTCTCCACCATACTCATCCTTTCCGCGATTTCAGTGCAGGTCTTCCCAATTTTGCGCACCGAGCCCTGTAGTCTTTTTGCCGCAGCACGGGCATACCGATTTTCCGTTTTAACCTCATTCTGCAATGCACTTAATGATTGCAAGATCATAGCCAATGTAGGTTCAGGTGTTTGCCCAGGGTCCCTATGAGCCACCATCCCCCCTTGAGATCTCTTGTCTAAGCTCACTGTTCCATGCAAGCCCATCAAGGAATGTGGTTGTGTGTCTGAGTAATCCCACCCGAACTCGCCCTCTTCCTCAATTCCGCCCCGCTGACGGGCACTCTTTTTCCCTTCCGAAAGCCTCTTTAATTTCCTGGGCATCTTTCTACCTCCCTGTTGGCTATAGTTACTTGTTGAGGTGTCAGCGCACCCGTCATCGCTGCTACCACTGTGCGATTCAATAATACCCGAGTCGCCAGATTCTTCATTCAGGGAGAAAAAGTTTTCCATAAGATCGGGGGACAGATAGCCCTTCTCTGTATTTTCTGAGAGGCTTTCTTGCAGCCCATCTGTCAACATGCGTGGTATCTGCCTTACTTCCTGACTCGCACTGATGTCTTTCTCTTTTTTCTCCGTCTCAATTTTAGAATTAGATTGCGACAGATTCCTTTCCTTGCTACCATCCCTCTCTTGCTGGATAATTGCGGGCGTATCATCCATACTCAGTACCGTATTCTCATTGCTTGACCCCCATGAGGTTCGGATATTGTTTGCATTAGTCAAGTTCTCTTGAATCTGTGACTGAACTTCGTCAGTATTCTCAACATTGGCACAGTCATTAATTTGCTTTTCATCTGTCCCCCCTCCTCCATACTCAAATCCTTTTTTTCAAAAACAAACTCGTGATCACAGACTGTTTTTTCTCCGATCCTCCAGCAGGCAAACTCCCAGGGGCGAGGGACTTAGTATTTTCCCATTATTTATTTTACCTTTATTACCCGCAACGTGACCGGGCTTCTTTACTTCATAGTCCGATTTCGGGTCGGGTTCACGCGCGCTGCAGAAGCACTCAGTTGAGTTGTGGAGCGCGTCTTGCTTCGTGCTCCTCGCTGCCATCGCCATTGCCTTCCCGCGAAGCACTTCCGCGAATCCGGCGTCTGTGTTGCTAAGCAACTCCGGCCGGCTCCTGTCTGGATTACCCCAGCCTGAGACAGCTGTCAGCAACAACCGGGCTAGCGCTTCCCAGCGCGAGCAGCAGTTTCTCCTCTTGATTTGTCCACCGTCGCGTCTTTCAATCATCCCCCGCTCTCCTTCACGCCAGCAATGCCAGTTTTCGGGGCCAGGGCGCATTCTTGACAGCGCTCGACATCGGCAATCGTTCTGAGGGATGAAGTGATGTGGAGGTGAGCTGCAGAGGTCTTTCACTCAGCCGCCATCTTGGCTCCCCAAGAAAAAACGGTTGGAATATTCCACACTGTCCGTAGTGAAACAAAATCTTTCTCTCCTATCTGAGGACATGAATTGATCAGATTTTCTTTAAGATCCTAAATCCCCACATTTTAAAAGATTTATTCATGCTGCTAATAATGACATTTAGAAAGTATCACAAACTGAAACTGCTGCAAGTTCAAGACAAATTTACCAGGATAATTTGGAAAAAGTGCTAGCTGTTGTCCATAATAGTATTAATACGTTTTCATCTTGTATTTACAATTTGAGCAACATTGTGACATCTGTTATTGATATTTTGCAGAGTGACATGATTGTCAACCTTATTTCATGGTCAAAGACAGCTTAGATCTAGTATGCAGTTTAGCTAGATGCTTCAAACAGTTAAGGATGGGTGAGTTCCATGGCATTACTTGAATTGTACTGATTTGTTTTCACCCTTTAACTTAACACACAAACAACTATTTGCCATGAAAGACGCTACGTACACAATGCTGCATGTATAAAAAATGAAACAACTCCCATTTACTATAGCCCAGATGCCTTCGGCAGTGTGGGTACTAAACGGTGTTAATTCACTCCTCATTTCGACATTTCAATTCACCGCTTGCATAAAACATTTCGCCATAGGTAGATACGAACACCTTGGGAGCAGCTTCATACATGAATTATGGTCATTACCCTTTACTTATCCCTGTGAACATTCCAACAATTAAGATTTTTATAACTGGGAAAGAATATGACTCTACTGTAGGACATTCACTTGTTTGTTAGCAAGTTAAAATCCATGGCGCCTGTAACTCTTTGGCACCCAATTCAGCTTGTTATTTAAAGGGAATCCCAGTTCCTCCAATTCTCCCTTACATAACAGTACTTTTGAATGGTAGTTACCTCATGCTGAGTGATAAAGACTGTTGTGAAATGCGTGTTGGAGTCTTGTATATTTTGTCCGTTTTCCAATTAGTCACTTGTTGCAACAACATCTTGTTTCCACCTCCACATGGAATAGTAAATAACACATTGTGGCCTTCGATTCCATCTTTGAACACAGATTTCAACAAGCTGAGCAGACTCAAAGCATTATTGTTCCAACAAGAAGTAGCTCTCACATCTGCCCGCAAGATCTTCAAATTGCAGGTGGCTAGATCTTCCAGTGAAATACAGTCATTTTTAAATACAAACCTTCCCCTGCATTTCAGAGAATTAGTGCATCAAATCTTTAGTGTATCTACTACGACCGGCCTCGTCCACTTTTATAAAGTTTAGGCTCTGGCCTCGTTACTTTTTTTCAGACCCCATTTGGACTAATTCTGGCTTTTATCCACTCCATTTTTTTCTAGTGTATTTGGAGGATTCCTGTTGCTGTTATTCCTTATTGGTGGCATGCTCATCCTGCTTCTCCACAATGAATGCTCCTTTTGCGGGCACTCTGGAACTGGCACCACTCCAACACTACTGTGAGGGTATGCTATCTTTGGAATGTTACTACTGCAAGAACTGGATCTTGATTGGTCCTGAACGTTTTGACCGGCCTGGTTTATCTGTGTGCAACCCATGTCCCATTGTATCTGGTGCCCCTGTGAATGGGCAGTGGATATTTACCTGGCTTCGCAAATTCCCGCTACCACGGATTTTGGGTTGTTGCGTCCCTTAGCGACCCATTTTCAGAACTGTGTCCTGGGCTTGCGACTTCTTTCCAATGCAAGGTTTGAGCCATCAACCTACGGAGAAACATTTGCATCAGCACACTGCCAAATAGTGAGCCACATCCAAATAGTGTGCCGCTGCCAAATAGTGAGCCGCAGCCAAATAGTGAGCCACTGCCAAATAGTGAGCCGAAGCCAAAACGTGAGCTGCCATATAGTGAGCCGCCAAACAGTGAGCCACTGCCAAATAGTGAGCTGCTGTCAAATAGTGAGCCGCAGCCAAAAAGTGAGCCGCCATATAGTGAGCTGCCAAATATTAAGCTACTGCCAAATAGTGCACCGTAGCCAAATAGTGAGCCACCATATAGTGAGCCACCAAATAGTGACCCACTGCCAAAAAGTGAGCTGTCATATAGTGAGCCGCCAAATAGTGAGCCACTGCCAAAAAGTGACTGCTGCCAAATAGTGAGCCACTGCCGAGTAGTGAGCCAGAACCAAAAAGTGAGCTGCCATATAGTGAGCTCACAAATATTGAGCCACTGCCAAATAGTGAGCCACCGCCAAAAAGTGCCAAGTACTGAGCTGCCATTGCCAAATAGTTAGCCACTGCCAAATAGTGAGCCGTCCCCAAAAAATCTGCTGCCAAATAGTAAGCCGCCACCATATAGTGAGCCACCGCCACATAGTGAGCCGCTGCTAAATAGTTAGCCACTGCCAAATATTGAGTTGCCGCCAAATAGTTATCTGCCAAATAGTGAACCGCCAAATAGTTAGACATTGCCAAATAACAAGCCACCACCAAATTCCTCTGCCAAATAGTAAGCTGCAGCCAGATATTGAGTCTCCGAATAGTGCCAAATACTGATCCGCCAAATAGTGAGCTGCTGTCAAATAGTGAGACGCTGCAAAATAGTGAGCTGTTGATAAAAAGTAAGCTGCAACCAATCAGTAAGCCGCTGCCAAATAGTGAGCTGCTGCCAAGTAGTGAGCCGCAGCTAAATAGTGAGCTGCCACCAAATAGTGATCTGCCACATAGAAAACCGCCAAATACTGAACCGCCAAATAGTGAGCTCATGCCAAATAATGAGCTGTTGCCAAATAACAAGCCACCACTAAATAGTGAGTAGCTGCCAAATAGGAAACCGCTGCCAAATAGTGAACCGCTGCCAAGTAGTGAGCAGCTGCCAAATAGTGAGCCGGTGCCATATAGTGAGCCACTGCCAAATAGTGAGCCACTGCCAAATAGTGAGTGGCTGCCAAAATGTGAGATGCCAAATAGTGAGCTTCTGGCAAATAGTGAGCCACAGCCAAATAGTGAGTGGCTGCCAAAAAGTGAGCCACCAAATAGTGAGCTGCTAATAAATAGTGAGCCACAGACTAAAAGTGAGCCACAATATAGTGAGCCACCAAATAGTGAGCCGCTGGCAAATAGTGAGCCACTGCCAATCAATCAATCAATCAATCAATCACGGCATTTATAGAGCGCGCTACTCACCCGGGAGGGTCTCAAGGCGCTGGGGGAGGGGGTAAGTTACTGCTCGAACAGCCAGGTCTTGAGCTGCTTCCTGAAGGCGAGATGGTCCTGGGTTCGCCGAAGGTGAGTGGGGAGGGAGTTCCAGGTCTTGGCCGCCAGGTAGGAGAAGGATCTTCCTCCGGCGGTGGTTCTGCGGATGCGTGGTACGGTGGCGAGGGCGTGGCTGGTTGATCGTAGCTGGCGTGTGGGCGTGTAGAAGGACATGCGGTCGTTGAGGTACTTTGGGCCCAGGTCGTGGAGGGCCTTGTGTGCGTGGGTGAGGAGTCTGAACGTGATTCTCTTGCTGACGGGGAGCCAGTGCAGGTCTTTCAGGTGTACGGTGATGTGGCTGTGTCGGGGGATGTCCAGGATGAGTCGTGCGGAGGCGTTCTGGATGCGCTGGAGTCTCTTTTGAAGTTTGGCTGTGGTTCCGGCGTAGAGGGTGTTCCCATAGTCCAGTCGGCTGGTGACGAGTGCCTGGGTGACGGTCTTCCTGGTTTCAGTGGGGATCCATCTGAAGATCTTGCGGAGCATGCGCAGGGTGTTGAAGCATGAAGATGAGACGGCGTTGACTTGTTTGGTCATCGATAGGGAGGAGTCCAGGATGAAGCCCAGGTTGCGTGCGTGGTCCGTTGGCTTGGGTGCGGTGCCCAGGGCCGGGGCCACCAGGAGTCGTCCCAGGCGGAGGGTGATGAGCCCAGGATGAGGACTTCCGTCTTGTCTGAGTTCAGTTTAAGGCGGCTGTTCCTCATCCAGTCGGCGACGTCTCTCATCCCGTCGTGCAGGTTGGCTCTGGCGGTGGTGGGGTCGTTGGTGAGGGAGAGGATCAGCTGGGTGTCGTCGGCGTAGGAGATGATGTTGAGGTTGTGTCGGCGTGCGATGGCTGCGAGGGGGCTCATGTAGACGTTGAAGAGGGTCGGGCTGAGTGAGGATCCTTGTGGAACGCCGCAGATGACTTCGGTGGCTTCGGATCTGAACGGGGAGAGGCGGACTCTCTGGGTTCTTCCGGCGAGGAACGAGATGATCCATTCCAGTGCTTTCTCTCGGATTCCGATGTTGCTGAGGCGCTTCACTAGGGTGCGGTGGCAGACGGTGTCGAACGCCGCGGAGAGGTCCAGGAGGATGAGGGCAGCTGTTTCCCCGTTGTCGGTTAGGGTTCTGATGTCGTCGGTGGCTGCGATAAGGGCGGTCTCGGTGCTGTGGTTGGCCCGAAACCCGGACTGCGAGGGGTCGAGGGATCCATTCGTCTCGAGGAAGGCGGCAAGCTGTCTGTTGACGGTCTTCTCGATGACTTTGGCCGGAAACGGAAGGAGCGAGATGGGGCGGTAGTTCTTGAGGTCGGTGGGGTCCGCCGTTGGTTTCTTCAGGAGGGCGGTAAGCTCGGCGTGCTTCCAGCTCTCCGGGAAGGTGGCGGTGTGGAAGGAGGAGTTGATGATGTCCCGGAGATGGGGTGCGATGGTGGCGTCGGCTTTGTTGAAGACGTGGTGTGGGCAGGGGTCGGTTGGTGATCCGGAGTGGATGGAGTTCATCGTGCGGGTGGTGTCTTCGGTGTTGATCGGGGTCCAGTTGCAGAGGGTGGTGGTGGCGGGCATTGGTTTGGCGGTAGGGTGCGTTGTTTGTGCGTCGAAGCTGTTGTGTATGTCGGTGATCTTGCGGTGGAAGAACGCGGAGAGTGAGTTGCAGAGGTCTTGCGAGGGGTGATGTCGTTGTTTCCGGCGCTGGGGTTGGAGAACTCTTTGACGATGCTGAAAAGTTCCTTGCTGTCATGGGCGTTGTTGTCCAGTCGTTCTTTGAGTGCCGACTTCTTGGTGGCACGGATCAGCTGGTGGTGTTTGCGGGTGGCGTGCTTGAGGGCGGTCCTGTTGTCTGTGGTCTGGTCGAGTCGCCAGGTTTTCTCGAGAGTGCGGCAGTTCTTCTTGGATTCCTTGAGTTCGTTGGTGAACCAAGGGGTTTTCTTTGCTTCCGGGTCTGCTGGGAGGGTTTTTTAGTGGTGCGAGGTCGTCGGCGCAGGCGGTCAGCCACTTGGCGAGGTTGCTGGCTGCTTCGTTTGGGTCCGTTGTGTCGGTGGGTGTGTTCTGGCTGAGGGAGGCGGTGAGCTGCTCGGCGGTGATCTTGCTCCAGCTCCGGTGGGGAGCCTGTTGCGGGTGGTGGTGGGTCGCAGTCTTTCTGAAGCTGAAGTGGACGCAGCTGTGGTCGGTCCAGTGGAGTCCGGTGGCGTGGCTGAAGGAGATGTGCTTGCTGGACGAGAAGACGGGGTCAAGCGTGTGGCCGGCGTAGTGGGTGGGCGTGTTCACCAGTTGCTTGAGTCCGAGGTTGGCGAGGTTGTCCAGCAGGGCGGTGGTGTTTCTGTCGTTGTTGTTCTCCAGGTGGAAGTTGAGGTCCCCTAGGAGGATGTAGTCGGCGGAGGGCATGGCGTGCGGGCTGATGAAGTCTGCGATGTCTTCGCTGAATAGTGTGCGTGGTCCCGGGGGTCTGTAGATGAGGGTGCCTCGGAGGGTGGTCTTGGGGTCCGTGTGTATCTGGAAGTGTAGGTGTTCGGCGGCGGTGAAGGTCTCGTCGGAGTTAGTCGAGATGCGGATGGTGTTCTTGTGTACGATGGCGATGCCTCCTCCCGTCTGGTTGACGCGGTCCTTCCGGGTGATCTTGTATCCATCCGGGATGGCTATGGCGATGTCAGGCGCTGAGGAGGCGTTCATCCAGGTTTCCGGTGAGGAAGGCGATGTCCGGTGCTGTTGCGTCGAGCAGGTCCCAGAGTTCCACGGCGTGCCTGTGGACGGAGCGGAGTGTTCAGCAGGATGCATTTCAGGTGGTTGCTGCTGTTGCTCGACTTGGCGGAGGTGGTGCACGTCAGGGGGCAGGTGAATCGGCAGGTTTGGCAGGTGAAGGGT
Source organism: Calotriton arnoldi (assembly GCA_963921515.1). Taxonomy (NCBI): domain Eukaryota; kingdom Metazoa; phylum Chordata; class Amphibia; order Caudata; family Salamandridae; genus Calotriton; species Calotriton arnoldi. Next base: position 191,733 of record CAWUFW010015446.1, on the reverse strand, counting down.
CCGTGGGTGCGTCTCGGTGAGGCTCGGTAGCAGGCAGGGTTCCGGCCGGCATTGAGTGCGGTGAGTGTGGCGGCGTCGTAGGTCCGTCGAGTGGTGTTGCATCGGTGGGATCCAGGGGTTCTGGCGCTGGGCGCGGTCCAGTCGCGGACGGGCGCAGACGGGCTTGCCTTAGGCGCGCCCGGCGCGCCAGCGGCGCGCCCGCTGCGCACGTCCGCTGCGCGGCCGTGCAGCGGCCGCCATTTATGGGGAGGTGGGAGGGAGGAGCAGCTGGGAGGCGGGAGGCAGGGGCAGCGAATGGGCAGTCAGGGGGCGGGGCCGCAGGGGACGCAGCGGCGGGAATGGCGATAGGCAGCGAGGGGCACAGAAGGAAAAACGGGGGGAGAGCAGGTAAATCACGGGCACAACAACAGTGGGGCAGCGAGGGGCACAGAAGGAAAAACGGGGGAGAGCAGGTAAATCACGGGCACAACAACAGTGGGGCAGCGAGGGGCACAGAAGGAAAAACGGGGGGAGAGCAGGTAAATCACGGGCACAACAACAGTGGGGCAGCGAGGGGCACAGAAGGAAAACGGGGGGAGAGCAGGTAAATCACGGGCACAACAACAGTGGGGCAGCGAGGGGCACAGAAGGAAAAACGGGGGGAGAGCAGGTAAATCACGGGCGCAACAACAGTGGGGCAGCGAGGGCACAGAAGGAAAAACGGGGGAGAGCAGGCAAATCACGGGCACAACAACAGTGGGGCAGCGAGGGGCACAGAAGGAAAAACGGGGGGAGAGCAGGCAAATCACGGGCACAACAACAGTGGGGCAGCGAGGGGCACAGAAGGAAAAACGGGGGGAGAGCAGGTAAATCACGGGCACAACAACAGTGGGGCAGCGAGGGGCACAGAAGGAAAAACGGGGGAGAGCAGGTAAATCACGGGCACAACAACAGTGGGGCAGCGAGGGCACAGAAGGAAAAACGGGGGAGAGCAGGTAAATCACGGGCACAACAACAGTGGGGCAGCGAGGGCACAGAAGGAAAAACGGGGGGAGAGCAGGTAAATCACGGGCACAACAACAGTGGGGCAGCGAGGGGCACAGAAGGAAAAACGGGGGGAGAGCAGGTAAATCACGGGCGCAACAACAGTGGGGCAGCGAGGGGCACAGAAGGAAAAACGGGGGAGAGCAGGCAAATCACGGGCACAACAACAGTGGGGCAGCGAGGGGCACAGAAGGAAAAACGGGGGGAGAGCAGGCAAATCACGGGCACAACAACAGTGGGGCAGCGAGGGGCACAGAAGGAAAAACGGGGGGAGAGCAGGCAAATCACGGGCACAACAACAGTGGGGCAGCGAGGGGCACAGAAAGGAAAAGGGGAGACAAGCAGACAAAACTGGCACCGGGGCCACAAGCGGAGGGCGATCTTACCTACAGGAGCAGCGGGCAGACAGCACAGGCGGAGCTGTGTGGTGGGGGAGCGACCTACCTGGCAAGGTCAAGGGTCCCATATAGTGAGCCACTGCCAAAAAGTGAGCTGTCATATAGTGAGCCACAAAATAGTGAGCCACTGCCAAATATTGAGCCACTGCCAAATAGTATGCCGCTGCCTGCTGCCAAATAGTGAGCCACTACCAAATAGTGAGCCACTGCCAAAAAGTGAGCTGCCATATAGTGAGCCGCCAAATAGAGACCCTTTGCCAAATATTGAGCCACTGCCAAATAGTGTGCCTCTGCCTGCTGCCAAATAGTGAGCCACTGCCAAATAGTAAGCCGCCACCTAATAGTGAGCCACGGCCATATAGTGCCAAATACTGAGCTGCCAAAACATGCCAAATACTGGGCTGCCAAATAGTGAGCCACTGTCAAATAGTGAGCTGCAGCCAAAAAGTATGCCACCACATAGTGAGCCGCCAAATTGTGAGCCCCTGGCAAATAGTGAGCTGCAGCCAAATAGTGAGCCACTGCCCGCCACCAAATAGTGAGCTTCTGCCAAATAGTGAGCAACTGTCAAAAAGTGAGCTGTCATATATAGTGAGTCGCCAAATAGTGACCCGCTGCCAAATATTGAGCTGCTGCCAAATAGTGAGCAACTGCCAAAAAGTGAGCTGCCATATATAGTGAGCCACCAAATAGTGACCCGCTGCCAAATATTGAGCCACTGCCAAATAGTGTGCTGCTGCCTGCTGCCAAATAGTGAGCCACTGCCAAATAGTTAGCCACCGCCATATAGTGACAAATACTGAGCTGCCAAAAAGTGGCAAATACTGAGCTGCCAAATAGTTAACCACTGCCAAATAGTGAGCCGTAGCCAAAAAGTGAACCACCACAGTGAGATGCCAAATTGTGAGCCACTTGCAAATAGTGAGCCACTGCCAAATATTAAGCTGCTGCCAAATAGTGTGCCGATGCCTGCTGCCAAATAGTTAGCCACTGCCAAATAGTGAGCCACTGCCAAAAAGTGAGCTGCCATATAGTGAGCCGCCAAATAGTGAGCTGCTGCCAAATATTGAGCTGCTGCCAAATAGTGAGCCGCCACCAAATAGTGAGCCAACGCCATATAGTGACAAATACTGAGCTGCCAAAAAGTGCCAAATACTGGGCTGACAAATAGTGAGCCACTGCCAAATAGTTAGCCACTGCCGAATAGTGAGCCGCAGCCAAAAAGTGAGTCACCGCCATATAGTGACAAATACTGAGCTGCCAAAAAGTGCCAAATACTGGTCTGCCAAATAGTTAGCCACTGCCAAATAGTGAGCCGGAGCCAAAAAGTGAGCCACCACATAGTGAGCCACCAAAATGTGAGCCACTGGCAAATAGTGAGCCACAGCTAAATAGTCTGCCACTGCCTGCTGCCAAATAGTGAACCGCAGCCTGGCCAAATAGTGTGCCACTGCCAAATATTGAGCCGCTGCCAAATAGTGTGGCGATGCCTGCTGCCAAATAGTTAGCAACTGCCAAATAGTGAGCCACTAACAATAAGTGAGCTGCCATATAGTGAGCCACCAAATAGTGAGCCGCTGCCAAATATTGAGCTGTTGCCAAATAGTGAGCCCCCACCAAATAGTGAGCCGTTGCCATATAGTGACAAATACTGAGCTGCCAAATAGTTAGCTACTGCCAAATAGTGAGATGCTGCCAAATAGTGAGCCACAGCCAGATAGTGTGCCGCTGCCCCCACCAAATAGTTAGCCGCTGCTAAATAGTGAGCCACAGCCAAAAAGTGAGCCACCACCTAGTGAGCCGCCAAATTGTGAGCTGCTGGCAAATAGTGAGCCACAGTTAAATAGTGAGTCACTGCCAAATAGTGAACCGCAGCCAAATAGTGTGTCGCTGCCCGCCGCCAAATAGTGAGCTGCTGCCAAATAGTGACCTGCTGCCAAATAGTGAGCCACTGCCAAATAGTTAGCCAAAGCCAAAAAGTGAGCTGCCATATAGTGAGCTGCCAAATAGTGAGCCATTGAAAAATAGTGAGCTGATAAATAGTGAACCGCCAAATAGTAAGCTGCCACCAAATAATGAGCCGTAGCCAAATAGTCAGCCGCTACCATATAGCTAGCCACCACCAAATAGTGATCCACTGCCAAATAGTGAGTTATATAGGAAAAACAATGGTTCCTGTGGAATAATATAGTATGAGGTTATGATACATAAGCACAATCACGATATAGAGGGTTAGATAATGGCAGAGCGCGAAGGAACCACTAACATACCGATTCCAGTGTAGTATATTTTATGGATTTTTTAAACAATAAAGTTAGGAGTAAACATTATACATCAAAACAACATTTATGCATAGTGTCCCAAGTGACAAAGGGAACCTAAACCTAAGTGACAACGTCAATATTAAATACAAGGTTTCCACAGTTTGTACAAGTCGACCATTATCAAAATAATTCCACGGCGTTTCGACCCTCAAAACAATGTGGGTCTCTTCAGGACAGCCTGTCCTCACATTGAGTACCCAGACGGGTCCTCATGTGAGTAAACCTTTTCCTCTTTTCTTCACGTGTGGCACATCATTTTCACAAGGCTGCGCAACCATATATTCAGATGTCCCTTCATCAATAGTCCTGAAGAGACCCCACATTGTTTTGAGGGTCGAAACGCCGTCGACAAACAGAAGAAGCAAACCATTTCCCCAGCACATATCATTGTATATAGCTGCTGTTCACATGGAATGATTTTGATAATGGTCGACTTGTACAAACTGTGGAAACCTTGTATTTAATATTCACGTTGTCACTTAGGTTTAGGTTCCCTTTGTCACTTGGGACACTATGCACAAATGTTGTTTTGATGTATAATGTTTACTCCTAACTTTATTGTTTAAAAAATCCATAAAATATACTACACTGGAATCGGTGTGTTAGTGGTTCCTTCGCGCTCTGCCATTACCTAACCCTCTATATCGCGATTGTGCTTATGTATCATAACCTCATAGTATATTATTCCACAGGAACCATTGTTTTTCCTATATAACTATTACCCTGGTTCCTTAGTGAGTAGGGTTCCCCTGTTCTTTCTTGAGCCAAATAGTGAGTTGCAGCCAAATAGTGAGCTGCCAAAATAGTGAACCGCCAAATAGTGAGCTGATGCCAAATAGTGAGCCACTGCCAAGTTGTGAGCTGCTGTCAAATAGTGAGCTGTTGCCAAATAGTGAGCCACCACCAAATATTGAGCTGCCAAATAGTGCCAAATAGTGAGCAGCCAAATAGTGAGCTGCTGCCAAATAGTGAACCATTGCTAAATAGTGTGCCACCGCCAAATAGTGAGCCGCCATCAAATAGTGCACCACTAAATAGAAAGCCTGTGTCAAATAGTGAGCCGCTGCCAAAAAGTGAGCCGCCAAATAGGGCATTTCAGACTACATTATCAAAAAGAAGATAAACCAAAAAGTAAACCTCAATTTAAAAAGAAGAAGGTAGCTGACCTTAAAATAAGCATGCCCATGCTACTGAGGACTCAACTATTGAACGGGGAGTGGGCTCTGACGATGTTGGGCAGCGCAGCAGAAGTAACAATAGCTCACCAGAACCTGATGGAATTTCTGGTGTTGAATGAACATATCACGGTGGAAACACCTTATACAAGGGTAAGTGTCCCACATAAGTTATATGAAATAACTCTCCAAATGGCGGGAGACATACCCAGAAGTATGAAAGGTCTCTTTTGGGAGAACCTGACTTTTGGATACAATATCCTTTTGGATGAAAGAGTTTGGCCACCTGAGTTCATCATGGATTGTCCAAAGGGGGAAGAGGTAATTTAACCTGCTTTCTCCGACCTCATTCCAGAATCACTAAAACACAGATGCACGCAGGAGTGGGTGGTAGCACTAGCTCCAGCATTATACTGCAATCATGAACGGTGGGATGGTGAGTCACCTCACCATGAAATCCCAGTTAAAACTACTCCTACACCACAAAGGCAGTACCCAATAAAAAATGAAGCAAAGAAACAGGTCAGGGAGATCCTAGATCAACTTGAATGCCAAGGTGTAAATGAGAATGATACTTCCTCCATGAATAATACTTTGTTTTCCGTATTGAAACCCGACAATTCATACCGTCTAGTTTTAGACTACAGGCATTTGAACACATTCACGGAAACATTTGCAGTACAAAATGAGCACAGTGCTGCATTGATGAATAACATTATGTGGAAGAAATACAAAACAACATATCTCAAATGGATTATTTTGCCAAAATATAGCGCCTGAAAGCAGATATTTGATAGCATTTTCAGCGCTTGGCTCTCAGTGCCAATTCTATAGACTGCCCCAAGGGTATAAAATAGCCCCGGTTTGTTCTCAGCAAGAGTAACAGAGCTACTTCAAAATTGTGATGAGGAGGCATTGTTCTATGTAGATGATATTTATCTGACGGACGATGAATTATTGGATCACTTGCACAGGATGACCAACATAATTTTAGGGTTTGCCGTTGAAGGCTACAAATTTAACTTAAAAAATCAAAAATTGCTAACCTCAATATCCTATTTTTAGGATATGAACTCTCAAGTGAAAGAAGAAGCCTAGCAGCTAATTTTTTTAAAAATTGTGCGCTGCTCCAACCTCCAAAGACTCTGAAAAACTTACAATCCATTTTAGGATTCCTGAAATTTGGCAGAACATACATTTTGGATTACGCAGAAAAAGGAAAACCTTTCTTCGACTTAATTAGACCTGATTTTCAATTCGACATTGGACACAGGAACACACAGAAACTCTATGTTCCTTTCAAGCTGACATGATAGCTTCCAAACACTTACATACATGTCTAAATACTACAAATTTGGTGATCCAAGTAGTCGCTTGGTCAATCTAGGTACACCTACCTCACCTTCAATGAAGGCAAAACGGTACCCATTGCATACAAATCTAATTTGTACACAAATGCTGAAATGCTTTTTGCATCCACAGAAAAAATACTAACAGCAGTACAGACTGCTGTAGTGAGAGAAAGAGCACTAGCTCAGGGGAAATGAATAATTGTTGTGACTCCAGTACCAACTTTAGAGGCTGTTACAAAAGCAAGCATTTCAAACGCAAAAGCACTACATCTGCGATGGATACAATGGGCTTTTTCTCTCACTGCAACAGATGTAGACTACAAGTTTGATTCTACATTAAAAACACAAGCATTCCTGTAGTACGAACAAGAATATCCTCTCCCGAATTAAATAATGCCTCTAGATCAGTATGAATACATCATTTACACTGACGAATCTGCCTAGCCTGCCATAGGAATTAAACAGCAATACAGCGCAGCATGTGCGATTGTGAAGGGAAGTATGCAGGATGGTAAGTTCCGTCCTAGCAATACGCAAATGCAGTCTCTAGGAGATTGCATGGCACAGCTGGCAGAACTAAAAGCCCTGATAATGGCACTAAAAAATACGGATCGGGAATTCCCCACACTTACTGTGTGCGATTCGTTTTACTGTGTCCAGTCATACAATGAATATCTTCACTATTGGGGCCAGAATGGGTTTAGAGATCCCAAAGGTTGCACAATAAAGCACAAGTTGCTTTGGGAACAAGTGGCAGAGCTGAAAAAAGGTTTGCCCCGGGTTCATGTAATTCATACATTGAGTCATCAGCGTGTTGGCGTGCACGTTGAAGGGAATTCATTGTCTGATGAAGTCGCCAAGGCGAAAGTGAGAACTGCTGCCATTGCTGCAATCACTCATTCTAGTACGAGGATAGACAGACAGATAATGATAGCTGTGAACTCTACTTGTAACAGCAGCTCAGCCTTGCCAAAAGGTTTTCCACTCAAATACTCCAACAAGTTAGATGCACAAAATATTCCGAATGCTCAAATTCCAGGAGTGGGGGATAGAGTAATACCAAACATGGAAGGCACATTAGGTTTAATTCTAGCTGCACACGAGAGTCTGGGTTCCGCGCACGCAGGTATTACTGCAACGGTTTCACTACTGAAACAACATTATTGGTGGCCAGGTCTTACCAAACAAACCATAGGTTTTGTCCTTAAGTGCGACATCTGTCAGCAGATGAAAGGTTCCACCATAGCACGTCCATCACAAACACCACTACTGATCTCAGACAGACCTCTCACATGTGTCTATTTGGACCACTGTGGCCCATTACAATCTGACTTGACTTACAGGTACATCCTGGTGGCTGTGGATTCATGCTCTAGATTCCTGTGGGTATGGCCAGAGCGCTCGGCTAATGCTCCAACTGTTATAAAGGATTTGCGAGTCTTTATAGGGTCACATGCAATTGGCACATTACATTCTGACCGTGACCCTGCGTTTAGCTCTCGGGCTTACACATAAAAAAGCTATGGAAAGTTTGGGTGTGGTCTTGCAGTACTCCCCTCTGTATCATCCCAAGGGAAATTCAAATGTGGAGAGGAAAAACCGGGACTTAAAGGAATCCTTAAGAGTAAGGGTATTAGGCTCGGGTGGCAGTTGGGTCAATCACCTAAATGGGGTCCAGAGGGCACTTAATAACATGCCAAGAAGTTCCCCTCGGGAGCTGTACTCCATATGAAGCCCTGTTTGGGACCAGAATATAGGCACCTGACCTCAATTGTGGCTGCGCCGTGGCAGATCAAAAACCATTGGACATTGATGTTCGTTTGGCTGTTTTACAGGAACTCAATGAATTCCAGACATTACAAAGCAACGTCCAAGTAAAACGCACCGCCACTGGTGAAGTGAAAGCTTTCCAGCAAGACCTCCTGGGTCCCGAATATTGGGGACCTGGTCAGAGAAAAAATTGTGGACAAAAAAGAATTTGAGCCATCTTACAGACCACCTGTACCTATCCTGGCTGTCAAAGGAACAAGAACAGTACTTTTTCCGCCCCTTGCCGGCAAGAAAGAAGAGAGATTCGACTCCATTAATCTGATCAAACCACACTATGTGGCCGATACTGAATAGTAGGCCATGTGGGCTCCAGGGTAGCTGCCGATCTCCTTCTCTCTACAATACAGGAAGTTCAGACAGAAAGATTATTAACATTTGAAGATCCTATTCTATGAAGTGAAGGAGTTACCAACAACGGAGTGGAACTCATGCCTGTTGAAATTGAACAGCAACAAAATACAAATGAAACACAGATCTCAATTCAGCCTAATACCGATATCTATGTGAATATGGCTCGAAACAAGTCATCTGCCAATTCTACAAAACCTATTGAGCTGCCAAAGATAGATCGAACTCTGTCTGGCTACTTCATTGATTTTGATACTTTCTCTCTGGATCCAAGTGAACCAGAGTCACCGCCAGCTCCTGTTTCCCACAAACAAAAACTACGTGATTTCTACCTTTGGCTGAAAAAGACTTACTTTGTTACTCCCTGGCTACAGCTCTGGATTGCAATTGGTCTACTTTTCCTAATCCTTTGGATAGGTACAGTGACTGTCTTTTTCCTTCTTCTGAATGGACATTATCTCCCAGAACGCTCCGCAGTACAACATGTGAACTTGGTCCTGAAACCGCATGCATCATCACACCGCAAACAAAGAGACCTGTCCTTGGTGAACATTACAGCAATTCCAGTTCTGGAGGGAATAGTTTGGGATAGGGTTGCATATGATGTATATGGTCCAATTGTACCTTTGAAAATACCACACTTGTTTAAAATGTCTTTAAGTGATATCATCACCTCCTGTATTTTCATTCATTTTCACCTCCATTCATTTTCTGATGATTGGGACTTTGAAACTGTAAATACTATGCTGTCAGATTGAGAACAATCTGCTGTGTTTCCAAGTAATGAGTTGTATGATGATACATCTATTGTTGACAACATGTATTGTTACCAACACTATAGTCATTATTTCTTGCACAAAGCAAGTATCCCACAAAAGATTTTCTCTTAACATCAATGGGAACATTGTCCAACACCACCTAAAGGTAGTTTACAAACATTTGCGCAAACTTTTGCTTATTTTTCTGGATTTAATACTTCAGACCTGAGATCTTAATAATATAAGCTTGCACCTACACCTGCCAAGAAAAAAATGCTAACTAACACGAAATATATATATTCTGCTTCCTTTATTTTCCAGCTGTCTTTACAGGGTTTAGACTTTTGGAAGGACACCATAGACACAATATCTGTCTGGGGGACTAAAGATTGGCAAGGTCAGGGAACTGAGGCCTTATTTAGAGCATGCCTCATAGCACAGCAAATTATCTTCCTGAACAACACAGTGCAGCAGACTTCCTGTCCTGGACTAGCGAAGATAAAGGACTTGAACACAGCTCAGATTCCATCACTCACACACTTTGAGGGGTGGCGAAACTATACACAACATAGTGAGGATACACAATGACATTCTACATGATGGTGCATACAATCCTCAGACCCCAACTGGAAGGGATGGTTGGTTTGGCCTATCAACACAAATAGGTGTCAGTCAAGATTCAGGGGTACCACCAAAGGGTTTAGTACCCATAGGCATGACCTACGCTATGTACAAACAGAACACTCTGGGGTGGTGACATCTTATAGTGTTGGGAAGTTATGCCTAGAGTGACTAGAAACCTCAACACTGTCCCAGGTGAAACAACTATTGTTCTTACTCTCTGATGGCATGGATCATTGGGATTTTTTGTTAGATCCCCAGAAGCCATGTCAGAAGCGCTTCTTATACGCTATTTATAACAAAGTATAGAAAATATCTCAACAAGAGGATGCTGAGAGATTGTGTGAGATTGACAGGGTTAGCCTAGAAAAGGCTTTGGCAGTGGTCGACAATGGTATGACCATGCTGACATCCAGGATTTATTCACTGGGCAATATTGTTGCTTTTTGAGGAGTATCTTAAGTGTGATAAAGGCAGTGTTATTCTAAATAATGTTTGCCAATTTCCGTCTGCATTTTATGTCACAGCTTTATGATCCTTTGTTTCAATCTTATTATGTAATAAAATAGTTCAAATTTTAAGATTGGATTTGTAATTACGCTTGGTATGTAGTCCTTTTTATTGACGTATTTTAAATATTTAAATATTTCCCTGTTTTTATATTAATTGTGTGCATTTTATATTATGCTTGTCTTTTGTTATCATCTGTGAAATGATCAAATAAAGATTACTTGTACCTGTACTTGTCTTAGCCTTGCCATTGCAGCCAGCATGCAGTATTAAGCAGCACATTCGACCTGGCAAAAAAAAACTTTTCTGTCACGCCTAAACCTCCCTTTTTAATAAAGATAAATCACCCCCAAGGTAGGCCCCAAATAGCCGCTCATAGGCCAGGGTGCATTGTATTTGAAAGTACAGCATTTAAAATTAGTTGTTCACTACTATGAGGCCTCCCTCTGCCATAGGATAATATTGGGTTACCTTATTAAATTTAATACATGCTAGCTCCTGATTGGAAAGAGGAAGAAATGTCATGTTTGGTCTCAAATCAATTGTAATTAAAAAATCTCTTTAATGGTAAAGTCGGATCTTCAGTCACAATTCTGAAAACACCTCTTTTAGAAAGCTAGCATTTTCTTGTCCAGACCATTAGGTGCCTGCAGCCATGAGTCACATGACTGTGAATAGTTGATAGTTGGCCTTTATGTATTGCTCCCAGACAGTGAGACAAAGGGGCACTAGATGTTGGTAGGATGGGCCTTTCTGCCAGGGTGGGTGGGTTAGACCTTTTTCCTGCCCCACTTACATTTCAAAGAGCTGCCTCCAGCATACTCACTAGAACTTGACACCAGCCTATTGTTACACTAGACCACTTGGATCCTGTGCAGGAGAAGAGATTCCCCTGGCAGGGCACCTGGACCAATACAAGGCATTTGCAAGGCGTGTCTCACACTTTTATTGGCCCAGGATCAAGAATACCTCAGATGCATTCTGTAGGACTTGTGTAACCTGCCAGGCTAGTGGGAAGACAGGGCAGAGGCTGAAACCCCCTTAATACCTTGCCTGTCATTGGCACACCCTTTGAGCAGGTAGGCATTGACATTGTTGGACCTATGGTTCCCCAGACTGCATTATACAACAGTTTATGCCTGTTTTTCGTATATCATGCCACGAGGTACCCAGAGGCCATCCCTCTGAGGACCATGACTGCACCTGCAGTGGCAAAGGCCCTGATGGGAATTTTTACCCAAGTGAATTTCCCCAAGGAAGTTGTGTCTGACAGGGGCACAAACTTCATGTGTACATACATGCAGTCAATGTGGAAGAGTGTATGGTAACCTACAAGATCGCCAGTCCTTACCACCCAGAAACAAATGGGCTTGATGAGCGATTCAACAAGACCCTAAAGGGTATGATAAGAGGCATACCTGAGGCCCTGAGGAATAAGTGGGACATCCTCTTGCCATGCCTGTTGTTTTCCTTCAGGGATACGTGGGGGTAGTCTACACGTTTTCCCCCACTTCAAAAGGGTGGTGACAGGAATCAATATTGTACCTCCTGAGCCATAGTTCAGGAGAGGAAGATGTCCCATGAGCTCAGTCTTAGAGAGCTGGACATAAGAGCCCTGCAAGTAGGGTCCAGCAACAGCAATGGTTGCAGCATACCTCCAGTGTTCACTAATGAGTCCAGAGTTCGGATACCCAAGGATTTGGTGCCTATTTATGATGAGGTGAGAGATGACATAGACAAATGGTTTATAGCCTATGAAATAGCTCTAAGAGTTCACAAGGTCCCAGAGGATTTCTGGGGTAGTAGTTTATGGAGGTATATGCCCAAGGTGGGAAGGGACACACTTCTTACTCTAGAGGTAGAGGATCAGAGATGCCATACTGCTATGAAGGCCATCCTAGTCAATAAGTTTGGACAGACCCCCAAGAGGTATAGTGTCATATTTAGGGGATGCCACAAGATCTCAGCACAAACATGGGTGGATTTCTTGGACTATGCCAGCAAGGCACTGAAGGGCTGGGTGAGGGACAGCAAGTATGATGATTATTCAGGGCTGTATAATCTAATTTTAAAGGAGCACATGCTTGAAATTTGTTTTCCAGAGCTGCGCCAATACCTAGTTGATAGCAAGCTTACTGATCCCAGAAAGCATGCTGAAGAGGCGGCTATCTGGGTGAGCGCCAGACTCTCCATGAAGGCATCTGCGGGAACACCCAAAAGGGTGGTCAGGGTTCCCACCAAAAGATGGAGGGGGGAAATAAAAAGACAGAATCCTCTCAAGGCCCCCAAAACAACTAACAGGGGAAAAGGTCTTGCTCTTATGCCCAATCTGGCCATCAGAAGAAAAAATACCCTAACAAAAGTCAGCAGCCCTAGTCCATCAAGTGCTATCAGTGCTGCAAGTATGGGTGCTCCTTTTGCGGGCACTCTGGAACTGGCATCGCTCCAACACTACAGTGAGGGTATGCTACAGATGTTTGGAATGTTATTACTACAAGAACTGGATCTTGATTGGTCCCGAACGCTTTGACCTGCCTGGTTTATCTGTGTGCAAACCATGTTACATTGTATCTGGTGCCCCTTTGAATGGGCACTGGACATTTACCTGGCTTCTCAAATTCCCGCTACCACTGATTTTGGGCTATTGATGAGTCCCTTAGTGACCCATTTTCGGAACTGTGTCCTGGGCTTGCGACTTCTTTACAATGCAAGGTTTGAACCATCAACCTACGGAAAAACATTTGCATCAGCACATGGACAACTGGATGTAGGCTCCACTAACACAGATACAGGTTGCCTGGCAACTGTATAAGCATCAACTGAGACCAGGGATCATGTTTGTTCCTTGGAGCTCATGGCTTGAGCAATAGACCAATCCTTGCACGAAGCGTCAGACTTCTCTATTGAGTTCTTGGCCTTCGAATTGTCAAGGAGCACGGTGGATTCCTCCAAAACACCATCATTTAACTATTCTTCCAAATTGACACTTTCTTCAATTAACTTTTATTCCATGCCATTTTTATACCTATGCTTTGAGTATGTTTACCTTCTAACAACATATATATTTCATTTGGTATTCTCTTTTGTGCTATTATTGGGACCAAAGGGATGGTGTTGTGTGTTTCCTGCATGCCCCATTGTAGTTTTCCTTAGGTTAGTCTAATTGTGCATGCTGTAGGATGCATTTTCTTATGCACACGTTACTATAATAAACAGGCTTGCTTTTGTGCCACATTTTATTTTCAGGCAGAACCTGCATATGTTTCTGTGTTCTTTTCTTTTCCTGGGATTTGGTCTGCACACCATAGACAAGGTCAAACAACAATGTTCCTTGTTAAACAGAGTTCTAAAAAACTACACTCTGCAGAGCAGAGTTTTTTTCCTCGGTCTCATTCACCAATGTTACGTTGGCAAGCGTGAGTGAGGAATATCTTACTCCAGACCACCTCCTGGCCAGATTTCCCAACGCGGGTGGTTGCGGATGACCAAGAACACGTGTTGAGAAACCTTCTGTTCGCGTTGAGGAGAGTGCTGCTCAAGTAGACTATCATAGTAGAGCAGTAGAAAGAAGCAGTGCCCTCTTGCACGGCGCATGGTTTTGTTTGCGCTGATTTTCCAGCGAGGGACAAACATCTGGTGCTAAAAATCAGCGTGAATGTCACAACCTAATGACCTCTGCCGCTTACAGAACTCCATGTGGTGCAGGTTTTGGGTCACTTTGCTCTCGCCAGGCCAAGTAGTAATGAAGGGGCAACACATCTGACTACCTTGCAATATAAGACGTCTAGAACTATCATAATGAACCCTAATGAAGAGTAGTGGTGGCAGGTGTCTATGCCTCTCAAAAGCGAACACCATCCTCCTTGCAGTCGCTTGTCTTGTAGCTTTTGAATTTTCAGTACCAATTCTGACATTGCTGAAGATTCAAGTACACTAGAAGAATTAAGGAATGGGCAGTTGCTCAATGTGTCCTGTGAGCTGCCAAAAACAGAGCTACCAAATAGTGAGTCACCAAATAGTGAGCCGCTGCCAAATAGTGAGCTGCTGTCAAATAGTGAGCCGCTGCCAAATAGTGAGTCGCTGACAAATTGTTTGCTGCTGCCAAATAGTGAGCTGCTGCCAAATAGTGATCCGCCGCCAATTAGAGAGCCGTCGTCAAATATTGAGCTGCCAAATAGTGAGCCGATGCCATATAGTGAGCCGCTGGCAAATTGTAATCTGCTGCCAAATAGTGAGACGCCGCCAATTAGAGAGCTGCAGTCAAATATTGAGCCACCAAATACTGAGCCGCCAAATTGTGAGCTGGTGCCAAATAGTGAGCTGCCGCCAAATATTGAGCCTCCAAATAGTGCCAAATACTGATCCGCAAAATAGTCAGCTGCTGTCAAATAGTGATATGCTGCCAAATAGTGAGCCACTGCCAAATAGTGAGCCATCACTAAATAATGAGCCGCTGCCAAATAGTGAGCCACTGCCAAATAGTAAGTCGCCACCAATTAGTGAGTCGTCTCCACATAACAAGCCATTTCCAAATAACGAGCTGCCGCCAAATAGTGAGTCACTGTCAAATAGTTAGACAACCAAATATTGAGCCAGCAAATAGTGAGCCGCAAAATAGTGAGTCTATGCCAAATAGTGAGCCGCTGCCAAATTGTGAGCTGCTGCCAAATAATGAGCTGCCTCCAATTAGAGAGCCGCTGCCAAATATTGTGCCGCTAAATACTGAGCTGCCAAAGAGTGAGCCGCTGACAAATACAGAGCCTCCAAATATTGCCAAATACTCATCCGCCAAAAATTGAGCTGATGTCAAATAGTGAGATGCTGCCAAATGGTGAGATAATGCTAAAAAGGGAGCCACCACATAGTGAGCCTCTACAAATAGTGAGCCAATGCCAAATAATGAGTCACCGCCAAATAGTGATCCACTGGCAAACAGTGAGCCACCACCAAATTGTGAGCTTCCGTCAAATAGTGATCAGCCAAATAATGAACTGCCGCCAATTAGTGAGCCGTTGCCAAATAACAAGCCGCCAGCAAAAAGTGAGCCATTGCCAAATAGTAAGCCACTGCCAAATAGTGAGCTGCTGCCAATATTGAGCCTCTGCCAAATAGTAAGCCTCCAAATAGAGCCAAATACTGATCCGCGAAATAGTGAGCTGCTGTCAAATAGTGAGACGCTGCCAAGTAGTGAGTTGATGCTAAAAAGTGAGCTGCCACATAGTAAGCCTCTGCCAAATAGTGAGCCAATGCCAAATAGTGAGCTGCCGCCACATAGCGAGATGCCAAAGACTGAGCTGCCGCCAAATAGTGAGCCGCTGCCAAATAGTGAGCCGTCTCTACATAACAAGCCACTCCCAAATAACGAGCTGCTGCCAAATAGTGAGTCACTGCCAAATAGTGAGACAGCCAAATATTGAGCCACCAAATATCATCTGTGAAATGATCAAATAAAGATTACTTGTACCTTTACTTGTCTTAGCCTTGCCATTGCAGCCAGCATGCAGTTTTAAGCAGCACATTCGACCTGGCAAAAAAAACCTTTTCTGTCACGCCTAAACCTCCCTTTTTAATAAAGATAAATCACCCCCAAGGTAGGCCCCAAATAGCCGCCCATAGGCCAGGGTGCATTGTATTTGAAAGTACAGCATTTAAAATTAGTTGTTCACTACTATGAGGCCTCCCTCTGCCATAGGATAATATTGGGTTACCTTATTAAATTTAATACATGCTAGCTCCTGATTGGAAAGAGGAAGAAATGTCATGTTTGGTCTCAAATCAATTGTAATTAAAAAATCTCTTTAATGGTAAAGTCGGATCTTCAGTCACAATTCTGAAAACACCTCTTTTAGAAAGCTAGCATTTTCTTGTCCAGACCTTTAGGTGCCTGCAGCCATGAGTCACATGACTGTGAATAGTTGATAGTTGGCCTTTATGTATTGCTCCCAGACAGTGAGACAAAGGGGCACTAGATGTTGGTAGGATGGGCCTTTCTGCCAGGGTGGGTGGGTTAGACCTTTTTCCTGCCCCACTTACATTTCAAAGAGCTGCCTCCAGCATACTCACTAGAACTTGTTACCAGCCTATTGTTACACTAGACCACTTGGATCCTGTGCAGGAGAAGAGATTCCCCTGGCAGGGCACCTGGACCAATACAAGGCATTTGCAAGGCGTGTCTCACACTTTTATTGGCCCAGGATCAAGAATACCTCAGATGCATTCTGTAGGACTTGTGTAACCTGCCAGGCTAGTGGGAAGACAGGGCAGAGGCTGAAACCCCCCCTTAATACCTTGCCTGTCATTGGCACACCCTTTGAGCAGGTAGGCATTGACATTGTTGGACCTATGGTTCCCCAGACTGCATCATACAACAGTTTATGCCTGTTTTTCGTATATCATGCCACGAGGTACCCAGAGGCCATCCCTCTGAGGGCCATGACTGCACCTGCAGTGGCAAAGGCCCTGATGGGAATTTTTACCCAAGTGAATTTCCCCAAGGAAGTTGTGTCTGACAGGGGCACAAACTTCATGTGTACATACATGCAGTCAATGTGGAAGGAGTGTATGGTAACCTACAAGATCGCCAGTCCTTACCACCCAGAAACAAATGGGCTTGATGAGCGATTCAACAAGACCCTAAAGGGTATGATTAGAGGCATACCTGAGGCCCTGAGGAATAAGTGGGACATCCTCTTGCCATGCCTATTGTTTTCCTTCAGGGATACGTGGGGGTAGTCTACACGTTTTCCCCCACTTCAAAAGGGTGGTGACAGGAATCAATATTGTACCTCCTGAGCCATAGTTTAGGAGAGGAAGATGTCCCATGAGCTCAGTCTTAGAGAGCTGGACATAAGAGCCCTGCAAGTAGGGTCCAGCAACAGCAATGGTTGCAGCATACCTCCAGTGTTCACTAATGAGTCCAGAGTTCGGATACCCAAGGATTTGGTGCCTATTTATGATGAGGTGAGAGATGACATAGACAAATGGTTTATAGCCTATGAAGTGGCTCTAAGAGTTCACAAGGTCCCAGAGGATTTCTGGGGTAGTAGTTTATGGAGGTATATGCCCAAGGTGGGAAAGGACACACTTCTTACTCTAGAGGTAGAGGATCAGAGATGCCATACTGCTATGAAGGCCATCCTAGCCAATAAGTTTGGACAGACCCCCAAGAGGTATATTGTCATATTTAGGGGATGCCACAAGATCTCAGCACAAACATGGGTGGATTTCTTGGACTATGCCAGCAAGGCACTGAAGAGCTGGGTGAGGGACAGCAAGTATGATGATTATTCAGGGCTGTACAATCTAATTTTAAAGGAGCACATGCTTGAAATTTGTTTTCCAGAGCTGCGCCAATACCTAGTTGATAGCAAGCTTACTGATCCCAGAAAGCATGCTGAAGAGGCGGCTATCTGGGTCAGCGCCAGACTCTCCATGAAGGCATCTGCGGGAACACCCAAAAGGGTGGTCAGGGTTCCCACCAAAAGATGGAGGGGGGAAATAAAAAGACAGAATCCTCTCAAGGCCTCCAAAACAACTAACAGGGGAAAAGGTCTTGCTCTTATGCCCAATCTGACCATCAGAAGAAAAAATACCATAACAAAAGTCAGCAGCCCTAGTCCATCAAGTGCTATCAGTGCTGCAAGTATGGGTGCTCCTTTTGCGGGCACTCTGGAACTGGCATCGCTCACTACAGTGAGGGTATGCTACTGATGTTTGGAATGTTATTACTACAAGAACTGGATCTTGATTGGCCCCGAACGCTTTGACCTGCCTGGTTTATCTGTGTGCAAACCATGTTACATTGTATCTGGTGCCCCTTTGAATGGGCACTGGACATTTACCTGGCTTCTCAAATTCCCGCTACCACTGATTTTGGGCTATTGATGAGTCCCTTAGTGACCCATTTTCAGAACTGTGTCCTGGGCTTGCGACTTCTTTACAATGCAAGGTTTGAACCATCAACCTACGGAAAAACATTTGCATCAGCACATGGACAACTGGATGTAGGCTCCACTAACACAGATACAGGTTGCCTGGCAACTGTATAAGCATCAACTGAGACCAGGGATCATGTTTGTTCCTTGGAGCTCATGGCTTGAGCAATAGACCAATCCTTGCACGAAGCGTCAGACTTCTTTATTGAGTTCTTGGCCTTCGAATTGTCAAGGAGCACGGTGGATTCCTCCAAAACACCATCATTTAACTATTCTTCCAAATTGACACTTTCTTCAATTAACTTTTATTCCATGCCATTTTTATACCTATGCTTTGAGTATGTTTACCTTCTAACAACATATATATTTCATTTGGTATTCTCTTTTGTGCTATTATTGGGACCAAAGGGATGGTGTTGTGTGTTTCCTGCATGCCCCATTGTAGTTTTCCTTAGGTTAGTCTAATTGTGCATGCTGTAGGATGCATTTTCTTATGCACACGTTACTATAATAAACAGGCTTGCTTTTGTGCCACATTTTATTTTCAGGCAGAACCTGCATATGTTTCTGTGTTCTTTTCTTTTCCTGGGATTTGGTCTGCACACCATAGACAAGGTCAAACAACAATGTTCCTTGTTAAACAGAGTTCTAAAAAACTACACTCTGCAGAGCAGAGTTTTTTTCCTCAGTCTCATTCACCAATGTTACGTTGGCAAGCGTGAGTGAGGAATATCTTACTCCTGACCACCTCCTGGCCAGATTTCCCAACGCGGGTGGTTGCGGATGACCAAGAACACGTGTTGAGAAACCTTCTGTTCGCGTTGAGGAGAGTGCTGCTCAAGTAGACTATCATAGTAGAGCAGTAGAAAGAAGCAGTGCCCTCTTGCACTGCGCATGGTTTTGTTTGCGCTGATTTTCCAGCGAGGGACAAACATCTGGTGCTAAAAATCAGCTTGAATGTCACAACCTAATGACCTCTGCCGCTTACAGAACTCCATGCGGTGCAGGTTTTGGGTCACTTTGCTCTCGCCAGGCCAAGTAGTAATGAAGGGGCAACACATCTGACTACCTTGCAACATAAGACGTCTAGAACTATCATAATGAACCCTAATGAAGAGTAGTGGTGGCAGGTGTCTATGCCTCCCAAAAGCGAACACCATCCTCCTTGCAGTCGCTTGTCTTGTAGCTTTTGAATTTTCAGTACCAATTCTGACATTGCTGAAGATTCAAGTACACTAGAAGAATTAAGGAATGTGCAGTTGCTCAATGTGTCCTGTGAGCTGCCAAAAACAGAGCTACCAAATAGTGAGTCGCCAAATAGTGAGCCGCTGCCAAATAGTGAGCTGCTGTCAAATAGTGAGCCGCTGACAAACAGTGAGCCGCTGCCAAATAGTGAGTCGCTGCCAAATTGTTTGCTGCTGCCAAATAGTGAGCTACTGCCAAATAGTGATCCACCGCCAATTAGAGAGCCGTCGTCAAATATTGAGCTGCCAAATAGTGAGCCGATGCCAAATAGTGAGCCGATGCCAAATTGTAATCTGCTGCCAAATAGTGAGACGCCGCCAATTAGAGAGCTGCAGTCAAATATTGAGCCACCAAATACTGAGCCGCCAAATTGTGAGCTGGTGCCAAATAGTGAGCTGCCGCCAAATATTGAGCCTCCAAATAGTGCCAAATACTGATCCGCAAAATAGTCAGCTGCTGTCAAATAGTGATATGCTGCCAAATAGAGAGCTACTGCCAAATAGTGAGCTGCAGCCAAATATTGAGCCTCCAAATTGTGCCAAATACTGATCTGCTAAATAGTGAGCTACTGTCAAATAGTGAGACGCTGCCAAATAGTGAACTGTGGCTAAAAAGTGAGCCACCACCTAGTGAGCCTCTGCCAAATAGTGAGCCATTGCCAAATAGTTAGCTGCTGCCACATAGTGAGCCACCACCACATAGTGAGCTGCTGCCAAATACTGAGATGCTGCCAAATAGTAAGCCATCACCAAATAATGTACAGCTGCCAAATATTGAGCCGCTGCCAAATAGTAAGCCGACGCCAATTTGTGAATCACTGCCACATAGTGAGCTGCTGCCAAATACTGAGATGCTGCCAAATAGTGAGTTATCACTAAATAATGAGTCGCTGCCAACTAGTGAGCCACTGCCAAATAGTAAACCGCCACCAATTAGTGAGCTACCAAATAGTGAGCTGCTGCCAAATACTGAGATGCTGCCAAATAGTGAGCCATCACTAAATAATGAGCCACTGCCAAATAGTGAGCCACTGCCAAATAGTGAGCCATCACTAAATAATGAGGCACTGCCAAATAGTGAGCCACTGCCAAATAGTAAGTCGCCACCAATTAGTGAGCCGTCTCCACATAACAAGCCATTTCCAAATAACGAGCTGCCGCCAAATAGTGAGTCACTGTCAAATAGTTAGACAACCAAATATTGAGCCAGCAAATAGTGAGCCGCAAAATAGTGAGTCTATGCCAAATAGTGAGCCACTGCCAAATTGTGAGCCTCTGCCAAATAATGAGCCGCCGCCAATTAGAGAGCCGCTGCCAAATATTGTGCCGCTAAATACTGAGCTGCCAAAGAGTGAGCTGCTGCCAAATAGTGAGACACTGCTAAATAGTGAACCACAGCCAAACAGTAAGCCACTGCCAAATAGTGAGCCGCTGACAAATACAGAGCCTCCAAATATTGCCAAATACTCATCCGCCAAAAATTGAGCTGATGTCAAATAGTGAGATGCTGCCAAATGGTGAGATAATGCTAAAAGGGAGCCACCACATAGTGAGCCTCTACAAATAGTGAGCCAATGCCAAATAATGAGTCACCGCCAAATAGTGAGCCACTGGCAAATAGTGAGCCACCACCAAATTGTGAGCTTCCGTCAAATAGTGATCAGCCAAATAATGAACTGCCGCCAATTAGTGAGCCGTTGCCAAATAACAAGCCGCCAGCAAAAAGTGAGCCATTGCCAAATAGTAAGCCACTGCCAAATAGTGAGCCGCTCCCAATATTGAGCCTCTGCCAAATAGTAAGCCACCACCAAATATTGAGCCTCCAAATAGAGCCAAATACTGATCCGCGAAATAGTGAGCTGCTGTCAAATAGTGAGACGCTGCCAAGTAGTGAGTTGTTGCTAAAAAGTGAGCTGCCACATAGTAAGCCTCTGCCAAATAGTGAGCTAATGCCAAATAGTGAGCTGCCGCCACATAGCGAGATGCCAAAGACTGAGCTGCCGCCAAATAGTGAGCCGCTGCCAAATAGTGAGCCGTCTCTACATAACAAGCCACTCCCAAATAACGAGCTGCTGACAAATAGTGAGTCACTGCCAAATAGTGAGACAGCCAAATATTGAGCCACCAAATATAGAGCCGCTAAATAGTGAGCCGATGACAAATAGTGAGCGGCTGCCAAATTGTGAGCTGCTACCAAATAGTGAGCTTCAGCCAAATATTGCGCCTCCAAATAGTGGCAAATACTGATCTACCAAATATTGAGCTGCTGTCAAATAGTGAGCCACCACCACATAGTGAGCTGCAACCAAATACTGAGATGCTGCCAAATAGTAAGCCATCACCAAATAAGGATCAGCCACCAAATGGTGAGCCGTTGCCAAATAGTGAGCCGACGCCAATTAGTGAATCACTGCCAAAAAGTGAGACGCTACCAAATAGTGAGCTGTTGCTAAAAAGTGAGCCGACAAATAATGAGCCTCTGTCAAATAGTGAGCCAATGCCAAATAATGACTTGCCACCAAATAGTGAGCCACTGCCAAATAGTGAGCCACCGCAAATAGTAAGCTGCCGACCAATAGTGAGCTGTTGCCAAAAAACAAGCCGCCACCAAATAGTGAGTCGCTGCTAAATAGTAAGCCACTGCCAAATAGTGAGCCGCTGCCAAATAGTGAGCCGCAGTCAAAAAGTGAGCCACAGTCAAATAATAAGCCGCTGCCAAATAGTGAGCCGCTGACAAATACAGAGCCTCCAAATATTGCCAAATACTCATCCGCCAAAAATTGAGCTGATGTCAAATAGTGAGATGCTGCCAAATGGTGAGATAATGCTAAAAGGGAGCCACCACATAGTGAGCCTCTACAAATAGTGAGCCAATGCCAAATAATGAGTCACCGCCAAATAGTGAGCCACTGGCAAATAGTGAGCCACCACCAAATTGTGAGCTTCCGTCAAATAGTGATCAGCCAAATAATGAACTGCCGCCAATTAGTGAGCCGTTGCCAAATAACAAGCCGCCAGCAAAAAGTGAGCCATTGCCAAATAGTAAGCCACTGCCAAATAGTGAGCCGCTCCCAATATTGAGCCTCTGCCAAATAGTAAGCCACCACCAAATATTGAGCCTCCAAATAGAGCCAAATACTGATCCGCGAAATAGTGAGCTGCTGTCAAATAGTGAGACGCTGCCAAGTAGTGAGTTGTTGCTAAAAGTGAGCTGCCACATAGTAAGCCTCTGCCAAATAGTGAGCTAAT
Source organism: Calotriton arnoldi (assembly GCA_963921515.1). NCBI lineage: Eukaryota > Metazoa > Chordata > Amphibia > Caudata > Salamandridae > Calotriton > Calotriton arnoldi. The sequence continues at coordinate 168,967 of CAWUFW010015446.1, read as the reverse complement.
GCCAAATAGTGAGCTGCCGCCACATAGCGAGATGCCAAAGACTGAGCTGCCGCCAAATAGTGAGCCGCTGCCAAATAGTGAGCCGTCTCTACATAACAAGCCACTCCCAAATAACGAGCTGCTGACAAATAGTGAGTCACTGCCAAATAGTGAGACAGCCAAATATTGAGCCACCAAATATAGAGCCGCTAAATAGTGAGCCGATGACAAATAGTGAGCGGCTGCCAAATTGTGAGCTGCTACCAAATAGTGAGCTTCAGCCAAATATTGCGCCTCCAAATAGTGGCAAATACTGATCCACCAAATATTGAGCTGCTGTCAAATAGTGAGCCACCACCACATAGTGAGCTGCAACCAAATACTGAGATGCTGCCAAATAGTAAGCCATCACCAAATAAGGATCAGCCACCAAATGGTGAGCCGTTGCCAAATAGTGAGCCGACGCCAATTAGTGAATCACTGCCAAAAAGTGAGACGCTACCAAATAGTGAGCTGTTGCTAAAAAGTGAGCCGACAAATAATGAGCCTCTGTCAAATAGTGAGCCAATGCCAAATAATGACTTGCCACCAAATAGTGAGCCACTGCCAAATAGTGAGCCACCGCAAATAGTAAGCTGCCGACCAATAGTGAGCTGTTACCAAAAAACAAGCCGCCACCAAATAGTGAGTCGCTGCTAAATAGTAAGCCACTGCCAAATAGTGAGCCGCTGCCAAATAGTGAGCCGCAGTCAAAAAGTGAGCCACAGTCAAATAATAAGCCGCTGCCAAATAGTGAGCCGCTGCCAAATACTGAGCCTCTGCCAAATAGTAAGCTGCCACCAAATATTAAGCCTCCAAATAGTGCCAAATACTGATCCACCAAATAGTGAGCTGCTGGCAAATAGTGAGCCACTGCCAAGTAGTAAGCTGTTGCTAAAAATTGAGCTGCCACATAATGAGCCTCTGCCAAATAGTGAGCCACTGCCATATAGTGAGCCACCGCCAATTAGTGAGCTGCCAAATAGTGAGCTACTGCCAAATAGTGTGCTGCTGCCACATAGTGAGCCGATGCCACATAATAAGCCACTCCAAAATAACAAGCTGCCACCAAATACTGAGTCACTGCCAAATAGTGAGACAACCAAATATTGAGCCGCCAAATAGTGAGCCGCTGCCAAATTGTGAGCTGCTTCAAAATAGTGAGCCGCCGCAAATTAGAGACCGCTGTCAAATATTGTGCCGCCAAATACTGAGCTGCCAAATAGTGAGACACTGCCAAATAGTGAGCCACAGCCAACTAGTAAGCCACTGCCAAATAGTGAGCCACTGCCAAATACTGAGCTGTTGCTAAATAGTGAGCTGTTGCTAAAAAGTGAGATGGCACCACATAGTGAGCTGCTACCAAATACTGAGATGCTGCCAACTAGTGAGCCATCACCAAATAATGAGCCGCCGTCAAAGAGTGAGCTGCTGCCAAACAGTGAGCTGCCACCATATAGTGAGCCGCTACCAAATAGTGAGCCGATACCAAATAATGAGCTGCCACCAAATAGTGAGCCGCTGCCAAATAGTAAGCCGACTCCAATTTGTGAATCACTGCCAAATAGTGAGATGCTGTCAAATAGTGAGCTGTTGCCAAATAGTGAGCCACCACCACATAGTGAGCTGCTGCCAAATACTAAGATGCTGCCAAATAGTGAGCCATTACTAAATAATGAGCCACTGCCAAATAGTAAGCCCCCACCAATTAGTGAGCTACCAAATAGTGAGCTGCTGCCAAATAGTGAGCTGCTGCCAAATAGTGAGCCGCCTCCACATAACAAGCCATTTCCAAATAACGAGCTGCCGCCAAATAGTGAGTCACTGCCAAATAGTGAGACACCCAAATATTGAGCCGGCAAATAGTGAGCCGCAAAATAGTGAGCCTATGCCAAATAGTGAGCCACTGCCAAATTGTGAGCTGCTGCCAAATAGTGAGCCGCTGCCAAATAGTGAGATGCTGCTAAATAGTGAACCACAGCCAAATAGTAAACCGCTGTCAAATAGTGAGCCACTGCCAAATACTGAGCCTCCTAATAGTGCCAAATACTGATCCGCCAAATAGTGAGCTGCTGTCAAATAGTGAGACGCTGCCAAATAGTGAGCTAATGTTAAAAAGGGAACCACCACATAGTGAGCCTCTGCCAAATAGTGAACCAATGCCAAATAATGAGTCACCACCAAATAGTGTGCCACTGCCAAATAGTGAGCCACTGCCAAATAGTGAGCTTCCGCCAAATAGTGATCTGCCAAATAGTGAAGTGCCAAATAGTGAGCCGTTGCCAAATAACAAGCCACCAGCAAATAGTTTACCATGGGCAATGAACTCCGCTCCGCTAGCGGAGGTTGCGGAGATTTGCTAACTACGCATTACATTGAAAACACAGAATTCATGCAAAAACTCCAACTCCACCATGTAGCGGAGTTAGCTACTGCACCCATAACCGTTTAATAAAACAACTTTACCTTTACATGCTAAAAAGCATATAACCAATTCACAAAAGTCAGCTTTGAAAAATTTCAGGCAATGAGAGAGGTGATGATTTTGGGGTCCCCCCTAACCTATGGGGAGGACCAAGCAGATGCCTTGAACACTACAAGCATATCATGCTGAACGATTCGGTGGTGGTGCCATCCTCCTAGGTCCTTCCCAAGCAAAGTTATGGGCAAAAATACAATGCCAACCAAAGGCCCAGCAAAGCATTATGGGGCGACATCATGCAGTGAATATTATAGTATTAGCTCTCAGCTGAGCCGGGAGTGCGCTGCCGCTTGAGGAATGTTTTGATATTGGATACTATAATATTCACTGCTGATGTGTTCTTTGTGTTCAAGGCATCTGCTTGGTTCTCTCCCTAGGTTAGGGAGGACCCCAAAATCATCACCTCTCTCACTGCTTGCTATATTTTCATTTTCACTTTTGTGAGATGACTATATGCATTTTACCATGTAAAGATAGAGTTACTTGTTTTACCAAATGTATGTGAGGTTTCTGTTTTATTAATTGGGATGAGATGGAATGGAGTTACGGAGCGGAGTTTCACTGAGTTTTTGTTCAACTCCACAGAATTCCGCGTAGTGGTACTCCAACTTCGCCCACCCTTACAAATAGTGAGTCGTTGCCAAATAGTGAGCCGCTGCCAAATACTGAGTCTCTGCCAAATAGTAAGCCGCTGCCAAATATTGAGCCTCCAAATAGTGCCAAATACTGATCCGCGAAATAGTGAGCTGCTGTCAAATAGTGAGATGCTGCCAGTAGTGAGTTGTTGCGAAAAAGTGAGCTGCACACATAGTGAGCCTCTGCCAAATAGTGAGCCAATGCCAAATAGTGAGCTGCCGCCAAATAGTGAGATGCCAAAGAGTGAGCTGCCACCAAATAGTGAGCCGCTGCCAAATAGTGAGCCGCTGCCAAATAGTGAGCCGTCTCTACATAACAAGGCACTCCCAAATAACGAGCTGCTGCCAAATAGTGAGTCACTGCCAAATAGTGAGACAACCAAATATTGAGCCACCAAATAGAGAGCCGCTAAATAGTGAGCTGATGACAAATAGTGAGCGGCTGCCGAATTGTGAGCTGCAGCCAAATATTGAGCCTCCAAATAGTGCCAAATACTGATCCACCAAATTGTGAGCTGCTGTCAAATAGTGAGCCACCACAACATAGTGAGCTGCTACCAAATACTGAGATGCTGCCAAATAATGAGATGTCCTCAAATAATGATCAGCCACCAAATAGTGAGCTGATGCCAAATAGTGAGCGGATGCCAATTTGTGAATCCCTACCAAATAGTGAGCTGTTGCTAAAAAGTGAGCCGACAAATAGTGAACCTCTGTCAAATAGTGAGCCAATGCCAAATAATGAGTTGCCACCAAGTAGTGAGCCACTGCCAAAGAGTGAGCCACCGCCAAATAGTAAGCTGCTGACAAATAGTGAGTCACCACCAAATAGTAAGCTGCTGACAAATAGTGAGCTGTTGCCAAATAACAAGCTGCCACCAAATAGTGAGTCACTGCTAAATAGTAAGCCGCTGCCAAATAGTGAGCCGCTGCCAAATAGTGAGCCGCTGCCAAATACTGAGCCACCACCAAATATTGAGCCTCCAAATAGTGCCAAATACTGATCCACCAAATAGTGAGCTGCTGGCAAATAGTGAGACGCTGCCAAGTAGTGAGCTGCTGCTAAAAATTGAGCTGACACATAATGAGCCTAAGCCAAATAGTGAGCCACTGCCAAATAGTGAGTCACCGCCTTTTAGTGAGCTACCAAATAGTGAGCTGCTGCCAAATAGTGAGCCACTGCCAAATAGTGAGCCGATGCCACATAATAAGCCGCTCCAACATAACAAGATGCCACCAAATACTGAGTCACTGCAAAATAGTGAGGTGACCAAATATTGAGCAGCCAAATAGTGAGCCCCAGCCAAATTGTGAGCTGCTGCAAAATAGTGAGCCACCGCAAATTAGAGAACCGCTGTCAAATATTGTGCCACCAAATACTGAGCTGCCAAATAGTGAGACACTGCCTAATAGTGAGCCACAGCCAACTAGTAAGCTGCTGCCAAATAGTGAGCCACTGCCAAATACTGAGCTATTGCTAAAAAGTGAGCTGACACCACATAGTGAGCTGCTACCAAATACTGAGATGCTGCCAACTAGTGAGCTGCCACCAAATAAAGAGCCGCCGTCAAATAGTGAGCTGCTGCCAAATAGTGAGCTGCCACCAATTAGTGAGATGCCAAATAGTGAGCTGCCACCATATAGTGAGCCGCTATCAAATAGTTAGCCAACACCAATTAGTGAGCTGCCACCAAATGGAGAGCTCTGCTAAATAGTGAGCAGTCGCCAAATACCCTACGATGCAACCCCTCCTTCCCCGGCTTCAAAAGAGACCTGAAATGCCATCTCCTCAACAAATACTGTAACTTCTCAGCAAACGAAATTTGGTACAAATAGGCTCTCTTGCTCATTACAGACTCTGTTGACCAGTTGGCTGTTTTTCTTTTCTTTGTGTTTTGCCTCTATTGTCATGCATGTCTTTTGCTTTATGGACTCTAAATGTTTAGAACTGATCACAAGCCCAGCAATCCACCCTCATGGCCAAACGTTTTTCTGTGTATTGATTTTTGTTTACTCCTCCCGCGTGGCCTATTTTTTTCCCCTGTGCATATATGTTATGTATACTTGAACTGATGATTGTTGCACGTCATATGCTCAGTGACTGTTACTGCCTTGCTCTCGATTCTGTAAAGCGCACTGATACATGCGGGTCTGGCTAGCGCTATATAAAACCTTAAAAAAAAAAAAAAGCTGCCGCCAAATAACGAGTGTCCGCCAAATAATGAGTTACTGCCAAATAGTGAGACGCTGCCAAATAGTGAGCTGTTGCTAAAAAGTGAGCCACCAAATAGTAAGCCTCTTCCAAATAGTGAGCCAATGCCAAATAATGAGCCGCCGCCAAATAGTGAGCCTACTGCCAAATAGTGATCTGCCACCAAATAGTGATCTGCCAAATAGTGAACCACCAAATAGTGAACCACCAAATAGTGAGTTGCCGCCAAATAGTGAGCCATTGCCAAATAGTGAGCCATCGCCAAATATCAAGCCACCGCCAAATAACGAGCTGCCGCCAAATAGTGAGTCACTGCCAAATAGTTAGACACTGCCAAATAGTGAGCTGTTGCTAAAAATTGAGCTGCTGCCAAATAGTGAGCCTCTACCAAATAGTGAGCCTCTACCAAATAGTGAGCCAATGCCAAATAATGAGCTGCCGCCAAATAGTGAGCTGTCTCCAAATAACAAGCCGCTGCCAAATAATGAGCTGCTGCCAAATAGTGAGTAACTGCCAAATAGCGAGACACTGCCAAATAGTGAGCTGTTGCTAAAGTGAGCTGCGAAATAGTGAGCCTCTGCCAAATAGTGAGCCTGAGAGACTTTTGATCTTCAAGATCTTCAGCTGAGATACAGGCACTAGTCCGAACGAACTCCTCGCTCCATTTCGAGGAAATGGTACATCGTATCTTTAACATGTCTGATACAAGTGGGATTGTGCACCTATTTAAGAGCGTAGGTTCTGGACTATTGAACCTTTCAGACAATTTTCGGAGTTATCCCATCATTCTTACACTCCGTATTAGGAAGCGTGTTTTGGAGGGCTTCCACTGGTCCTACTCCTTGTAGTGGGCATCCTGGTTTTAATTTTCCTGCTACGCAATGGACGTCACAGCTTCCAAAGAGATGGAAAAAGCACTCCTGGTTTGACGTTGCCATGAACACATGGTACTCCATCTGGGCACAACTCGGCTTCGGGAGCTAAGTGAGCATTAGTTACTATCATTCAGATCAGTCTGGGTTGACTGCGTCTTACCTGTGCTCCTCTGCCTATACTGCGAATACGAATGGGTGTTGGACATATGTCTAACACTTCCATCGGTTGCACCACCAGATGTAGATGTACTACTGGACCCCTTAAAGGCCCACGTTTTACAGTGTCCTCAGCATATTCCCATGTTGATTTTGGTATTCTTAGAGCCACCACGGGATGCTTCAGCTCCTGTCGGAATGGACACTGGCTCTGCAACAGGTTCACAAGTGTCGAGTGCTTTCTCAGCGGCTGCTGTGGGAACCGGAGAAGATTACCTTTGTTCCATTGACCTGATCCAAGAGGTGTTACAGGGACCGTTGTCTGCGTAGGCAAGCAACAGTGATGTTGCGTCTCCCACACAGGACACATAAACATTTGGCTCTCTGTGTGATGGGAACAATTCGGCCCTCTTCCAAAACAAGCCAAATTGGAATTCGGCAACATTTTGTTTTATTTTTCGCTCCTTGCTCTCACTGAACTCCATGGCTTTCGATGTGCTCTGTTAGCCTAAACAGTATATTGACTACTTAGAGGACTTTTAAAGTTTTTTAGTAACGTTTTACATCACTTTTATAAATATTATGATTTTTAAATGTTTTTTATTTTTGTTTATTAACAAGTTTTTATGCTTCTTAGACGGGCATATTTTATGATTAGTTTATCTTATCGTCCTTCGGATGAGGAGTGGGTGTTATGAGCCCCAGTGTACCCCAATATAGGCCTAGGTAGCTGCACGACCGTTTACCTACATTTATCCTACCTTGCTCTACCTAACGGCTCTGGCACTGACCTTTTGCCTATTTATGTGCCGAATAAATGTTGGGTGATTTTCTTTGAAAAGTAGCCTCATTTATTATGCATGATGATTCTTAGTATCACACAGCAGGATTACCATCTTCTGTATAATAACTCTGTACAAAAGTCACCGCTATCGTCATCCTTGGACGACAGGTCCACAGCACCATTACACATCTAGGTAGACCCCCTGAGGGTACCTTTTGGCAGTGGCGGCTGGCGACATTTGAAAGTGGTGGGCATAAACGTTCAGGATGAGTGCCAGGTGGTGAGCAAGCGTGCCCGACCACCATAAGGGAGGATCAGGGGGGTTCCCCCCTGAGAAAAATTTGAAAATACAGTGGGCAAGTGGTGCATTTTCAAGCATATTTGAGAAAGCCAGAATGTTAATAAATCAATTGGGAAAGCGTAGTTATGACATCAATGAAGAGATTTCATATGATAATGATGTAGGTAGCTGCTTATTCAGCATAACCACAGAGGGAACCCACTGTCTAAAGAACTCATCCTTTCCCACTACTTTGTCCATCCGAACAGGCTGTGCCCCCCAAGAAATGTATGCCAGGCTCTATGCCCATCCAGTCCTTGGCCTCTCTGCTGAGTGCTGATATATCAAAGCAGATTGCTGATCAGCTTGGAACTGCAGCAATGTGTTTAATGAATTGAGATGACAACCAGAAGGGTAGTATTGGACCAATACTGCCCTGCTGGTCGTCATCACAATTCATTAAACACATGGTCATGTGTGAACTCGGGTAATGGGCTAGTATCTGAGTTGCAGGCAGCTATAGGCCACTTTTTAGCCCAGCGTGGTGTTAGCTGATTTGGCCTTAGGCTGTGTCTTGCTGTTCAGATGGCACCAGCAGCCCAGCGTGGGGGCCTGAGCAGCCTTTCCAGCGGCAGAAGGGCCTCTGTTCTTATCTTCATTTTACCAACCGGGCGGAGGTGTTATGTTTTTCGCTGAGCCGGCCCATTAGCCCGGGCCTACGTTTGATCCCAATCCAACTCTGCTGTGACCGGTTGTAGAAAAGTGTGTTTTGAAGCATTGGAAACGCTTGTTGTGCAGTGCGCACTGTCAGTGGTGCTGGTGGGATGGTGGGTCTCCTTCGTATAAGGTTGCTGCGTGACCCAATTCTAGCACCTTGAAAACAGTGGAGCGCTTTGAAAATCATGCTTTAACTGATAGTGTCCTCACTCCTCAGCCTGGTTTAATTTTTTTTTTTTTAAACAGATTTTATTGATTTTCCAGCCGACATAATTAAACAACTCACAGATATTATTAGGATTGTGCGTGAGCCCCTCCATGCATAATGAAGCAGTTAAACATAATAACCCCAACAGCTCCAACTGCAATTGTCCAGCAGTCTCGCTAGTGAAATAGGAAAATAGTATTCATCGTAGCCCCGGGCCGTCTTCTAGACTTCTGCCCCTTGTTGTATGTCAACGTAATATATCAGTTATGAATCCCCTCGAGGCTCTTCTTCCAGCACAGTGCTCCCTGTATAGCTCCACCCCACTCCACTCCACTCCGCCCCACCTCAAACTCCCACCCTCCCCACCCCCCAGGCATGCCGCTTAATGATCAGGTCAACTACGCGTAGTGTTAGGCCGACCCCATATTGCGAATTATGTGCCACTCCATCTAGCATGAACCGCTGGTAAAGCAGTGTGGGGTGTGTGTGATACCAGTCAGGCCCAGTGTGTGACCAGAAGTCAGGGGCGCTAGATGTGTCAAGTGATCAGTCGCCCGCATTAGGGCCCTCCCCATCAAGGCTTTCAGCCCCTTCTTCAGTCGGTTGCCGCAGGAGTTTCACTAACGCCACCCATGCCCTTGCTGCTTCCAACGTCTTCTCATTCCCCGTTCTGTGGGCCACTTGTAGTCTGAATGTCCCCTCGCATTCCGCCCATTTCACAAATTCCCTCGTCCACCTTGGCACGCTAGGGCCACTTTTCGCCTTCCAATGGCTAGTAATCTCTCTTTTAGCCAACACCAATCCCAAGTCTATGAACTTGCTAGTGACCTTGTTCCTGGCTGTGTGAGGGAACTAGTGTAGTAGACAACATCCTGGGGTCAGTACTACTTCTCTCTCCGTTGTGGTCACCAACACTGCAGTGACCCCCCTCCAGAAATCTCCCAAGTTTGAACAACCCCAGAACATGTGTAAAAACCCTGCACCCTCTGTGTTACATCGTGGGCAGGCGGCCGAGACACCGAAAAACTCGTTAATCTTACTCAGATTGAGGTATGCCCTATGTAAACCATAGAAGTGGATCAGCTGGAATCGTGCATTCCTGGAACTCTTCCAAGCCCTTTCCACAAGTTCCCCCCATGGCTTTTCATCTATAGCCTCACCCAATTATCCCTCCCATTTGATGCGCAAGGCAATCAGGGGTCGGCGTATTTCCTGCATGAGGCGCCTATATAGGCAAGTAACCGCCTTAAAGGTTCCAGCAGCTATCACTATATATTGACAAACCATGGAAGTCTGAGGCTCTGCTATCACCTCCTGCAAATGCTTTCGGATGGCTGCTGTCAGGGCGGCATGCAGAAGAAAATCTCCTCTTGGGAGATCATATCGCTCTAAAAGATCATTAAAGGGGAGCAACATATTCTCCTCATATAAGTCTCCTATTGTGGAGATTCCTATCTCTTTCCATGCCTGTAATCTGTGCCAATTCCCACCATGATGTAATGCCTCGCATACAGCCAGAGGGATGTCTGGTGCATAAGGGCATCGTATTTGCGCCTGTCTAAGGGACCTATTCCAGCACTTGCGCACTGTCCTCAGGTCGGAGGGGGCCGAACGATCTCTCATGGGGAGGCGTAGTAGCACCCGAGAAAGGAGCCGCAAGCTCGGATCACTACCTCCAAGGTCCCCTGCGTTCCTGAGATGCCCCGCCATCCATTTCGTGAACCACTGCAACTGCGCTGCATGATAGTAGGCCTCGAAGTCTGGCACTGCAAACCCCCCCTTCGCTCTAGGCCTCATCATGGTGGTGAGCGCCACCCTCCGTCTTCCAGAGCCCCACAGGAAATCTGTGACCATTGTGTTGAGTTGAGCAAATAGTCTGGGCGGAATCCAGAGTGGAAGTGACCCAAAGAAATACAAGAGTCGAGGCAGCATCACCATCTTTAATAGTGCCACCCTACCCGCTACAGACAGTGGAAGGGTCTCCCAGAACTCAAAGTTGCCTTTGGTGTTGTGCAACGCTCGTCCTACATTGCCCTCCAACAGATCCTCATGGGCATGATATATTTGAGTACCCAAATAGGGCAAGCATCTGTCCTCCCATTTCACCTCTTCCGTTTCCGGTGGCCCAGCTCTGTCCGAGTGCATTGGGAAAAGGCACGACTTGGCCAGATCACCCTAAGCCCCGCTACTCTCCCCAGGACACTCAAGAGGTCTTTGGCTCCTCGAAGGGCTACCCCCGAATTAGCCAGAAACATCAGGAGGTCGTCCGCATATAGTGCTATATATTGAAGTTGCCCCGTCACCTCCAACCCCTGATAATAGCGGCCTGATCTAGCGTGTGCAGCCAAAGGCTCCATTGCCAGCGCAAATAACAAGGGCGACAACTGGCAGCCTTGTCTCGTCCCTCGGCCCACCATACAGGCATCTGAGATCAGCCCTCCTGTCCTGACCCTAGAAGTAGAATTTTTATACAAGAGAGCCGTCCATTCCACAAAGTGTTCCCCTAACCCAAACGCCCTCATAACCCTGAAAAGATATGGCCACTCGAGGCTATCAAAAGCTTTCTCGATGTCAACTGCCAAAATACACACCTCCTCGTTCTGATACGTATCCGCTTCTAAAACTCGCAGTAGCCTGTGTATATTCTTCCATGTATTCCTGGCTGGGATAAATCCCGCCTGATCGGTATGTATTAGCGTCGACATATGCAAAAGTAGGCGGGTGGCCAGTATACGACTTAATATTTTATAATCCAAATTGAGCATAGCGAGAGGGCGATAAGCTGTTCGATCCCAAGCCGGTTTGCCGGGCTTTAAAAGAGGAATGATTACCGCCTCTCTTGTTGAAGCAGGTAGACAGCCTTCCAGTTTTGCCCTGCCATACAGCGCCACTAGCTGGGGAGCTAGAATATCCACATATGTCGAATAAAACTCTATTGGCAACCCATCTGTCCCCGGTGTCTTATTCCTGGCCATATGTTTCATGGCCCTACGTACCTCCCCAATCTTGACCTCCCTACCCAGAGCCTCTTCCGATTCTACATCTACCCTTGGAAGCTCCACATCCCTCAGGAACTCCACCACCTCCTCTTCTCCTGGAGCGAGCCTACTATGATATAAGGCAGTGTAGTATTCCAGAAACTGGGCGTTAATGTCTTGCTGGCGATAATAAACCTCATCTTCCTGCCCTCGAAGCTCGAGTATCGCGCTCCTCTATGTGCTAGGTTAGCCAACCAAGCTAAGAGCACCCCAGATTTATCTCTCTCAGCGTGGGCCCGGGCGATGTAAGCCTTGTAATCAAAGCAACACAGCCGTTCTACTTGTGTTGCCAATGCTTCCCGAGCCGTGAGAAGGCCTGCTTGCTTATCCATTCTCTCCGGCCTAGCCTTTTCCACCTCACAGAGCTGCTGTTCCGCTCTTTGTACATCGTGCATAAGGACTTTCCGTACTCCCACCACTTCCCCAATGCAGCGACCCCTTATAACAGTTTTAAAGGCATCCCATGCAATGAGAGGGCTTGTCGCCGTATTGGCATTGTCTAAAAAGTAATTCTCGATAGCGGAACCCACTGTGGCCCGGAACACCTGATCTTCCAATGCTTCTGGTCTTAAGCGCCAAACAGGTATTTTAGGTCTAACACGAATCCAATCTAATGCCACTAGCAGCGGGTTATGATCAGAAATCGTTCTGGCCAGGTATTCACTGAGCCTAACCCCCCCATGCACATCCAGAGAGCACAAGATCGCGTCCAACCTAACATGCAGTTCGTGTAATGCGGAAAAGTAAGAATAATCCCTTTCCTCTGGATGTTGGGCCCTCCAATTGTCAGTCTACCCCCAGCGTTGCTGCCAATTGCGTTTGGCCTCTGCAATTCTATGTATGGGAGCGTCAGGGAGTGGTGGGTGAGAGCGGTCGAATCTAACATCAGTAATACAGTTAAAGTCACCCCCCAGCAGTACTGATCCTGTCAACGCTGATGCTAGCGTCTGTGAGAGCTGTGCTAGAAATGTAGGTTGGTCTATGTTAGGGGCATTTAGACTCCCAATCGTTATGTCCCTTCCGTCTAAGCGCCCTGAGATCACCACAAACCTTCCCTCCAGATCTATTATTTGTCTGGTACACTGGAAAGGGACTCCTGCCCGCACCCAGTCCAGAGTTCCCCTGACGAAGGCCGAGTAAGTAGTATAAAACACCTGCCCCCTCCACCTTCGCTGTAACGCAGCCCCTTCCTTCTGCGATAAGTGAGTCTCCTACAAAAGGGCGATCTGCTCCCCTCTCCTGACCAAGTACACATGTATTTTATGGCAGCACAACATAGTGTGCATCCCCCTAACGTTCCAAGATAGACATTTAAGATCTATGGTGGATCCCATTGTGACGGTCGTGTCATATCCATAGCAGTTTCCCCTAAAGCGACATGCCTGGCCCTATTATTCCCAATCTGTAGGTTCTGCTTCTCTCTGGCTTGCTGCAGTATATGGTCACGATCCCGGAAATGAAGGAGTCGCACCACCAGTGGTCGAGGAGGGGCTCAAGGTTTGGGCGGTCTAGCCGGGACTCTGTGAGCACTTTCAAGCGCATAGAAGGGGGAAAGGCCCTCCGGGGCCACCTCCACTCTAATCCAGTTCTCCAGGAACTGCACCGCATCAGCCCCCTCTTCTCGCTCCGGAACCCCCACAATACGTAAATTATTTCTGCGGGACCGACCTTCACTGTCCTCCGCTCTTGCGTCTAGCACCTTGACCTTGGCCTCCACACTTCTCAGGCTCCACTGTAATGTGGAAACTGCTTCTGGGACCTCCGAGAGAGTTTTTTTGTTGAGTTTCACTCTCTCTTTAAGCTTGGGGTGGTCGTCTTTCAGCAGGTTGAGCTCTGCCCCTATTGAGCCTATCTTTGTCTCCAGGGCTTCCCTTGAGGAGGTGATGGCCTGCATAATGTCCGCTAGGGTGGGACCCTCAGGGGCGGCATCCTTCCTCTTCTCCGTTGTCTCGTCGTCGTCGTCAGTTTGATGCCCTGCATCCTCCAAGTTGAGGACAGCATAGCCCTTCTTTCGGGACACTCTCCCCATTATTAGTGTCCTGTATGCGCCCAGTAGTTAGCTTCTGATTGACCCCTCCAATGAGCGCAGAGCACTGGCAATGGAATTGGGCCAGAGCGGGACATAACCTAGGGTCCAGTGGCAGTCATAAGCACTTCTCACCCTCCGGGCTCCCTCCAGTGTTCTCTGCCCTCCTGAGTTCCACTCCCCTATGTGGGTCCCCAAATAAAGCTCAGAATCACGGTGTCTGCTGCCTCCCTAGCTCTCCAGCACTCGCAATATACATCCAGTAGGTGTCTCAGGAGCACTCCTTGTTCAGCGTAGTGGTCTCAGTAACACTGCGCACTCCAGATCTGTGGGCTACTTGAGACAGTACCACAGCTTCCCCTCAAGCACTTTATCTCAGGGATGGAGCCTGGAGGTATGGTGATGTGTGCCAGCTAGGCTGTCGCAGGTGTCCCAGTTTATCACCGTGGTACTGTCCTGTGCCTTAGCTATGGTGGCCCTCCTAGTCAGCCCCTGGTGTGTCTCACCGGGCTCTCACCCTCACAGGCTGCCTAGATACTGTTCAAAGAGCTGACGGCCTCTTCTCACCCACCGGAGTTGCCGCCTAGTCCTTCCCAAGTGTTAAGTCCGGCAGAGCGGTCTCAGTGCTGACGCCCCACCTCTCAGCTCTGCAGCTCGGCGTGTGAGTCTTACTCGCAGGCGCTCTCTCTGTGTGGCATATGGTGACCTCTGCACTTCCCAGCGCTCTTTCCCCTCACTGCTCCGGTCCGCAGAGCGCCTTCGCTGCCGTCAGGGCTCGTCTCCGGGGCCCCTAGCTGCCCTCTTGTGTTGGAAGGGCAGCGCCGTCAGGATCGGGAGTCCGCGCCTGTTCAACTCACCACCGGGACCGCCGCTCCCGCTGACCTCCTCCGTAGTGCCGCTCTCTGCCCTCCCGCAGGGCTGTTAGCACTCAGGATGCAGCCAGCTCAGGTAACCCACCTCTCACAATGTTAGAGGCCACCGCTCCGGATCGTGGCCGCCATCTTGGGGGCACCGCGTTCAGCGTGCGGTCGGGGGATAAACAGCGATTCCACCACTACGGAGCCGCCAAAAGTCACCGCTTGCAGCCTGGCCTGATCTCCAGCCGTTCCACCACCGGTATAGTGAGATGGGGCCTCAATGTATAGCCAGGATCACTGTCGTTGGGGGAAAGCCACGGACGGAGCTCCGGAGTCCGCTTCCCCTCACATCGGCGCCTAGCCACGCCTCTCCTCAGCCTGGTTTAATCACCTTGTTAGCAAAACATAGGGGCCTATGCTATTCTCTAAACACCAAGTGGAGAAAGTGCCTTTCAGTTACACTGGAGATCTCGATCTGCATGCATGCTCGGCCACTTCAACACACATCATTGCGGAAAAGCAATCCTTCATGACAGCTTCTGTACAGTACCCTTGATTTATTAAATTTAAGGGAACTTTGCATTGTTTAAAGTTACACCCCGATGCTAGGGTCTATTTTCCATACACATTTATACTACATAACGTTAATGAAACAGTGTAAAAGCAGAAAAAAACTATGGTGAATGAATCCAAAAGTGAGGCACCACGTGTATTTGTACCACTTCCATTTTGCAACTGCCATAGTGCAGTTCTGATATTAGGGTATTCGTGCATTCATGCAGTGGAGTTGATGCCTTGAGAACAATAGGTTAAAGCGGCATTAGTGTTGGGATAGTGCCAATATTAGAATAACTGCTTTGACCTAAAATGTGCAAGGGGTATATGTAGTCTGGTTTTAGGTTTCTCAGGTTGTTGGTGGAGCTTTAAAGAGGTAACCTTGCTCGTGTTTTAGATGGATTGTTGCTCCTCGTCACCAAAGCTATTAGGTCCACAAAGGTTGCTTGCACCTTGTTGATAGCCCTCTAGGGTGCCTTCATTTTTTAACGCATGGTGTTTTTCGACTAGCCTTATCGTCTTCACTGAGCATACTACTTGCATTGTTACGCATCGCTGTTTCAAACACAGTAAATGGTGTAGAGACAGAATATTGAGTACAAAATGTCGAGGTGCACAAATATTGAGTTGGAAATATCGTGGGTCAGAAATATCGACAGCAAGAATATCGAGGTTAAGAATATCGAATTCAGATGAGTAATATCGATTTAAAAAAAATCGAAGTGTTTAATATTGTTTGCAAAAAATATAGTTGTTAAAAATATCATTTTTTATTATTGTTATGTATTTTAGTGTATATTTTATATGCATGTGATGTATATTTTTGTGTATAAGAATTGTTTGTATTTTTAATATATGTGTTAAATCTTTAGTAGTTATAAAAAAATTATTTTCATTTTGAGCTTCTAGTTCTGTAGCGAGTTGTGGGTTTATAGGGGAATAAGGTGGGAAGTAATTTATTTATATTAAATGTATACATTTTTTTTAATATGAATTTTGCGCTTTTAGTTCCATAGCGAGTTGTGGGTTAATAGGGGAATAAGGGTGGGAAGTAATTTAATTATATTAACTGTATTGATTAATTTTTATTTATTAATATTTGTTTTATTGATATTTTATAGTGTTAAATGTGTGAATTAATTTATTATTAGTTAATTAATATTTGGTTGTTAATGAATTTTAATTAATTAATTATTAATTATTATGGTAATTATGTAACTCATTTTAGGTGTGTGTTGTGGTGTTTGTAGGTGTAAATGGTTGGAAGTAATTTATTTTTAATTTATGAATTAATAATTGGTTGTTAATTAATTTTAATTAATTAATCGTTAATTTATTATGGTAATTGTGTAATTAATTTTAGGTGTGTGTTGTGTTTGCAGGTGTAAATGGTTGGAAGTAATTTATTTTTAATTTATGAATTAATAATTGGTTGTTAATTAATTTTAATTAATTAATTGTTACTTAATAATATTAATTGTGTAAATAATTTTAGGTGTGTGTTGTGGTGTTTATAGGTGTAAATGGTGGGAAGTAATTTGTGTTTAATTAATATATAGGTATTAATTAATGTTATTTAATAGATAAATATTTTGGGTAATTTGTAAATATATTTTTGTTATATTTATTTTTAAAGGGGGTAAAGGGTGGGTACTAAATACATTTTAATAATTTAAATTATTAGTTGTTAATAGTAATTGATTGTAATTTTAAGATAAGTTTTAAATGTGTTTTATTATTTGATAGTTTAATTTAGTTTATGTTGTGCAAATTATAGTGTTAAAGTGTGTGTAGTAGCTTAGGGGCCCATTACGATACCCGGCGTAAAAAAATCAGCCAGGCATAGAAGCGGCAAAAATCCGCCCGCACACACCGTCTGAACACCGACCACGCCATTACGATTACACAAACCGAAAACCGCCATCGGCGGAAAAATCACACAAGATACCGCCCGCCATCGTCCGAGTCGGAGTCAAACCGCCCGCCACGGACGGAAACACGCACGACAACACAAAACCGCCCGCCCTCACGGCCGACACACCGCACGTGAGATTACGATCGCACCGCCATGAGCGCGGGAAAACTACAAATATACCGCCCGCCAGCGCAAACAACGCCGATGAGAATCGACACGGCAGAAGCCATGGCGCCCACGTCCCTGCACAGAAACCATCCGCTGACAAAACCAATCGCACACAACATGGCCAACAAGTCCACACAGCAAGGCACGCACAAATACACAAGCACAGTACACATCCCGAAAACACCCCCCTGGACAAACAAAAACTACAAAGGCCAGAACCCCAGACACAACACACCTGAAAACAACAGACCATGAGGACACACCCACATAGGTAAGTACAAAAGCAGCACTCCCACAGACCACAACCCCTTGCAACATTGCAAACTAGAGAGGAGAGGAGAGGACACAGTAACACAGCAAGGACAGCAGCACACCACAGAAACGCACACATCACAACCACCACCACCACCACCACCACCAAACACCGGCACCACAAACCCCCTGCACATTACACAACACACACCGCACCAGCACCACAAACACCATGGCACCACAAAGAATGCCCAAGTTCACGCCCATTGAGCTGACGGTCATGGTCGACGAGATCATCAAGGTGCACCCACAAATCTATGGGAACCTGGTCCAGCACACACCACTAGCCACCAGAAAGAGAATGTGGAACCGGATCGTAGACCAGGTCAATGCAGTCGGGACCCTGCCCAGGAACAGAGTTGAAATCAACAAACGGTGGAATGACGTCAAGAGCCTGGTCAAGAAGAAAGAGAGCAAGAACAGAGAGCTGGCAGCCGTCACTGGCGGAGGGAATCCCGCGCTCTTCAAGACCTTCAAAGCGTGGGAGGAGAAGGTGCGAGTCATCATACATCCGGAGATCCTCGCCGGATTAGCAGGGGGAGTGGAGGCTGGTAAGTACAAACTAATGTATACCAGCACACCGCTATGTACTCACATGCACTACCACCATGCCACAGCTCCCAGGGACAAACACCCCCATGTCCAGCACACAATACACAACACATCACACACACATGCAACAGACACCACCACACACAGCCCGTAAGATACGTGGGGACATGTGTACACTCAGCCAGCCACGTAACCACCAACAGGTCCCCAAGTATGCCAGAAGCGCCACAACGAGCACCCACCACACCCATGTGTCCGCCATAGCTGCACTAACCGACAAGTAACAGGTAAGTGGCAGGAACACAAAGTGCAGTGGGTGGGAGGGTGGACAGCCCAAGTACAACACACACAAGGCCCCTAGTCCCACAGCACAGCAAGGAGGAGCATCCCCCACACCCCACAGCCACGTGTCAGCCACCGCAGGGCACACCGACAGCCGAAAGGTAGACATCACGGTCCACAACAATCGGTGTCAGTGGGTGTCCAGCCATCACCACGACCCACAACACCCCCCACCCCCACAGACCTGCAACATGGAGCACCCCCGCTTAGAACCATGTGGCATCCAGTACAGTGCACGCCCGAACAACCTGCAGGTGGGAAACTGGACAGGGCTGGATTACTGGAGGCATGAGGACCGTAACACGACCAACACATGGGACATGTCACGTAGCAGACGAACACGCAGCACCGCCCACCGTCACGAACAAGTGAACAATGTGCACACGGACATGAACCACAGACTCACACCTCACATGACCCATCACAGACACAGCAACACCCAAGGAGCCACGTCTGCATGCACAAGCCACACTGAATATAGTACCACACGGCAGCCACTGTGCAACCCATCACACACAACCGAAACACCATTGAAGTCCTGTCCATGTAGCCCCTACTGCCTGTCAACCACACACCCCACAACTACGCCTATGTAAGACAAACAACACTAGACGCAACAGAGCGGAACAACATAAATGCACACGAACACCACTGAACCCATCAAACACACAGACACACCATGCACATACAACATACCATCCATCCCATCCGTCAGCCCCAGTCTCATGAAAGGCATGTCATCCGCACAGCTGCCACACATACAGCAGTCACGCTAAGATACATGCCCATGACCAACCATGTGCCAGAAGTCAATGAAGCGCACGCCACACTGTGAGCAACAACACACAACATGGGCCACACCCCCCGAGCACTGCAGTGATGCACATGGCACAGGGCAGCACGCACACCAAGGAGATGGGACAACTGCAATACGTTGGCTGGCACACAACCATCACTCACTCATAACGATGCGTCCAATGCCATGTCCAGTAATCACAACAGACAGCAAATATGCAGGCCATGTCAGGCATGCACACACCTCAGACCATGCACTGTCATGCTGCCACAACACATGTCACGTTCGGCACCCATGGCTCACAGCATGTACCCCAAAAGCATATTCCCTCCCAAATGCGAATCTGGGGCATGGCCCCCATGTTGCCATATGCGTTCCTAAGCGTTCCATTTGAACCCCAAAAGCATATTCCCTCCCAAATGCGAATCTGGGGCATGGCCCCCATGTTGCCATATGCGTTCCTAAGCGTTCCATTTGAACCCCAAAAGCATATTCCCTCCCAAATGCGAATCTGGGGCATGGCCCCCATGTTGCCATATGCGTTCCTAAGCGTTCCATTTGAACCCCAAAAGCATATTCCCTCCCAAATGCGAATCTGGGGCATGGCCCCCATGTTGCCATATGCGTTCCTAAGCGTCCCATTTGAACACCAAAAGCAAAGTACAAACCAGACCCAGGATGGGCCAGGAGCCCGCATACACCAGAGTCACAATAAGTAGGGGCACAGCAACACACCCATCGGCATGGCCAATCCGTCCCATGCCACATGTGCACAGCACACAGTCCCATTGCCAAGCACACACAACTACAAATGGTACAGCCACACACACGCCTCCGGGAAACCCATGTACGAGATTGCACGAACTGTTAATGTCAGACGACAAATACATACTTCGCCAGGTGCAACACAATAACAAATCTCATTCTCTCCACAGGTGACGAACTGCTGGATGCTGGGGATGGAGACAGCAGCCAGCACAGCCAGCCTACAAGCCCCCAACGAGGACACACGGATGTGGAGGATCTGTCCTCCTCTTCGGACACGGACCACCAAGCAGGCCCATCTGGTGTGGCAGGGCCCAGCCGCTCCCCAGGACCCCTCCTACCCACCAACCCATCATCCAGGGCTGCTGAACATTCCCAGCCCCCTGCTGCCACTGTCGTTGCGGCCACACCCACGGACATTGCGGCCACACCCACGGTCATTGCGGCCACACCCACGGTCATTGCGGCCACTACCACTGCCGCAACCGCCACCATCGCCGCACCGACCACCACCGCCGCCACCACCACCACGTCTTCGCTGGCACCAGCCCCAGCGCAGGTGGTGGCCCGGCCGACTGGATCCACCCTGGGAGCCACAGCGAGGACCGTGGTGAGCAATGTGGCTAGTGGGCAGGCCGGTGGCAGCAGTACTGGTAGGAGGAGCAGGGTCAGGGAAACGCAAGTCTCCCCTGGGAGCCATGCCCTGCCTCAAATGGCCAGAGTCCTTGGGGCCTATGAAGAGGCCCAAGGACAATGGGCCAGGTCTGCTTCAGACACGCGGGAGGTGCTGGGGGTGCTGAGGTCCATGGACGCCCGTATGGGCCAACTCGTGGACCTCATGGGCCAGCTGGTGGTGAGGTCACAGCCAGGGACAGCAGCTCCACCACCGCCACCACCTGCCGGGGCGCAGGGTTGAGCAGCAGTGTCCAGTACCCCTACGTCCACAGCCAGTGAGCACACCTCACCCCCACCAGCAGGTCGCCACCACACACCCCCTCCCAAACGTGGAAGGGGCCGTCCGAAGTACAAACAGATCTCCCGGGAGGACTACGCACGCTCCAGACGCAAGTGAGGCAGCCAGCCAGCCTTCCTTGACCACCCACTGCATTGACTTGGACTACGATCCCACTCCACACAGCCATCTGGATGGCATGTGTCTGTTGGACCATGGACATGGAACAAGTGGGTACACCCTGAGCATCACGCAGCCGTGACCGACAGCTCATTGTCACTGCACGCACCACTTTTGTCATCACCTCGCACACAATCACATGTCACAGTTTGAAATAAATGCACCTCTTACACAAACTGCTGTTTGTGCCCTGTGTTTTATTTGTACGGAATACAACGGCCACCTTGGGCGGAAAGGCACCTGATGCGTGGCATGGCAATGGAACCGGAGGGCCTGTAGGGACCTAGGGGTGGGAGACAGAACAGGAGCACATTCAATGAGTGTGTCACACACCCATCACACAGTACATGTCAACAACTACAAGCAATGTACACACATCGCACAGAGCAATAGGGCACAATGCCACAGCCACCAACAGTGCCATACTACCCTGGCCATGGAGCGTTGACACACAGCACGCAGTGAACAAACGGCCACCCTGACACAGCACACACACACCTGCACAGATACAGCCACATCAGCCGTCGTACATGGACACTCACCGTCAAGTGAAGTAGCGGGCGATGAGCTGCTGCCGCACATTACCAGCTTCCTCCTCTCCGCTGTCCTCCTCACTCGAGCTGTCCTGGTCTGCGGGCTGGGGCCCTGGTTGATCTCCGTCATCCACGATGAGGGGGATCTGCTTCCGAATGGCCAGATTGTGCAGCATGCAGCACGCCACCACTATCTGGCACACCTTCTGTGGGGAGTACGCCAGCGCACTCCCGGTGCGGTCCAGGCACCTGAACCTGGACTTGAGGAGGCCAAAGGTACGCTCGACCACACGTCTGGTCCTCCCATGTGCCTCATTGTAGCGATCGTCTGCTGGGGTGCGAGGATTCCTCAATGGACTGAGCAGCCATGCCCCATTCGGGTACGCAGAGTCACCTGGGTGTGAGGGACACAGAGAACCGTTGCTATTCCAACTGGACAGGGGACAGCATCGCACAACCAGCACGCTACACCACTCCACATACTCACCGACAATACAGCCACGATCCTGTTGCAGATTGGACATCAGTCGTGGCAAGATGCTGTTGCGCATTATGTGTGCGTCATGGGCCGAGCCTGGGAACTTTGCACACACGTGGGTGATCACCATGTCCGCAAGGCACACCACTTGCACATTCAGGGAGTGCGTGTGCTTCCTGTTGCGATACAGGTGCTCAGTGGCCTGGGGTGGAACAAGGCCAACATGTGTGCAGTCAATGGCTCCAACGACGTGTGGGATTCTGCCAAGGGCATAGAATGCACCCTTCACTGCCGCCAATTCACGAGCCCTGGGGAAGCGGATGTACCTGTTTCGGTACAGCATCATGGCTGCCAGTACATCCCTCAGCACCTTGCTGAACATGGGCTGGGACATCCCTCCTCCACTGCCCACTGTGTGCTGGAATGACCCAGTGGCGAAGAAATGCATGGCGGCCATCAGCTTAGCCGTGGGGGTGACAGCTGTCGGATACACCCTGCGGGGACAGAGATGGGGTTCCAACATGGCACACAGTCGATGCAGGGTTGGCCTGTCCAGCCGAAACTTCCTAATGACCTCTGTATCGTCCATGTCCGCCAGCAATTGGTATGGGCGGTCAATGTTCGGTCTCCGCCTAGGGAAAATGGCAGTGGACACATGTCAAAGCAACACAACACATAGCAATTTCGCATACACATCACTGACATGACTGAGCAAGCACATGAGCCACAGCCCAGCTGTCAAGCTGGGACGGCACGGCCACAATACACTTACACAGGTCTCCCAACAATGGCAATGGCTAGTGATACAAACCACTGCCATGTGCATGCACATGGGGATCTAGGCCCCAATGACTTGCGGGGCGTGCTGATGGGGACTGACTGCATATTCGTCAAGCGGCAACGCCACGGCAACATGAATGTCTGCTGAGCATGGAACTGCTTCCGAGGCTGGATGAGTATGGCACACGACGACGACGATGTGGGCACAGGCTGAGCGGCCAAAACAAGTGGGACCTGTGGCACGAGGGGATATGAGACAGTAGTAGGTGTCAGCACTGCACCCTATGTACAGCACTGTACGGATCACACCTCCCGAAACATTGACAGGTGTCCACATTGACAGCCCCATGCCAAGACGGCTGTGTGCTTGCAGTCACACATCACAGGTGAGAGGTTACATTGCACGTGCCAGGTGGCAGACGTACATAGTGGGAGCTGGCATGTGTGTGCATGTGTCTCCTGTTCAGGATCCACCAGATGGGCGCTGACTCTGTACTGACCATTGGACACAGCATGTTCCGTGGAAGGCTTGTGTGTGTGGGATGGTGGCACTGGATGTGCCTCCGTTGGGTGGGGGGCCATGCACAGGGCGGGTACGTCGATGATTGCGCATTGTTGGTCACGGTGGGTGCACCCACTAAGATGTGTTGCCCTGTGTTCAATTCCTATGTCCGCATGATGATGGACTGTAGATGTGGGCAGACTACACATTGGTCGATGTGCTGTCTATATGCATGTGCCTTCACACCAGGCACAGCTGCCCCTGCACATGTGACCCCTGCTGGACTCGCTGCTGGGTCTGTGGAGCTGATGCACCTTCTGTGCGTGGGGCGGACAGCTCTCCTCACTTCCCTCATTGCGCATGTCATGACTTTGCCGCAGGTGACATGGATCATGGAGGGCCCACATGTACGCGTGGGTAGGCTACACATGATTGTTCACTGGTCGCCACCCCCAGTCAGTGTTTCGAATGGGAAGGTTGTCGTGCTGGTGGTATATTCGATGTGGCGGATGGGCGGGCCTAGGTGCGGGCTTACATTCCGGACATGGGGGGTAGTTGGATTGGCGACTAGTTGCAGTACACACGGGACACGTCTCTTCCTTTCCACATCTGGGTCATCCCTTGTACTCACTGACAGTGATACAGTCATCTTCGCCCCAGCCCTCATGTCCTCCCCTCGCTCCCCCAATATGCATGTGCACCTGCGAGGCTAGCGCTTGCACAGGCAGCCCCAAGCTCGCACCAGAGAGGGCAAGGAGTGTATGTGTGGGTCCAGTTGCACGAGTGGGCTGTCTCAGGGTATGATGTGTTGCGGGACGCCGTCCACCTGCGTGGTGCCCCAAATGGAGACCCGGCCTGCATGGACTATGCATCACAGTCTTCGCCTTCCGGATCCGCCACCTGCGACACCCAGTGGCTGTGGCTGCCCTTGCGGCCATGCCGCGTCCGTCTGTGACTGATGGCCCACACATTCACTCTTTGGCCTCTCTGGGGAGGGCTCGGGGGTGGTGGCGCACGCGCTTGCACTTAGTCGCAATGGCATGTGGCGTGGTTGGTATAATGGGCAATGGATGGGATGGTGCGAGCCACCTCCCGTGACGTCAGTGCTGCTCGTGCTGTGGTGCGTCCCCCTACACTTCCATTTGACTTGTGCCATGCTAGACGTTGAGGTTCTATTGCCTGCGTGATATGACCAGGAGGAGCGCGAGGAGACCTCTCACACACCATGCTCCACTGCCATCCCGTGCCCTGTATCGCCTGTGCGGATTGACTATGTTGGGGTTACACCTGGTCGACTGGGGCTGTGTGTGCCTTGTCAAGGGGCATGGCGGGCGCACAACAGGATCCAGCTTGTCCACAGAGGGTGGGCTGAGGTGCGCCTGGTACCGCTTTGTACGTGTGCCCGGCTGCTGTGCACACACGTGTTCACTCCCCCGACAGGTGTCCTCTCACAATGCCCAGGGAAGCGGTGGTGTACTGTTCATGACCCCTCCCAACACGGCGTGCTCCAACTTGGCATGTGCGCATCTACCCGTCGCACCCACCCACCTGAGCACTGCGTCCATACGACTTCACACGACACATGTGTGTCTTCCACAGTTGTGCTACTCATTTGCGTTGACATCCAATACCAGTGGACTACATGGTCATGTCACGACTGCCGTGTACTTCACATACTCTCATCCTCTCTCATTCGTACTTGTGAAATGAGTCAGCGGAGACAGTTTTGGTTTCAAACATTATATTGAGTCTTCTGTCCTCTGTGATGCAGTATAGTGGACACTACTGGCAGCGGAATACATGTTGAGGATATACTGAGCATGATTGCAAATGGGATAGGGTGTGGGGTTACATGTGATTGGCTGTTGCATGTGGGATGTGGGCTTCAGAGTTACATCTGCTTGGCCAAGGCTGTGCTAATGTACATTTACATATAGCTGCGGAGCTGCGGACTTTGACACAGACGGTATACATGTAGCCTACCAGACCGCTTGGCATCATGGGCACAGTCCATCTCAGTTCCATGTGACAGGTTTGCTGCGGTTGTTCCTCATGCACGCGTGCATGTGAGATGACATCAGGGCATGTGCTTGCGTGCATGCAGCGGCGTGCCACTTGTTGTTGCAATGTGGTGGTTACTGGACATGTCACAGTCACTGGGGTCGTGTTGTTGTTGTATGCACTTGTCGTCCATGCAAAGGTCCTGGTATGGGATTCCCGGGGCGGGGGTGGGAGGGGTGCAGCACCCACAGACTCCAGGCGACCTATTCATGTCCACTGAGCGGTGTGTGTGTCCATGGGCGCTGGATCCATGTCGTGTCCTGGTTGTTCGTGCAGTTCCGTCCATGTGGGTGCGATACACAGACCCCATGCCACTGCCTCCCACGATGCATGCGGTGTTCCTGGATGTGATGGGGAACAGTGTGCATGTCCCGGTCATATCCGATGTCATGGCGATGTCGTTGATGGTGTGGTAACAGTTGCCGGTCGTTTGGTATGGCTGTTGTGGTGGTGACTGGCCAGTCCGTGCGGAAGCTAAGCATGGGTGCGGGGTTGGACATCATAGGTCAATCGGGGAACCTGCGTTGTGGTCCGACGAATTTACAGGTTGTCAGGTATGCGATGCAGTCCAGCAGGGCTTCCATGTCATTGGTGGTGTACATGTTTGCCAGCCAATGTAGCGGATGGTGGCTGTCAAGGTGTTGTTCGTAAGTTGTCCCTTGGAGGACCATGATGGGGCATGCTGGGTGACATTCGATGTAGCTGTTCTCGATGATCCGTTGTGTGGAGGCACAGTGGTCCCATTTCAGTGCGGGTGCGATGTTGGCCACATACGCCATGCCCCCATAGGCAGAGCAGGCCCTGTCGTGTGCGTCCAGAGGGAGGAGTAGTGGTAGCAGGTCCGCCTTTAGACATGCCGGGTTGGAGAGGCACATCTCCACGGGATGCTGGTAGGGACACCTCCGACAGTAGAAGACGGGCATGACGCAGCTTAACAATGTGATGCGGTAAGTCAGTCGGTAACTTACGTTCAGCAGGGACAGGAGATCGCATCCCAATATATGTATCAGGTTGGTTTTGTACAGCTTGAGCTGTCCGGCGTAGTTGGGTAGGTTTGTTGCGGTTGCCATTTCGCAGCGGTGCGTTGTGGTGGCGTGCTCCGGCTGTGTGTGCAGTCTGCAATGTGCACACTCCGAGGTTGTTGTGAGCTCTGTGTAGTCGTAGGGAGACAGGACTTGTGTTCTGTTGGCTTGTGCGGAGGACACGGGCCCTCATCCCACATGCTTCTCAGACAGTTCAAGGTCAGTGATGTGTGACTCCTTCCAATTAACTTGCATGTGGCCGACATGGGGAGTGTTTTCTTTTTTCTTCCCCGTCCGTTGTGTGCTTCTGTGATATGCGCTATCTGCCCTGTGGTCGGTCTCCTCGGCATGCCTGTGTTGGTCTTTTCTTGGACAATGGCTGTATTCACCGGCTTCTTTCATAGGGCTGTGGTTTCGGAGTTGGAATGGAAGGTCATTCAGTGCTGTCTGCTCTCCCTTGTGTGGGCGGCAGGCTGCCTTTCCGCTCTGCGTTGGGCCTTGTGTGTGAATGTTATTCTTGGGCCACCTGTTGTCGGTCCCCGGGCTCTTTGGTGTTCCGTTTTATATGTCTTGTTCATATGTGCAGGGTGGTATGGGTGTTTCAGTGTGGTACTGGCGTTCCTCTTCCCGAAGGGGCCCTGCTTCTCCTAGTTGGTGTTGCCGCCGCTGTGTGCTACGCCATGTTTGTTACACTGGGGTGTGTCCTGCTGTTGCGTGACTTCACTGACATGTGTGCGTCGGTTGTGTGGCGTTGGGTGTTGTCCGTGAATTGGGCGTTGGGGACATGTCTGTGGCAGGCCTGTCACGTGTCATGTGCGTTCGGGTGGGGCTGATGTGTGTGCTGCTTGGTTGTGTCCCTGTGTCTGTGTGCGACGCATGCATGGCGCTGCGGTTGGCCTCTGCGTTGTGCGCATGTGTGGCGGCGTCATCGCCGCTTTGGGGCCGTGACGGGGTCGTTGGTTCCTAGTCCCAGGTGGTGTGTACACATGTGTTACGCGATGTTACGATTTGGCCTGTGTGTCATATGTGGATGCAATGGTGGATGTGTAGTGTACACGCGGTGGTGGGGGTTGTCCGCTTTTTCCGCCCTTGCACTGTGTGCGCTGTTTGCATGCACTTGTTGTGTGTGTGCCTACCTGCGTCTCCGCGGTACGTTGCGTCCTTGGTGGTGCATCAGCAAGAGCATGGGGAGGGCCTGCAGTGCTGGATTCATGCTCGGGGGAGCCGCTCTTCGTTGTCCGTGCTCGGCGTCCGTGTTACCGCTTCGGTTTGTCGTACGGTGTCTCTTAGCCGTGGGAGCCGTTTGTTTGCGGCATCGTAATTTATACGCCGGGCGGGACGTGATTTCGTCGGACGGTGTGTGTCAATTGTGCTGCGCCGCTACGTGTACGGACGCACTTTGATGGCGGACGGTGTTGCTGGCTTGCCGGCGGTGTTTGGCCTACTTTTCGCATCGTAATTGGGCGGGCGTGTGGACTGCTGCGTGCCGGCGGTAACTGGTGGTTTTTGCATCCGCCAGCACGGCGGTTGTGCTTCCGCCCGCCATCGTAATGACCCCCTTAATGTTTTTAATTTTATTATTAGTAAGAATTTTTCTATTGTTTATTAAGTATGTAAAATATGTAAATAAAAGCAATTAAGAAATGTGAAGTGTTTTATTATTGGTGCGGTGTTATAGGTTAGGAAATTAAATAAATACATTAATTTTGTCAATAATTTTTTTGTTTGTAAATATTTTGTATTTTAAAATAAATATTTATTGGTAAATGTATTTATTATTTTATTATATATAGTATTTGAAAGTTTTTGTTATAAGTAATTACTATCGTTATATGTGTGCTTTTTATATGTTTTAAACATTTAATTTTAATTTTTAAAATATTGATTATTAATTTTTATTACCTATTAGATTTTTTAATATATATATATTTTATGTGTTTCAGTGTGAATAGTAATTTTGTTTTACTACGGTATCCAGCACTTTCCCTACTGCTGCACTCATTGGAGTGGGAATAGTAATTTTTTCCCCTTCGATATCCAACACTTTCCCTACTGTTGCACTCACTGGAGTGGGAATAGTCATTTTTACCCCTCCGCTATCAAACACTTTCCCTACTGTTGCACTCACCTGAGTCGGAATAGTAATTTTTACCCCTCCGCTATCCAACACTTTCCCTATTGTTGCATTTTTTGGAGTGGGAATACTAATTTTTACCCCTCCGCTATCCAGCACTTTCCCTACTGTTGCACACACTGGAGTGGGAATAGTAATTTTTACCCCTCCACTATCCAACACTTTCCCTACTGTTGCACTCTCTGGAGTGGGAATAGTAATTTTTACCCCTCTGCTATCCAATACTTTCCCTACTGTTGCACTCACTGGAGTGGTAATGGTAACTTTTACCCCTCCGCTATCCAACACTTTCTCTACTGTTGCACTCTCTGGAGTGGGAATAGTAAATTTTACCCCTCCTCTATGAAACACTTTCCCTACTGTTACACTCACTGGAGTGGGAATAGTAATTTTTACCCCTCGGCTATCCAACACTTTACCTACTGTTGCATTTTTTGGAGTGGGAATAGTGATTTTTACCCCTCCGCTATCCAACACTTTCCCTACTGTTGCATTTTTTAAAGTGGGAAAAGTAATTTTTACCCCTCTGCTATCCAGCACTTTCCCTACTGTTGCACACACTGGAGTGGGAATAGTAATTTTTACCCCTCCGCTATCCAACACTTTCCCTACTGTTGCACTCTCTGGAGTGGGAATAGTAATTCTTACCCCTCCGCTATCCAATACTTTCCCTACTGTTGCACTCACTGAAGTGGGAATGGTAATTTTTACCCCTCCGCTATCCAACACTTTCTCTACTGTTGCACTCTCTGGAGTGGGAATAGTAAATTTGACCCCTCCGCTATCCAACACTTTCCCTACTGTTGCATTTTTGGGAGTGGGAATAGTAATTTTTACCCCTCTGCTATCCAGCACTTTCCCTACTGTTGCACACACTGGAGTGGGAATAGTAATTTTTACCCCTTGCACTCACTGGAGTTGAAAATTTAATTTTAAAGACTTTTAAATAGTTTAATGTTTTAATTTGTAATATGTTTTTTTAGATTTTATGTTTTTGGTGTATTTATATATATATTTATTTATACATTTTTATAAATACAATTATAAAATCAATTAAAACAAATAGTGTATTCATTGTTTTAAAGTAAATATATATATTACATTTTATATAAGTATGTTTACATTTTTTAAATTAAATGTATTTGTTATATTTATTAAAATGTATATTAAATCTAATTAATTTTTTTTAAGTTAATTTTATTTTTTTATATATTTAATATTATTTTTTATATATATATTTTTTACATCGATATTTTTTTTCTCAATATTTTTGTACTTACAATAATAAATATAAGATGTCGATATTTTTGACATCGATATTAAAAACTTGATATTTGTGTATGGGGATATTTTGGGGGTCGATATTATGTCAGTGAACCGGCGAATCATACCCGCCTAGTTGAAGGAAACCACCGGCGATTGCGGCAAGTGCAGCCCTGTGCACGAGCACCGAAAATATGCACATGTTTGTTTTCGAATCTAACAAGTAGATCAACAGACTTTTTTGCTATTTACTGGTTCCGCCATTTTATGATTTATTTCCGCAGCATAACGTTAGGGAATAGATACAGGGAAATAACTATTTGGTGTTCCTTTTGCTGTATTAATATTTTCTCACATGGTTCCTTGAAGTTTTGTTGCTCGTTCCCAAATGAAACTTGGCCTTGGTTCAGATCCACCATACAACATCTTCCATCGGAGATTTGAACATATTGGAAGAAGTGGCGCGCTTCTTTCTTTTATCCTGCATTGTTTTTCTCCTTGGAGCGCATGAGCATATGGCAGCCACCCTCACCGTGTTCTTGAACAACATGAGGGACCGATTTTGATTCTTGCATTCTGTCATCCACCGGTCCCGTGATATTTCTTCTGTGCGCGGCTAAGGACGTGAATCACATTTGCCATACGGACGGAGCCTATTGCGATCCCATTTTACCACAGGAGCCCTCAATCAGTTAATTAAACATGACATAAATCACCAAATATATTTGTAAAGTAAAATTAATATGGCAAACAACGTAATGAAGAATCTTCGCTGTCGCCGAAGTGTGAACCGGTGACATAATGAATGCAGATGCGGGGGGGGGTTCTCGCGTGGGGGGGTATTTTAATTATATTTTTTAAAAAATTACCTTAGCCGCCCGATCCGGTCCTGCGTCGTCTCTGCTCCTCGCAACCGCAGGAAGCAGGCAGCCTCCTCCCTCCCCTCCCCTAAGCCAATCACAGCGCTGCAATGGCAGCGTTGTGATTGGCTCGGACGCCGACCGCACTGGCGTCTATGGAGAGGCGTTTTCTCCACGCAGGCTGCATGCAGCCTACATGGAGAAAACGGGAGAGTGTGCATGACTGGTTCGACCAAACAGTCAGGGCCCACAACATTGGGCTAGCCACTCCTCCCTGACCCGCCCACCGGCCCACCCCCAACCAAACCCTTCTTCTGCTTTCTCGCAGGGCGAGAAGCAGTAACATAAAATGGTATACCATTTTATGTTAATTCTTCTCCCACTGCGAGAAAGCAGGTGGGGCGACGCTCCTCCGCCCACGTGGAGGATCCTCCGCTGCCTTTTGGGTATTTCAGCACCACATCTTCGCTGGGCGAACCAGAGGAGAAGCTTCCATGCTCACACAAGACGCTTGAGTCCCTACACGTAGAAACTCCAGCACGCAGTGGTCTGACATCCATTGAGGGGTGTCCAACTCCAGACTAAGACGTGGTCCTTCATTCTTTCCCATTAGGTAATGGGGTAGGCTCTTTCCTAGGGGGATTCTTGGCTTTACACCTACAAACATGCTAGGTACACTTAGCTAGGGTTCGCATCTTAGGAGTACGCTTGATTACTGCTATGTATCTATATGTCTGCATATATTCACTGTTTTAGCACCAAGGTAGAATTCTACCTTTTATTTACTCTGTCGGTGCTTGCAATCGTATATATCTGTTTCTGTCTAATGTTTGTCGCAGAACACTTATTTTATACTAGAATGACACTGGTTCAATGAATGCTTATTGAAAACATCCCCATCGTTTATTCTGTATATCTCTCTGAGAACGAATGAGCATGAGTGACTGAACGAAAAGTACTGTACTGTTTCCATGATCCCTGAAGGATCAAGGGTTGTCATGTTCGATAGTTGCCAGAAACTATTCGTCCCTTGGTAAGGTGAGGGGGCTTATGGTGGCACTGTGAGGTAGCTAGTCTAAAGGCTAACATATCCTTTGGGGATGTCTGGGATCAGTCTGGACACCAATCTCTTAGTTTATGTTTTCTAAACGCGCAGATCCTATATAGATATGTAGGAACTACACAACACAGGACCTTATTTGGTGCTGCTCCTGTAGCTCTTTGGTGCTCCATTTGGTCAAACAAGATAGCAGAGCTTAACCATTCAGTCGTTAGAGATTGTCTTTCCAGTGAACACGGATTGAACATCTCATGGTTAAAGTATATAAGAGACACCACCTTGGCCCTGGGTTTTTGCATACTTGTTTGAGAACCCAGATACTATTATTAAGAAAGATAAAATTTGGGTTCAGGATTGTCTCATTAAGGACAGACAGGCCACTAGGGAGGCTGTGGTAGTGGCGAAGCCATCTATAAGAGATTACTGTCTGGCCCAAATATCAGCTGGGATTGCCCCATATTTATTATTTGTTAAGAACGTGTATGAACATAACTTACTGACTAGATTTAGGCTAGGGACGATACGTTGGTTGTTGTGTTTTCCCTTAGGGCAATATTGTTCAGATGGTATTTGTATTTGCCCGTGTGATGAGCAATCAAACCAGACCTTATTGTATTTTTTTATTTTTTTATTATTATCTCCCTTGCACTAGGAATTTTGTATTGCCTTTGCTGCGCAGGCACAAATTTACCAAGTGTAAAGCTGCCTTGCTCTTCCTACAGCAATTAAATGATCAAGACACTTGTGATCTGGTAGGCTGCTTTTTGAGGAGTATCTTACCTGTGATATAGGCAGTGTTATTCTAAATAATGTTTGCCCATTTCCATCTGCATTTTATGTCACAGCTTTTATGATCCTTTGTTTCAATCTTATTTTGTAATAAATTAGTTCACATTTTAAATTTGGATTTTTAATTACGGTATAATGCTTGCTATGTAATCCTTTTTATTGACATATTTTAAATATTTAAATATTTGCCTGTTTTTATATTAATTGTGTGCATTTTATATTATGCTTGTCTTTTATTATCATCTGTGAAATGATCGAATAAAGATTACTTGAACCTGTACTTGTCTTAGTCTTGCCATTGCAGCCAGCATGCAGTTTTAAGCAGCACATTCGACATGGCAAAATAAACCTTTTGTCACACCTAAACCGCCCTTTTTAATACAGATAAATCACCCCTAAGGTAGGCCCCAAATAGCCCATAGGCCAGGGTGCATTGTATTTGAAAGTAGGGCATTTAAAATTAGTTTTTCACTGCTATGAGGCCTCCCTCTGCCATAGGATAATATTGGGTTACCTTATTACACTTGATACATGCTAGCTCTTGTTTGGAAAGAGGTAGAAAAGTTATGTTTGGTCTCAATTCAATTGTAATTAAAAAATCTCTTTAATGGTAAAGTTGGATTTTCAGTCACAATTCTGAAAACACCTCTTTTAGAAATATAGCATTTTCTTGTCCAGACCATTTGGTGCCTGCAGCCATGAGTCACATGACTGTGAATAGTTGATAGTTGGCCTTTGTGTATTGCTCCCAGACAGTGAGACAAAGGGGCACTAGATGTTGGTAGGATGGGTCTTTCTGCCAGGGTGGGTGGGTTAGACCTTTTCCCTGCCCCACTTACATTTCAAGGAGCTGCCTCCAGCACACTCACTCAATCAATCAATCAATTAGGGAATTGTAAACTCGCTACTCACCCGTGAGGGTCTCAAGGTGCTGTAGGGGGGGTCCGCAGGTCTGGTTAGCCGAAGAGCCAGGTCTTGAGAGTCTTCCTGAAGGTGTTCAGGGAGGGGGCACGTCTGATGTCTGCCGGTAGCTTGTTCCAGGTCTTGGCCACGATGTGAGAGAAGGATCTTCCGCCTGCTCTGGCTCTGTGGATGCGCGGAGTTTCAGCCAGTACGAGGTTGGAAGATCGGAGGTTTCTGTTGGGTACATGGAAGTTGATTCTGTCATTGAGGTATTTGGGTCCGCTGTTGTGTAGGCATTTGTAGGCGTGGGTGAGGATTTTGAAGGTGACTCTTTCTAAACGGGGAGCCAGTGGAGTTTTCATAGGTGTTGGCTGATGTGTTCATGACGGGGGATGCCGAGTACGAGTCTGGCTGCGGTGTTCTGTATAGTCTGGAGTTTCCGGAGTAGGGACTTGTTGATGCCGGCGTAGAGTGCGTTTCCATAGTTCAATCTGCTGGTGATGAGTGCGTGGGTGACTGTCTTCCTTGACTCAGGGGGGATCCATTTGAAGGTCTTGCGAAGTATGTGGAGGGTGTTGAAGCAGCTGGATGTGACGGCGTTGATCTGTCGGTTCATGGTGAGTGATGAGTCGAGAACGATGCCGAGGTTCTTGGTGTGGTCTGAGGGGGTAGGTGGGCTTCCGAGGGCGGCCGGCCACCAGGTGTTGTCCCATGCTGAAAGGGTGGTACCAAGGATGAGGACTTCTGTCTTCTCGGCGTTGAGTTTAAGGCAGCTGTTCGTCATCCATACTGCAACATCTTGCATTCCATTCTGAAAGTTGAGTTTGGCGGTGGTGGATTCTCGGGTGAGGGAGAGGATGAGCTGGGTGTCGTCAGTATAGGATATGATGTGGAGGCTGTGTTGTCGGACGATGGCTGCGAGGGGGGCCATGTAGATGTTGAAGAGGGTCGGGCTTAGTGATGACCCCTGTGGAACTCCGCAGGTGATTTCTGTGGGATTGGAGAGGAAGGGTGATAGTCTGATTCTCTGGCTTCTTCCGGTGAGGAATGATCGGATCCAATCCAGGGCTGTTCCTTGTATGCCGGCGTCGTGTAGTCTGGCGACTAGAGTGCCGTGGGAGACGGTGTTGAAAGCCGCTGACAGGTCGAGTAGGATGAGGGCTGCTGAGTGGCCTTGGTTGAGGAGGGTGCAGATGTCATCTGTAGCTGCGAGTAGGGTGGTCTTGGTGCTGTGGTTGCTTCGGAACCCAGATTGGGACGAGTTGAGGATGGCGTTCTCTTCGATGAACCGTGTCAATTGCCTGTTGACCATTTTCTCAGCCACTTTGGCTGCGAAGGGGAGGAGTGAGATGGGCCGGTAGTTCTTGAGGTCAGTGGGGTCGGCTGTGAGTTTTTTGAGGAGGGGCCTGACTTCTGTGCGCTTCCAGTCGTCTGCGAAGTTGCCTGTTTTGAAGGTGGTGTTGATGGTGCGTTGCAGTTTGAGTGCGATGGCAGCTGTGGCTCTGTGGTAGATGTGAGGAGGGCAGAGGTCGGTGGGGGCCCCCGAGTGGATGCCTTTCATGGTCGAGGCGGTGTCTTCGGTCGTGATAGGTGTCCAGTTGGAGATGGTGGGTTGGCTGGTGCCCTTGGGGTGCGGGGGGCAGCTGTGGCATCTGGAGGATGGTCGACGAAGTTATCATAGAGGGTTTTGATCTTAAGGTGGAAGTAGGTCCCAAGCTTGTCACAGAGGTCTTGGAACGGGGTGATGTCTGCGGCTTCGCTGCGTGGGTTGGTGAATTCCTGAATGACACTGAAAAGTTAGATGGAGTTGGAGAGTTGGCGAAGATTTTGTTGTGGATGAAGTTTCTCTTGGTGGTTCTGATTTGGTTGTGGTAGTCTGTCATGGCGTCTTTGTAGGTGGAGTAGTTTTCGGGTGTCTTGGTGTTTCTCCAGTTTTTCTCCAGGCATCTGCAGATGCGCCTGGCTTCTTGGAGAGTGGTGGTGTACCAGGCGGCCTTCCTGGAGCGCTGTGTGTCGGGGTTGCGTAGTGGGGCGAGCTCTACTGCACAGTTGGAGATCCAAGTGTGGAGTTCTCTGGCTGCGATATTTGCGTCGGATGTCCAGGTGTGGTTGTCTCGGGTGAGGGTGGAGTTCAGTTGCTCATCGGTGACCTTGCTCCAGTTCCTTCGTGGTGGGCTTGGGGCTGGTTTGGGCACCTTGGGTTTGTCAACGGTGAAGTGTACGCAGTGGTGGTTGGTCCATTGTGGTTGCGTTGTGTGGCTGAAGTGGACGCTGTTTCCTGTAGCGAAGATGGGGTCGAGGGTGTGTCCGGCTCTATGGGTCGGTGTGGTGACGAGTTGTTTAAGTCCGATGTTGGTGAGGTTGTCCCGGAGAACGGTGGAGTTGGGGTCGCTGGGGTTGTCGAGGTGGAAGTTCAGGTCTCCAATGAGTATGTAGTTCGTTGATGCGATGGCGTGGGGTGCGATGAAGTCGGTGATGGTGGTGACAAAGGGTGTCCGGGGGCCGTGGGGTCTGTAGATGAGGGTTCCTCAGAGTGTGGCGTCGGGGGTGGTCTGGATATGGAAGTGCAGGTGTTCGGCGGCGGGGAAGGTTTCGCTGGAGGTGGTGAGGCAGAGGGTGCTCTTGTGGGGGATGGCGAGACCCCCTCCTGGTGATTGGCGCGGTCCTTCCTCTGGAACTTGTATTCGTCCGGGATGGCGATGTTGATGTCGGGGGCGGAGGAGGCATTGGTCCAGGTCTCCGTGAGGAAGGCGATGTCGGGCAAGAGGGAGTCGAGCAGGTTCCAGATTTCTATGGCGTGCTTGTGTATGGAGCGTACGTGAGTAGTATGCATCTTAGTGTGTCGCCGTTGCTGGCATCGGTGGTGTTGGAGGCCGGGGTTATGGTGAGGGTCTAGCGGCAGTGGAGGCAGGAGAACTGGCCGTGGGTCTTGTTTGGCGAGGCCTGTTGCAGTCTCTGAGTCTTCCGGGGTTGAGTGCGAGGAGGGTGGTAGTGTCGTAGTGATGGATGGTCGGCGATCCAGGGTTCATGGCGCTGGCCGCGGTCGGGTCGTGGACGGGCGCAGATGGGCTTGCCTTAGGCTTGCCTTTGGCGCACCAGGGGTGCGCCCGCAGCACGCGTCCACTGCGCGACCGTGCAGCGGCTGCCATTAAGTAGGGGAGGGGGGAGGGACAGTCAGCTGGGAGGCGGGAACGATTGTGGGCAGGGGGGAGGGGCCGCAGGGGTAGCAGCGGATAACAGTGGGACACGAAGGAATACCAGGCAGGCACAGAATCATCAAGTACAGTGGGGGCAAAAGGAAACAAACAGTTGCCAACAATAAAAAGCAAAAGCAGAAGACAGTTACAAACAATGAAAAAATCAGTACCACAGGATGCTCCCACAGCAGGTACAGAGGAGCAGGCAGCGGCCTCGAACCCCTCGTGGGTGGAGGCTGGGGCTCAGCGACAGAGTCGACGGCGCGGAGCTGCGGGGGAAGACCAGGCCAGTGACCAAGGGCTCACTAGAACTTGACACCAGCCTATTGTTACACTAGACCACTTGGATCCTGTGCAGGGGAGGAGATTCCCCTGGCAGGGCACCTGGACCAATACAAGGCATTTGCAAGGCTTGTCCCACACTTTTATTGGCCCAGGATCAAGAATACCTCAGATGCATCCTGTAGGACTTGTGTAACCTGCCAGGCTAGTGGGAAAACAGGGCAGAGGCTGAAACCCCCCTTTAATCCCTTGCCTGTCATTAGCACACCCTTTGAGCGGGTAGGCATTGACATTGTTGTACCCATGGCTCCCCAGAATGCATCATACAACAGTTTTTGCCTGGTTTTCGTATATCATGCCAATAGGTACCCAGAGGCCATCCCTCTGAGGACCATGACTGCACCTGCAGCAGCAAAGGCCCTGATGGGGATTTTTACCTAAGTGAGTTTCCCCAAGGAAGTTGTGTCTGACAGGGGCACAAACTTCATGTCTGCATACATGCAGTCAATGTAGAAGGAGTGTGTGGTAACCTATAAGATCGCCAGTCCTTACCACCCAGAAACAAATGGGCTTGTTGAGAGATTCAACAATACCCTAAAGGGTATGATTAGAAGCCTTCCTTAGGCCCTGAGGAATAAGTGGGACATCTTCTTGCCATGCCTGTTGTTTTCCTACAGGGAGGTACCACGGAAGGGAGTGGTACCTTGTTACAGGACCTCTGAGTTTGGTGAAGGAGGGGTGGGAGCAAACTCACAGGAAGATTCCTCAGGATTTAGTGAGCTACATGCTGTCCTTCAGAAGACAAATGGCTAAGTTGTGGAAGCAAGAATCTGACAACTTAGAAGCCAGTCAGGCTATAATGAAAGAGTGGTATAACCAAATTTGTACCACTGTGGAATTGTAGCCTAGGCAGAAAGTGTGGGTTATGGAACCTGTGGAACCCAGAGCCATCCAGGACCACTGGACTGGGCCCTATGAAGTGATTGAGAAGAAGGGTAAAACCACCTACCTGGTAGGCCTTAAGATCCCAGGCAACCCCACGGAGTGCTTCACATCAATCGCATCAAACCCCACTTTGAGAGGTCTGAGGTCACCTTGCTGTTGGTGACAGATGGAGAAGAGGAAGAGGACAGTGAACCACTCCCTGACCTCTTTGATTTCAAGGAGAAATATGGGTCTGTGGAAGGAGTAATCCTTTCCCCCAGCCTAACTCCTGAACAGCATAGAGACTGTCACCAAGGGACAGTACTCCTCTCTGTTCTCCCTTATTCCTGGAACTACCCACCTGTGTACCTATGATAAGGACACAGGGGACAATCTCCCTGTTAAGAATACATCTTACATGTTGTCTGATAAGGTGAGGGCCAGCATTAAGAGTGAAATCTCTTAACTTCTGGAATTGGGAGATGATAGAACCCTCATGCAGCCGCTGGTCCAGTCATGTTGTTCTGGTACCAAAAGCCACCCCACCAAGTACCACACCTGAACTGAGGTTCTGTGTGGACTATAGAGGGCTAAACTCAGTGACAAAGAAAGATGCTCATCCCATCCCCTGGGCTGATGAGCTTATTGACAGCTTAGGAGCTTAAGTACTTTTGATGTTACATCAGGGTACTGGCAAATCACCCTAACAGAAGGTGCCAAGGAGAGGTTAGCCTTCTCCACTCCAGAGTGCCACTATCAATTTTGTGTGATGGCCTTTGGACTCAGAAATGTACTTGCCACCTTCCAGAGGTTGGTGAACCAGGTAATGGCTGGTATGGAGGCCTTCTCAGCTGCCAATCTGGATGACATAGCTGTCTTCAGTAGCAATTGGAAGTACTACCTTTTTCACCTCCAGGACGTGCTTCAGGCTTTGCAACAGTCAGGCCTGACTATCAAGGCCAGTAAGTGCCACATAGGGCAGGGGTCTGTGGTGTACTTGGGACACCTGGTGGGCATGGGTAAGATGCAGCCCCTCCAGGCCAAGATAGAGACTATAATGGCCTGGGAGCCCCCCCCCCTCAAACCCAGACTGTGGTCAGGGCATTCTTGGGCCTCACTGGGTACTACAGGAGGTTTGTCAAGGGATATGGCTCCATTGTTGCCCCCTTGATAGAGCTGACTTCTAAGAAGCAGCCCAGAAATTTGATTTGGAAAGAAGCATGCCAAAAAGCATTTGACTCCCTGAAGCAGGTCATGTGCACAGCCCGTGCTCAAAGCCCCTGAGTTCTCCAAGTAGTTTATTGTTCAAACATATGCCTTAGAACATGGCATAGGGGCAGTGTTATCACAGATAAATGAAGAGAGCCTAGACCAACATGTAGCCTTCATCACCAGGAGGCTACTCCCAAGGAAACAGAGGTGGAGTGCTGTGTAGAAAGAAGCTTTTGCTATCGTCTGGGCACTGAAGAAGTTGCGACAATATCTGTTTGGGACTCACTTTCTGATGCAGACTGACCAAAGGCCCCTTAAGTGGCTCATGCAAATGAGGGGTGAGAATCCAAAATTGTTGATGTGGTCCATTTCCCTACAAGGTATTGACTTCAGGGTGGAACACAGACCTGGGGTAGACCACACCAATGCTGATGGTCTATCTAGGTTCTTCTGTCTTAGTGATGAGAGCTCCCTAGAGGTTGGTAGATCTCCCCACTTTCAGCTGCGGTGACACATGTTAGACCTGTCATCCTTAGGGTGGTCTTCCCTAAACATTTTGCCTTCTCGCATCCTCTTTTTGCTGTATCTTTTTGTTGGCCTTAGGACTCTGAACACTGTACCACTGATAACCAGTGCTAAAGTGTATGTGCTTCTTCCCTAAACATAGTGACATTGGTGTATACATGATTCACATATTTAGTTTACTTATAAGTCCCTTGTAAAGTGGTGTACCTTATAACTGTAATCTAAATGCAACTAGTGGGTCTGCAGCACTGATTGTGCCACCCACACAAGTTGCTTTTCAAACCTGTCTCAGGCCTGCCATTGCAAGGCCTAAGTGTGTGTGCAGTTTATCTACACTTTGACTTGGCATTTAAAACCACTTGCCAAGCCTTAAACTCCCCTTTTATTACACATAAGTCCCCCCTAAGGTGGGCCCTAGGTAGCCCTAAGGGCAGGGTGCTGTGTAAGTAAAAGGTAGGACATGTGTTTTAGGTTGTACATGTCCTGGGAGTGAAACACATCTAAATTTGTCTTTCACTTCTGTTAGGCCTACTCCTTTTACAAGCTTGCATTGGGAATTCATTATACACTTTTAAGTTGTAATTCCTGATTAGAAAGGAGTAGCTGCCTCATGTTTCACATCTTTGGATTAGTATTGAAAAATCCTCTTCAGTGGCAAAGATGGATTTAACATTACTATTTTAGAGATGCCACTTTTAGAAAGTGGACATTTCTCTACTCTAACTGCTCTGTGTCCCTTGCAGCCTGCCCCAATACACGTCTGGGGTGGGTGACATGACAGCTACATGTTGTGCATTCCCTCTAGACACCCACAAACCCAGGAAGGGTGAATGTGACAGAAAGCTCATCTGCATTCATCTACATTCTGATAGCTCTTCCTGGGCAGGACCTGTGCACTTCAAGGGCTTGTTTGAAGTCACCCCACTTCAAAGGCACATTTGGGTATAAATACGGGGGCTCTGATCCTTACCAGCTGTGAGTCCTGCCCTGCCAAGTGGTGCCAATACACTTCTGGGCCATTGAAAGGTGATTTATGCTGTCCAGAACCATCAAAATTGACGCAGTGATGACTTTCCGCCAATCGGAACTGGCGCATTGCTGTTCGACGCTGACGCAGGAGCTGATCAATGGCATTGCCTCGACAGACTGCACGGCTCAACACCGATGGACAGTGTGGCTCAACATCAATGCAGCGCCTGCATCATAAAGGGGTAAGACACCAAAGCCTTCATCAACTGCATGGATTGGCGCCAATGCTTCGCCTCCATCCATGGGATTGATGATGACACAGAGCCTCCTCGACTTCCCGCATCGAGTCTTCAACATCGCTGCTTGCGCCATCCAAGGTACTTTGCCTGCCTGAGTCCTGTAGCCAGCCTGCCCTCCATCGCAGTGGGCCTGAACTTTGGATTTACCCCAGTCTAGCGCAACCTCAAGAAAGCGAAATAAAGGGCAGTGGTTTGGAGTATAGGAATAATGGCGCCACTCAGGAGAATACCATCCAGATCAGTAAGATTGTTTTGTATTTGTAACGGTGCTGAAAGGTGAGGAGCACCACCAGTCTCCCCAAGCTATCGGCCTGTGCCAATTGGTTAGACAAAGAAATGTCCCCAGCACACGTAAGGAGTAATACAGAAATTTAAAATGCACGTTGTGAGCATAAAATATACACAAGTAAGTGGATTCTTGTAGTTTTCTTTCTTTATTCTCTATTTCTTCAGACAGCCGACACGTGTTTCGTCGCAAACAGGGTAATAATCCCGCGACTTTATCAAGGCTGTACAAAAACAAACAAGAGCAAGCAATGTACCACCTTACAGAATAACAGGTGTACAACAACAGTATCACTCAATAATAAATACGAGTGTCAAACAATAGATCTGTGCAAGCATGCACAAGGTGGAGATTGGGTGTGACTACCCGATAGGTTCCGAATAATCAAAAGGGTATCAACGTACCCAAAGTACCAAAAGGATGGCGGAGAAAAGTGTATTCACTGTTGACTATTGAAAGGCATCTAATAAATATGTGCCGTGCAGCCAGTGTATCCAAACACAGACGAAAAATCGTGAATAGGAAATCACTAAGCTAAATAAAATTGGATGTCGATACGTCGTGAATGAAAATGAAAAGACACCACCTTGTATAACCCAAGTGGTAATGAGGAAGAAAGAACCACGATAAATACCTATGTTCCTGTTGTCGTCAATTCTGTGAACAAATAACAAAAACGGCTAGAATCTACCTTCTAGTAAGTAGAGCATATCCAGGCGACAGAAAACCCTTACTAACTTGAAAAACCTACTTATTTTGTGGTGATAATTCCAACCCACAAGTGGGGTTCAGTAGCTCGCAACGTCTCACTCTGTAGTTCAGCCGTCAGAGGGATCCAATTACGTCCCAAACTCCAAAGTCTCAGTTCCTACAACAGATGATACCAAGACTTGATAACAAGAATGTCTCTCACTGTAAGCATATGGTGAATAACATATTCGCGCTATATTCCCTCAAGCGTTGTTAGCTCTAGGTAACGTATTCCAACTATCATTAACGCATATGTGTTCCATATGTTAATGACGTTAGTGAACCCCCTTATCTACACGAGTGCCTCACGCATAGACCATAACGCCAAATTCACTCCTATATCAAACGTAAATGTTATAATATGCCGCAATCTTATCTCTAGTCGGTATTCCTGTAATCTAACACGCTGTGTAACAGCAGACTTCTATTTCCTTATTACTTGTCCCAGCGGTGTAGCATAAACAATCTGCCATCCCCCTAAGGTCCACAGAAAGTGGAGAGCCTGTTAACTTTCTCGCATAACTCCACCACTCCTTACCGGTTTCTTGTGTATCAGATCTCAAGACGTCGCTCAACGTGCCATTCCGAGTACAGGACACGAGTCGAATGCCGGGTGAGCCCGTGAATATAAAGGCTACCGTCAGAACGCCTCAGACATAAACAAAGGACTCCAATTCTGTCAGCCTCCAATACGGTCATCAAAACAGAAAACAGACTCGCCCCATAACCTCTTATGTGGCGGCCATCTTGGAATTGCTAGAGTGTATCAAACACATAGGTAAAGAATCTCATAATGGACAAAGGCCCCTCTCCTCAATATGAAAGAAAGCCTAAATGATTGACAATAGTCAAAATCATAGAAACCATCGTGGTTCTGGCATGGGAAAAGGGTTAAAAATAAGCACGGTCCTCTAATGGGCTGAAAATCGAGATGACGGTGTACATCTCTAACTATTATTAACTGAGGTAAATCAGAGAGAGGAAATAGTGCACATATCCGTGATGTTCTCAGTGTGAATAATCTCGTGAGTATCAAATATTTGAGTGTCATTACCAGTAGACTATATTAAAACTCATCCATCTCTCATGGTGAAAATTATTAATCATAAAGGTATTAGATTTTGCGGTGTAAAACGCACCCGATTATAGTTTGGCTCCGGAGAAAACACTTCATTTAAAACAGTTTATGCAGAATGCAATACACACTAGGAATGCATGTGTAGTGTCATGCAAAGATCACTAGGTATGTGACAGGTAAACATCATTTTCTGTACATCTTCATTGCGACAGCAGAAGTCGTGCACATAGTGTGGCAACTCTGCGCACTCATTTACCCAAGAAGTAATGCAATTCATGGTCCAAATTGAGCCCTAGTTCAGTACTGCGCAATCTAAGAATCCAAAGTGCTTCCCGTCTGCGAAGGGCCAGCTCTCTGTTGCCCCCCTTGGATGTCTGTAGGTCTGTTCTATACCAAAAAACTCAAATTGTTTGTGTGTCGTCTGAACAGGGCATTGTGTTATATGTGCGGCAATGGGATATCTGACGTCACCTTGCTTCACTGCTCTTATATGTTCTCCCATTCTTTCACGTAGTGTCCTGATCGTGCTGCCGACATATCTTCTTTTACACCTACACTCTATTATGTAGACAACAAATTTGGTTAAGCAATTGATATTCGACTCTATCCTGTATGTCTCGTTCCCAGGGCCCTGGAATTCTGTTTTGTGGTTGCATGCCCACTTGCAGGCACTGCAGTTATTGCATCCATGGAATCCCTTTGTCCGTTGTGTCAACCAAGTCTCCTTTTTCTCTAACTTCGGGTAGCTAGGGCTCAACATATTCCTTAAAGATACCCCTCGTCTGTATGTGATGGTCGGTCTGTCCGTGATGTGGTCATTGAGAGATCTGTCTGCCCTGAGCAAATGCCAGTGTCTCTTAAGGCTACGCATCAATATGCCTGACCAGTTGTTAAATCCAGTTATCACCCGTACTCTATCCCCCTTGCAACCTCAAGAAACCCCATAGTGCTATTGACTTCTCGCCTGCTCTGCAATTTAAGAAGTGCATGAGTGTCATCACTAATTGGATGAGCACACACTGCCTTAAACTCAATTCGGGAAAAACTGAAATTTTGACCTTTGGGAATCTGCATCCTAGCTGGGGCAGTGTGTGGTGGCCCGTTGATATGGGTGATCCACCGGAACCAGCAACTAAAGTGAAGAATCTGGGAGTATGGGTGGATAGTAAACTTTCTTTTGTTCAACACACTAATGCTGTGGTTTCCTCCGCCCACTTCCTTATTAAGAAACTCAGGAAGATTCTCCCTTATCTTCCGGAGGACACGAAAAGAACTGTAGTCACTTCATTAATCCAGTCTAAATTGGATTATTGTAATGGGCTGTTTATAAACGTCCAGAAGCACTGCCTGAAAAGACTACAGAGCGTGCAAAATTCAGCCGCTCGACTTCTGTCAAACACCCCTTGGTTCAAATCAGTATCTGGTGAGATCCGTAATTTGCATTGGCTCCCTGTAGCGCAGCGAATAAAATTCAAGGCTCTTAGCCTGGTGTTCAGGGCCCTGAATCATACAGGGCCAGCCTTTTTGCAAAATCTTCTTGTTTGGTATGAACCAACTAGACACCTTCGTTCATCTGGCGCTAAACTTTGAGAGTGCCCAGAATTCGTACCTTACTCTGGGGTGGTCGCAGCTTTCATTACTGCGCTGCTAAACTCTGGAATTCCCTACCGATTGATTTGAGAAACGCGTCATCTCTTGTCTCTTTC
This sequence comes from Calotriton arnoldi, assembly GCA_963921515.1. Classification (NCBI taxonomy): domain Eukaryota; kingdom Metazoa; phylum Chordata; class Amphibia; order Caudata; family Salamandridae; genus Calotriton; species Calotriton arnoldi. Next base: position 124,529 of record CAWUFW010015446.1, on the reverse strand, counting down.
AGAAAGGAACTAAAAACCTGGCTCTTCTGCAACTAGAGACTCACCAGTGGCTTACTTTGTCCGCAGCGCCAAGACACCTCCGGGTATTTGTGCGCTTTACAAGTCTTGATAACATAACATAACATAACATAAGCACTATTTTTGGTTTATTCTTTCAAAATTCAAAACTCCGGTTCTACTTATTGGATTTTTGTAGTTTTGGTCTTGTTTTTACTCATAAAATTATTCTATATGTTTCAAAACCTGTGTGGAGTATTTTTGTGGTGTTTTTATTGTGTTATTGTGTGTTGCACAAATACTTTGCACATTGCCGCTTTAGATAAGCCTGACTGCTCTGTGCCAAGCTACCAAAGGGGGAGGACAGGTTATCTTTTAGTGTGTATCCAGCTTGCTCTGACTAGGATTGTGGTCCCTAATTGGACAGGGTGCATATCTCTGCCAACTAGAGACCCAATTCCTAACAGAGCATCAGACTTTCTTCTCTGCATCTGCCGTGCGAGCACTCAATCTCCTTGTCCTAAAGGTAATGCTCTTCGCACGTCGTCTTTGGTCAGAATATATTTTCATCTTTTGTTTGTTCACCAAGTCTTTTTCATGAGTTACTTTCTCATCTCTCTTTCTCTGATTGGTCCATTGAGGCAACTTGGTGTTTATTTTGCTCTCCTGAACATCAATATCACAGGACTTTCACCTGTGGTCAAGTGGGGTGTCGAACGAAAAGCTCTCAAGGTAGAATTCAACTGTTTTCAAAACAAGCTCCTCAAGATTAGCATGCTGCACTACTTTCTTTAGTGTACTCATCAACTGCTCAACACGTTCGTTGGCCTGCGGCCATGAAGGTGGGCTCCTCTGATGCTTTATATTCAAATGCTCTGGGGCATCTCCTATGCTAAGGCGGAGAAGCGTGGCCCCACTGCTCGCAGAGCAGAAAAAAATTAAAATAAAATAATAATAACCTTGTCATTATCATTTTATTTTTCTTTGCTATCGAGCTCAGTTGGGGCGGGGTGGGGCTAGGGTCACAGGGGGAGGAGTGGTTTGCACACTCCAAGGGGCAGATTTACAAGCCCCTTGCGCCACTTTTGTGTCACATTTCCCATGTTAAAAATGACGCAAAAGTGGTGCAAGGGCATTGTAAATAAGCCCCCAAGTGCGCATAACTGCTTGGCCAGCCGTCTTATCCCTGCCAAACAGTCATGCACACTTTGCATGTTGCCCAGTAGGCTGTAATGCACCGCCTGGTGAGGAACATGCAACTGAACCATGGCGCTCAGGCCAATCACAACGCTGCCTTGCAGCATTGTGATTGGCTATGGGGAGCCAATCACAATGCTGCAGCAGTGTTGTGATTGGCTATGGGGAGCCTGGCTGCTTCCTGGTTCGGACGTCGCCTAGAAGAGAACAGCAAGACGGTGGCTGTTTAAAAGGTATGTTTTTTAAAATATATATTCCCCCCTCTTACCCACCGCCCTCCCACCCCCGTTCCCTGTCAGCCGCCACTGCAAATGCTCCAAGAAATCTTTAAACTCTCCACTATTGAAAGACAGGTCATTGTCAGACTTCACTGTGGCTGGAACACCCCATGTCGCTAAGATGCCATCTAGTCTTTAAGCGACTCGTTCTTGTGCAGTAGATGAAAGATCTTCAATTAATGGAAATTGTGTAATCTCATCCATAATCACCATAATGATGTCCATTACCAAGTGGAACAAAAAAGTCAATGGCTATTCTCACCTGTGCATGCTTTGCGAGTTCTGACATGCTCAAGGTGTGGTGAGTGCTTTTTGTAGAAAGGCAGTAACATAGATGACAGGCCTTTAATTCCTTTTTCAACCCTGTCATCAAGATAGGGAAACCAGACACAGTCTCGGAGAGCTCGTTTTGTGGCAGCGACACCACAATGTCCTTCATGGGCCACTTCAATTATTTTCTGTCTCAGACTCTCCGGAATCAGAATTCTTGAGTTATAGAGAGCTCATCCTTGATGTTTTTATATTTTTGATATTCACCATCACTGGTGAGTGGTCGAGGGTGTTGGTTTCATGACTGATGTGTAATTATATCCTTCAGCCTTAACATGTCATTATCATGGCAATGGCAGTGATAATCTGGGCTAATAAAATAGCAGTGGGTGTATTTGATTTTACAATGAAATTGATATAGGCCTCAGACATCTTGGAAGGAGTGTGGGCTTGTATAGATACTCTGGAAAAGTAGTCAACATGGTTCTGATCATTCCCTGGATGATGCACAATGGTGTGATTATACTCTTGTAATTGTATCATTCAATGGGAGGAGGCATTTTAGCCTTTGGATTGTCAAAAAAAGTCAGTAAAGCTTCATGATCCATTACTAGCATAAAAGACTTTCTATACAGGAAGGCATGGAAATGCTCACAAGCCCATACCACAGCTAAGTTTTCTTTTTCAGGTTGTGAGTAAGCCCGTTCTGTTTGAGACAAACGTCTACTTGCATATGCCAAAATATGTCTTCAAGCATTCGAGTGCCCACTGTGCTGTGCATGGACTGCACCTAACCCAACAGGGCTAGCATCAACAACAACCTCTGTATGAAGCTTACGATTAGTACAAGACACACAATTGATGGATGGAATGCAGAACAAATCAAAACATTCACCCCCAGTCAACAGATCTGGGTTAAATCCATCATTCTTTTGCTCACCATGCCACCCCAGTTTAGACGTGGCCATATGCAAATCAGTCTTGACCCTGTCCCTCATGGGAACAGTCCAGCCCGAACTGCCAATTCAGGTCCTCCCTGGACCGGAAACAAGCATCCTAGGACCGGTTTCGGGGTTTCACCCCTGATCAGCCAGGATACCTTGAATCCAGTGGCACAGTGAGCCCGGGACCCACGTCTGGGCATACCCGGCGCACTTAGGGCGAGGAAGCAAAAGACACACAATTGATGGACAGAATGCAGAACAAATCGAAACATTCACCCCCAGTCAAGAGATCGTGGTTAAATCCATCATTCTTTTACTCACCATGCCACCCAAGTTTAGACCTGACCATATGCAAATCAGTCTTGACCCTGTGCCTCATGGGAACAGTCCAGGCCGAACCGCCAAGCCAGGTCCTCCCCGAGTGGGACGGGTATGCCCAGACGTGGGTACCATGCTCTCCATGCTACTGGAGTCAAGCTATCCTGGCTGATGAGGGGTGAAACCCCGAAAGCGGTCCCAGGATGCTTGTTTCCAGTCCAAGAAGGACCTGGCCTGGCACTTTGGGCTGGACTGTTCCCATTGGGCACAGGGATAAGACTGATTTGCATATGGCTGGGTTCAAACTGGAATGGCATGGTGAGCAAAAAAACAATGGATTTAGGCCCAGATCTCTGTACTGGGATGAATATATGACATTGTTCTGCATTCTGTCCATCAATTGTTCTTTTTGCAATTGTCACCCCGAGTGGGATGGGTATGCCCAGACGTGGGTTCCGTGCTCTCCATGCCTGGAGTCAAGCTATCCTGGCTGATGAGGGGTGAAACCCCGAAACCGGTCCTTGGATGCTTGTTTCCAGTCCAGGGAGGACCTGGCCTGGCAGTTCGGGCTGGACTGTTCCCATAGGGCACAGTGTCAAGACTGATTTTCATATGGCTGGGATCAAAACTGGAATGGCATGCTAAGCAAAAAACGATGGATTTAGGCCCAGATCTCTGTACTGGGGTGAATATATGACATTGATCTGCATTCTGTCCGTCAATTATTGTTTTTGCATTTGTCACCCTGAGTGGGATGGGTATGTCCAGACGTGGGTCCTGTGCTCTCCATGCCACTGGTGTCAACCTATCCTGGCTGATGAGGGGTGAAACCCCGAAACCGGTCCTCGGATGCTTGTTTCCAGTCCAGGGAGGACCTGGCCTAGCAGTTCAGGCTGGACTGTTCCCATTGGGCACAGGGTCAAAACTGATTTGCATATGGCTGGGTTAACACTGGAAAGGCATGGTGAGCAAAAAACGATGGATTTAGGCCCAGATCTCTGTACTGGGGTGAATATATGACATTGATCTGCATTCTGTCCGTCAATTATTGTTTTTGCATTTGTCACCCCGAGTGGGATGGGTATGTCCAGACGTGGGTCCCGTGCTCTCCATGCCACTGGTGTCAACCTATCCTGGCTGATGAGGGGTGAAACCCCGAAACCGGTCCTAGTATGCTTGTTTCCAGTCCAGGGAGGACCTGGCCTAGCAGTTCGGGCTGGACTGTTCCCATTGGGCACAGGGTCAAAACTGATTTGCATATGGTTCGGTTAACCCTGGAAAGGCATGGTGAGCAAAAAAACGATGGATTAAGGCCCAGATTTCTGTACTAGGGTGAATATATGACATTGTTCTGCATTCTGTCCATCAATTGTTCTTTTGCATTTGTCACCCCGAGCGGGACTGGTATGCCCAGACGTGGGTCCCGTGCTCTCCATGCCACTGGTGTCAACCTATCCTGGCTGATGAGGGTGAAACCCCGAAACCGGTCCTCGGATGCTTGTTTCCAGTCCAGGGAGGACCTGGCCTAGCAGTTCAGGCTGGACTGTTCCCATTGGGCACAGGGTCAAAACAGATTTGCATATGGCTGGGTTAACACTGGAAAGGCATGGTGAGCAAAAAAACAAAATGGAATTAGGCCCAGATATCTGTACTAGGGTGAATATATGACATGGTTCTGCATTCTGTTCATCAATTGTTCTTTTTGCATTTGTCACCCCGAGTGGGACGGGTATGCCCAAACGTGGGTCCCGTGCTCTCCATGCCACTGGAGTCAAGCTATCCTGGCTGATGAGGGGTGAAACCCCGAAACCGGTCCTAGGATGCTTGTTTCCAGTCCGGGGAGGACCTGGCCTGGCAGTTTGGGCTGGACTGTTCCCATTGGGCACAGGGTCAAGACTGATTTGCATATGGCTGGGTTCAAACTGGAATGGCATGCTGAGCAAAAAACGATGGATTTAGGCCCAGATCTCTGTACTGGGGTGAATAAATGATATTGATCTGCATTCTGTCCGTCAATTATTGTTTTTGCATTTGTCACCCAGAGTGGGATGGGTATGTGCAGACGTGGGTCCCGTGCTCTCCATGCCACTGGTGTCAACCTATCCTGGCTGATGAGGGGTGAAACCCCCGAAACCGGTCCTAGTATTCTTGTTTCCAGTCCATGGAGGACCTGGCCTAGCAGTTCGGGCTGGACTGTTCCCATTGGGCACAGGGTCAAAACTGATTTGCATATGGTTCGGTTAACCCTGGAAAGGCATGGTGAGCAGAAAAAGGATGGATTTAGGCCCTGATCTCTGTACTGGGGTGAATATATGACATTGTTCTGCATTCTGTCCATCAAGTGCTCTTTTTGCATTTGTCACCCCGAGTGGGACGGGTATGCCCAGACGTGGGTCCCGTGCTCTCCATGCCACTGGAGTCAAGCTATCCTGGCTGATGAGGGGTGAAACCCCGAAACCGGTCCTAGGATGCTTGTTTCCAGTCGAGGGAGGAGCTGGCCTGGCAATTCGGGCTGGACTGTTCCCATTGGGCACAGGGTCAAGACTGATTTGCATATGGCTGGGTTCAAACTTAAATGGCATGGTGAGCAAAAAAAAAACAATGGATTTAGGCCCAGATCTCTGTACTGGGGTGAATATATGACATTGTTCTGCACTCTGTCCATCAATTGTTCTTTTTGCATTTGTCACCCTGAGTGGGAGGGGTATGCCCAGATGTGGGTCCTGTGCTCTCCACGCCACTGGAGTCAAGCTATCCTGGCTGATGAGGGGTGAAACCGAGAAACCGGTCCTCGGATGCTTGTTTCCAGTCCAGGGAGGACCTGGCCTGGCAGTTCGGTCTGGACTGTTCCCATTGGGCACAGGGTCAAGACTGATTTGCATATGGCTAGGTTCAAACTGGAATGGCATGGTGAGGAAAAACTATGGATTTAGGCCCAGATCTCTGTACTGATGTGAATATATGACATTGTTCTGCATTCTGTCCATCAATTGTTCTTTTTGCATTTGTCACCCTGAGCGGGACTGGTATGCCCAGACGTGGGTCCAGTGCTCTCCATGCCACTGGAGTCAAGCTATCCTGGCATGGTGAGCAAAAAAAAGATGGATTTAGTCCCAGATCTCTGTACTGGGGTGAATATATGACATTGTTCTGCATTCTGTCCATCAATTGTTCTTTTTGCATTTGTTAGCCCGAGTGGAATGGGTATGCCCAGACGTGGGTCCCCTGCTCTCCATGCCACTGGAGTCAAGCTCTCCTGGCTGATGAGGGGTGAAATCCCAAAACTGGTCCTAGGATGCTTGTTTCCAGTCCAGGGAGGATCTGGTCTGTCAGTTCGGGCTGGACTGTTCCCATTGGGCACAGTGTCAAGACTGATTCCATATGGCTGGGTTCAAACTGGAATGGCATGGTGAGGAAAAAACTATGGATTTAGGCCCAGATCTCTGTACTGATGTGAATATATGACATTGTTCTGCATTCTGTCCATCAATTATTGTTTTTGCATTTGTCACCCCGAGTGGGATGGGTATGTCCAGACGTGGGTCCCGTGCTCTCCATGCCACTGGTGTCAACCTATCCTGGCTGATGAGGGGTGAAACCCTGAAACCGGTCCTAGTATGCTTGTTTCCAGTCCAGGGAGGACCTGGCCTAGCAGTTCGGGCTGGACTGTTCCCATTGGGCACAGGGTCAAAACTGATTTGCATATGGTTCGGTTAACCCTGGAAAGGCATGGTGAGCAAAAAAACGATGGATTAAGGCCCAGATTTCTGTACTAGGGTGAATATATGACATTGTTCTGCATTCTGTCCATCAATTGTTCTTTTTGCATTTGTCACCCCGAGCGGGACTGGTATGCCCAGACGTGGGTCCCGTGCTCTCCATGCCACTGGTGTCAACCTATCCTGGCTGATGAGGGGTGAAACCCCGAAACCGGTCCTCGGATGCTTGTTTCCAGTCCAGGGAGGACCTGGCCTAGCAGTTCAGGCTGGACTGTTCCCATTGGGCACAGGGTCAAAACAGATTTGCATATGGTTGGGTTAACACTGGAAAGGCATGGTGAGCAAAAAAACAATGGAATTAGGCCCAGATATCTGTACTAGGGTGAATATATGACATGGTTCTGCATTCTGTTCATCAATTGTTCTTTTTGCATTTGTCACCCCGAGTGGGACGGGTATGCCCAAACGTGGGTCCCGTGCTCTCCATGCCACTGGAGTCAAGCTATCCTGGCTGATGAGGGGTGAAACCCCGAAACCGGTCCTAGGATGCTTGTTTCCAGTCCGGGGAGGACCTGGCCTGGCAGTTTGGGCTGGACTGTTCCCATTGGGCACAGGGTCAAGACTGATTTGCATATGGCTGGGTTCAAACTGGAATGGCATGCTGAGCAAAAAACGATGGATTTAGGCCCAGATCTCTGTACTGGGGTGAATATATGATATTGATCTGCATTCTGTCCGTCAATTATTGTTTTTGCATTTGTCACCCAGAGTGGGATGGGTATGTCCAGACGTGGGTCCCGTGCTCTCCATGCCACTGGTGTCAACCTATCCTGGCTGATGAGGGGTGAAACCCCCGAAACCGGTCCTAGTATGCTTGTTTCCAGTCCATGGAGGACCTGGCCTAGCAGTTCGGGCTGGACTGTTCCCATTGGGCACAGGGTCAAAACTGATTTGCATATGGTTCGGTTAACCCTGGAAAGGCATGGTGAGCAGAAAAAGGATGGATTTAGGCCCTGATCTCTGTACTGGGGTGAATATATGACATTGTTCTGCATTCTGTCCATCAAGTGCTCTTTTTGCATTTGTCACCCCGAGTGGGACGGGTATGCCCAGACGTGGGTCCCGTGCTCTCCATGCCACTGGAGTCAAGCTATCCTGGCTGATGAGGGGTGAAACCCCGAAACCGGTCCTAGGATGCTTGTTTCCAGTCGAGGGAGGAGCTGGCCTGGCAATTCGGGCTGGACTGTTCCCATTGGGCACAGGGTCAAGACTGATTTGCATATGGCTGGGTTCAAACTTAAATGGCATGGTGAGCAAAAAAACAATGGATTTAGGCCCAGATCTCTGTACTGGGGTGAATATATGACATTGTTCTGCACTCTGTCCATCAATTGTTCTTTTTGCATTTGTCACCCTGAGTGGGAGGGGTATGCCCAGATGTGGGTCCTGTGCTCTCCACGCCACTGGAGTCAAGCTATCCTGGCTGATGAGGGGTGAAACCGAGAAACCGGTCCTCGGATGCTTGTTTCCAGTCCAGGGAGGACCTGGCCTGGCAGTTCGGTCTGGACTGTTCCCATTGGGCACAGGGTCAAGACTGATTTGCATATGGCTAGGTTCAAACTGGAATGGCATGGTGAGGAAAAACTATGGATTTAGGCCCAGATCTCTGTACTGATGTGAATATATGACATTGTTCTGCATTCTGTCCATCAATTGTTCTTTTTGCATTTGTCACCCTGAGCGGGACTGGTATGCCCAGACGTGGGTCCAGTGCTCTCCATGCCACTGGAGTCAAGCTATCCTGGCATGGTGAGCAAAAAAAGATGGATTTAGTCCCAGATCTCTGTACTGGGGTGAATATATGACATTGTTCTGCATTCTGTCCATCAATTGTTCTTTTTGCATTTGTTAGCCCGAGTGGAATGGGTATGCCCAGGCGTGGGTCCCCTGCTCTCCATGCCACTGGAGTCAAGCTCTCCTGGCTGATGAGGGGTGAAATCCCAAAACTGGTCCTAGGATGCTTGTTTCCAGTCCAGGGAGGATCTGGTCTGTCAGTTCGGGCTGGACTGTTCCCATTGGGCACAGTGTCAAGACTGATTCCATATGGCTGGGTTCAAACTGGAATGGCATGGTGAGGAAAAAACTATGGATTTAGGCCCAGATCTCTGTACTGATGTGAATATATGACATTGTTCTGCATTCTGTCCATCAATTGTTCTTTTTGCATTTGTCACCCCGAGCGGGACTGGTATGCCCAGACGTGGGTCCAGTGCTCTCCATGCCACTGGAGTCAAGCTATCCTGGCTGATGAGGGGTGAAACCCTGAAACCGGTCCTAGGATGCTTGTTTCTAGTCCAGGGAGGACCTGGCCTGGCAGTTCGGGCTGGACTGTTCTCATTGGGCGCAGGGTCAAGACTGATTTGCATATGGCTAGGTTCAAACTGGAATGGCACTGTGAGCAAAAAAATGATGGATTTAGGCCCAGATCTCTGTACTGGGGTGAATATATGACATTGTTCTGCATTCTGTCCATCAATTGCTCTTTTTGCATTTGTCACCCCGAGTAGGACGGGTATGCCCAGACGTGGGTCCCGTGCTCTCCATGCCACTGGAGTCAAGCTATCCTGGCTGATGAGGGGTGAAACCCCGAAACCGGTCCTAGGATGCTTGTTTCCAGTCGAGGGAGGACCTGGCCTGGCAATTCGGGCTGGACTGTTCCCATTGGGCACAGGGTCAAGACTGATTTGCATATGGCTGGGTTCAAACTTAAATGGCATGGTGAGCAAAAAAAAAATGGATTTAGGCCCAGATCTCTGTACTGAGGTGAATATATGACATAGTTCTGCATTCTGTCCATCAATTGTTCTTTTTGCATTTGTCACCCTGAGTGGGAGGGGTATGCCCAGACGTGGGTCCCGTGCTCTCCACGCCACTGGAGTCAAGCTATCCTGACTGATGAGGGGTGAAACCGAGAAACTGGTCCTCGGATGCTTGTTTCCAGTCCAGGGAGGACCTGGCCTGGCAGTTCGGTAGGACTGTTCCCATTGGGCACAGGGTCAAGACTGATTTGCATATGGCTGGGTTCAAACTGGAATGCATAGTGAGCAAAAAAATGATGGATTTAGTCCCAGATCTCTGTACTGGGGTGAATATATGACATAGTTCTGCATTCTGTCCATCAATTGTTCTTTTTGCATTTGTTACCCCGAGTGGAATGGGTATGCCCAGACGTGGGTCTCCTGCTCTCCATGCCACTGGAGTCAAGCTCTCCTGGCTAATGAGGGGTGAAACCCCAAAACTGGTCCTAGGATGCTTGTTTCCGGTCCAGGGAGGACCTGGCTTGGCAGTTCGGGCTGGACTGTTCCCATGAGGCACAGGGTCAAGACTGATTTGCATATGGCCAGGTCTAAACTGGGGTGGCATGGTGAGCAAAAGAATGATGGATTTAACCCAGATCTCTTGACTGGGGGTGAATGTTTTGATTTGTTCTGCATTCTGTCCATCAATTGTGTGTCTTTTGCTTTCTCGCCCTGAGTAGACAGGCACTTGATGTGGTGCCCTGAAGTACATTGATGGATGCTTTTATCTTCGTTTTCTTGTGTTTCATTGTTGCTACAAATTAACCTTGACTTTTTAAGGGCATCCATGCAGCCCAAGTATATACTTTGTTTTTTTGATGGCATAAGTTGCGGCAAGGAAGATATTGTATTTCTCCTCAGGCATAAGGTTTATTGATACACCACTGTCGATGAAGAAAGGTATTGAACAATTGTCTACTTTCGGTGTAATCTTTCGTCAGTGTTTGAATGAGTTTGGTGCTTTGGCATGTCGAACTTTTCTTGACTGACATTTTTCTTCACAAGTGGCCAAACCAACATGCGCATGCTTTTCTGAGGTAATCATCGACATGGCACAATCATTTTCATCACTTTCACTTGACACTGACAAAGAAGAACTGTTTGACGGTGATTTTGATGACGATCAACTTCATTCAGTGTTGATTTGTCTCAACCGATGTCACAGCTTGGCCTTGTGGGTGTGCGTTGAACGTGGCTTCTGGAAACTTCTGGCAGCCATTTTGTCTTCGCTCCGTGATACACTAACTTTTTCCTTCGCTTTGCAAGCCCTCATGAAATGGTTCTCCTTCCCACAGCCTTTGCATATCTGTCCAGGAGCGGGCATTTACCTTCATGTGGAAACTGCATGGCATATTTACAATAGAAGTGACGAGCGCGGCGTTAGCCTCCTTGGCTTAATGCAGCGCTCTGCCACTTCTGACGTGCAGGGCTGCACCATACAGGGCTGCACCATATTTACAACAATATGGTGCAGCCCTGCGTTTCCTTCTGCGCTGGCGCTAAATTTAGATGCCTAGCGCCAACGCAGGCCCCCTTGCACCATAGTACAAGGAGGCCTGCGTTAGGGGAATGATTGTTTATGTGCAGGAAGGTGTCCCTTTCTGCACACAAACAATCTTTAAATGGCATTTTGTAACTTCTATGTGTGCTGCTTAATGCAGCACATATAGAAGTTGTGAAACGTCATTATTTTAAATGATTGTTTATCTGCAGGAAGGGACACCTTCCGACACATAAACAATCAATGGTGTTTTGCTGTTTCCATGTGTCTGCACAACGCAGCACACACGGAAATGGGAAAAACGAGGAGAAATTGAACATTTCTCCTCGTTGTACCAGAGTAAGACCAGGTTTTCACTGGTCTTAATTTTGGCGCTGCCCATGTTTACGCCACTCTTGTAAATATGGGGCAGCGTCAAAATCAATTGGTGTTGTGGTGGAACTCCCACCGAACCACCCATTGCCCACCCCTTTCACACTAAGTGTAGCATGAAAGGGGGCCTTATTTACAAGGCGGCATTAAAACACGGTAAGAGGGTTAACGCTGCCTTGTAAATAAGGCGAAGCCCCTATCGCCACCACAACATCGTGAAAAGTAACGTTGTGGTGGCGATAGGGGCTTGTAAAAATGCCACTTAAATCCACATCTGAAACACAACTTCTTTTTACAAGTAGACATCACTTTGTGTCCTTCAGTCTTTTGTTTTGACTTACTTTTCACACTCATTATGAATTCATTCTGGGCACCTCTGGCCTCCATGTCAGCAGCTTGTTTATCAGCACACTCTTCAGCTCTGGCAGCCCTTTACACTCGCTCCAAACTAAGAGTTTTTCTCAGCATTCGTCCTCTGAATGAATCTGCCAAGCATTCATCAATAACTCTAAAACGCATAGCTTCTTCATCATTAACTTCATTGAGCATATAATGTCTGATGAGTATGTCGGGTGTCTCCTCAAATTCGTCAATCGTTTCACCAAACTTCTGGCATTCTTGGTTAAAGCTGTATAATTCATAATTGTTAGAAATGGGGTCTCTAGTTGGCAAGGGCTTGCACCTTTGTCCAAGTGGGGACCCTTCCTTCTAGTCAGGATAAGGGAGTTACACTCCTAAAATAACCCCTGCTCACCCCCTTGGTAGCTTGGCACGAGCAGTCAGGCTTATCTTAGAGGCAGTGTGTAAAGCATTTGCACATAACCAACAGTAACACAGTGAAAGCACTACAAAAGGACACCACACCAGTTTAGAAAAATATCCAATATTTTTATATACTTAAGACAAGACCAAAAACGATATAGAATACCCAATACAGTACTTGAAAAATAGATACTTTGCAAGATGTCTTCTAAACTGCAGACATACCTCAAAAACACAGTTCGTATGAGTCGGCAGCTCCGTCCGGGGCTACAGCAATGCTGAAAACCATAGAGTCTAACAGTTCCAGCCGACCGCTTCAATACAGGCCAGCAAAAGCGTGAACAGACTCAGTAACAGTACCTTTCTCGTTGCGGCTTACGCCTGGTGCGAGCCGGTAGTGGCAACCGTCGTGGTTGCGTTGCAAAGTGGAAGCGGTGCAGGGCGCGGTGTTCTCTTGATGCGGTGCAGGCAGCGGCTCGGTGACGATCGTCCAGATGGCGTCTGTGAGACCAAGGCTTACAGTGCAGGGCGAGACAGTGCTCGATGCGGTGCTGGCATGTTGCGGTGCAGGCGACAGAGCCGGTTTGCGGGAGCTGGGATCGGTCGGCCCAGATGGCTGTGTGGGATGAGGCGGTCTGTCGTGAAACTTTACGAGCGGTGCCCCCAACCACGATGCGGTCACGGGTGTCGAGTCAGCAGCAGCGACAGCGTCGGTGAGACCAGGATGGCAAAGTGAAGCGAGGCGGTGCGGACTGCGTTGCCCACAGGTCACGGTGCAAGCAGCGGCTCGGTGGCGGTTAAATAGAAGTCACGAGCACACTTCTATTTAGCATGTTTTTTACGCTGAGTACTTCTTGTATTATTCCATACCCATTTGCATACATCTATTATATCCTCTGTTTACTGTTTCATTTTTTAGATTATATTCCCCTGATGAAGGGCTTGCCTGAAATGCATTGGGTCTGTTCCCACTAATTTGCATGATAGGAATTTATTCATCCATCTACGTTGCAGATGATATGTTTCCTTTGAAATGAATTGGAAACCTTGACTATAAAGTCACATTTAAATTTAACTCAGTGGAGAAATTTATCTTGGTTTATTGGATTAATTACCTCACCTGGAGGTGGGCTGTGCAACTGGGGGACGTTACCTGTCTGGATAACGCCTTTTTGTACATATACTTGGATATGAAATTGGTTCCACGGTCAGAAACCACCTCTCTGGGGAAACCCACACGGGAAAAGATCCCCATTAACGCCTGGCCCACCACTGGCGCCGTCGTTGTCCTGAGAGGGATTGCCTCCAGGTACAGGGTAATTTTGAAAACAGTGGTCCTTGATGAAGGCAAGATACCAGAGCAAAATAAATATAGAATGAGATCAGTTCTATATTGTTACTTATCCAGCCGGATAGTAAGATTTAATCAAAAACAATTGTGAGGATCAAGCAACACATAAATAAAGTTGGACACAGTCCTGTATCCGAAACACAGAGGTAAACAAAATAACGAGAAAAAAAAACAAAAAAAATAACAAAAAAAAACAATCAGGCAAAACACAGTGCTTGTTCGTAAATGTGAAGGGTAAAACAAGCGCGATAGTGAACACAGCCGTTACACATTAAATTTAGAAGTTTTGTGTGCACGGTGTTTAAAAAAGTCGACGACGTTTCGATCCCCTTTAGAAGAATATTGGGATCATCATCAGGACAACAGCGGATAAATGCCTGAAGGACATACAACCTATACAAATATATACAAAAATATACACAATTATACAAAATAAGGAGGAAAAAAATGAAGAAAGGAAAAAGAAAATAAGGAATTGAGAGTGCGGTAAAACAAAAGGGAAGCCTCCCTTTTCGCAAAGTGCAGACCGCGCAGTGAAGGTGCATATTAAAAAGGGAAAATTGGGCGTGGGTGACCATGGCATAGTGATAATCGCGATTGCAGGGGTGGTTACGCCCTATCGCAGTGAGGGATGAGATCGATTGGCAAGGACGGCGGAAGGAAACTTACCACAATAATAGTGGCAAAAGGTTCAACTTGGGACAGTAGCGTAAAGGATAGCACAATGTCCTCCCTATCTGGTGCTAGTCTGGTAGTGGAACAGGCGGGACTAGATTGGAGCTGGGGTGTAGGCCTATGGGTGGGAGGAGGTAAGAATTACGGGGTGGGCAAGTGAAATGGAGTGCCACCAGAGCGCGGGAGGAGCGTCTCTTACCTTGAGGGGACTGGCGAGGAGTAAGTCGCAGTGGATAGTAGGTAGGGGACGCTCAATTATCTGGATAAGGAGAGACAAGGACGTTGATTAGGGTGACGATGCGTCATAGGGACCAGAGAGCGCGGGTAGGGCGTCTCATACCTGTGGTAAAGCAATGGAGAGCGGGTGAGCGTCTGTTGTGGCTCGGTGGGCTGAAAAGGAAGGGGGGGCCATTAACATTGGGCGGACCGGTGGGAGCGAGTGAAGGGAGACAACAGGCAGGCGGCCGCTTACCATTAAATCGATATTGCGAGCAGTGCTTTAGAGCGGGGGGTCCGTAGACGGTAGATAGCCGTGGAGGGTAATGCCGGGTGGCCTTGGGGTTGGGTGACTTGGACGGCTCGGTGGCCTGGATGAGAAGGGGGGCACGGATTAGGAAGTGGCTAGTGACTGCTGGAAGCGGAGGGCATAAACCGGGTATGCGCTTACCTTCTTGCGGCGATGCTGCGTGGTGCTAAGGAGCGGGGGGTCCGAGGACGGTCGATGACCGTTTGCATGCAGCTCAATGGCTAAATGGAGCGGATGTTAGCCGATTCCATGTCAGGTGATTAATGTAGTGTGAGAGACCGCGCAAGGGAATGGTGGACTAGAGAGGGGATTGCTGCTGCCATATTGGGTGAGGTTAAAGGCTGTCGAGTTCTGTGATGAGTGACTGACCAGCTCGTGCAGTGGCTGGAAATGCGTGTGAGTTAATTAATTAACCATGGCAAAAAAAGCGACTTTTAAGAAAGGCATTGAAATAAGCATGGAGAAATGCAAGGAGAAGGACAGTAGGAATTACAGTACTTCCTGGTCATGTAAGGCAAGGTTTGTTAGACATATTAATGTTGGGCACTTGAAGGCACGGAGTGGATCACAGGGTTTGAAAAGTAATGAACAGATATGCTTCATAATAGCGTTGTCCAATCCTCATTTCTATTCAGTCCATTTTGTATACTTTCCATGCGCAAAATCCATTTGAGTTCTTCCTTGTTGAGCAGACTACCAACATCCACGCCTCTTGGGGGAGGTTTGACCACACTGATTATTGTCCATTTGAGATCATCTTCATTATGACCCAAATTGGTAAAATGTTCAACGAGAGGGGCATTTGGTGTTTTACATCTGATCCTGCTGCAATGCTGACAAATCCGGAGTCGTGCTTTCTGGGTAGTCTGCCCAATGTAGATTTTTGTACAGGGGCATAGAATTACATAAATCATGTTACAAGAGTTGCAGTTGGAGAAACATTTTGAGTTAATCTTAACATTGTTAAATGTGAATTCCTTACCTTCAATAGTGAGATCACATACACTACAATTGCCACATTTAGCATGCCTAATAAGAGGTTCAAGACCCCACAATTCGTTCAGTGTGGATGCAGGTTTGGGGTTAGGAAGAGCTGCTCTAACAAGGTGGTCTTTTATATTCCGACTTTTGCGAAATGCGAAAAGTGGACGTTCAATTCTCATGTTACCAGCGTTGAGTATAGTCCAATGTTTCAAAACACATTTTCGAATGGCATTTGAGACTGGTGAAAAAGTGGTAACGCATACCATGCGATTCATGTCAGTTTTGGGTTTTGGGGATAGGAGGATATCCCTGGGACAGTACCAAGCCCTCTTGAGTGCAGGCCGTACCAGTTCTCTGGGGTATCCACGAGCTAGGAGCTTGGTGGAAATGACAGAAGTTTCTTGGAAGTAGTCTTCCTTGAGGAAGCAGTTGCGCCTGATACGCAGGAATTGCGAGTAAGGGATGGAGTCACGTAAGGCACGTGGATGGTTGCTTTCGTATTTAAGCAAGGTGTTCCGTTCGGTGGGCTTTCTGTATAGACTAGTGATTAATTCACCATTAGAGTGGTGGATGGTGAGATCAAGGAAGGGGATGGAGGTTTTGATGTGTGCAAGGGTGAAAGATAGACCTTGGCAATTATTGTTGAGCCAGTGTAGGAACTGGTTGAGGTCGTCTACGTGGGCATGCCAGATAAGGAAGATGTCGTCAATGTATCTTTTCCATAGGGTTATTCCAGATTGGAAAGGGTTGTTGGGGGTGAGAATTTTAGATATTTCAAGGTGGTCCATGAACAATAAAGCCAGATTCGGGGCGAAAACTGCGCCCATAGAGGTTCCCTTAACCTGTTGGAAGAACTCATTGTCGAAGGTGAAAAAGTTTCTTGTGAGACAGAGTTCAAGCAATTGTAATATGAAGATGGTAGGCACAGCGTGGGGATGAGGCCTTAAGTTGAGTGTGTGTTCAATGACCAGTAATGCCTGTACCTGTGGTATGTTCGTGTACAGGGATTCGACATCCATTGTACACAAATGTCTGAGTCAGTATTGAAAGGATGATGTTCGACCAAATTGATCATGGCCATACTGTCCCTAACGTAGCATTCTGTTTTGGTTACAAAGTCCTTTATAAAGTAGTCAACGTATTGGCCCAATGGTTCCAGGATAGAACCACAACCGGACACTATGAGGCATCCTGGTGGTGTTGTAGGATTTTTATGAATTTTGGGGAGAGTATATATCACTGGGGTGCGTGGCGATTTAACATTGAGGAACAGCAATTCCTTCCGGCTGAGAAAGCCTTGTGATTTGGCCTCGGTGGTAATCTGTAAAATCAATTGCTGGAGTTCCCTAGTAGGATTGGTGGGTAGTCTGCAATAATGGTCTGTGTTGGAAAGTTGGCGGGAAATTTCCAATTTGTACAATTCTCTCTCTTGTAGCACTATCCCACCTCCCTTATCTGCTGATTTAATGACGAGAGAGTCATTGTTCTTCAAAGCATCAATGGCCTTTTTCTCTTCTAATGAGAGATTGTATGGAATAAAGCGTTTGGTGTTCTCAAGTGATGATAAATCTTTGAGTACCATTTTTTCGAAGGTCAGAACTTCGCCTGGGATCATATTCGAAGTAGGAGAAAAGGTGGATGGCGGGCGTAGTGGTGTGTTCGTGGTAATGGTGGGGGAAGGGTTAGACAAAAAATAAACATGTAGGCGTATGCGGCGGAAAAACCTGAGCAGTTCACTTTGGAGTTCCAGGAAATTGGGGTGGATGGTGGGGACAAACGACAAACCTTTGCTGAGAAGAGATAATTCTGAATCAGCTAAAGTGTGTTTCGAGAGGTTGAAGATGGGAATCGTTTGCAGGTTGGGGAGGGCCTCACTGGTGCTGGTTACCATTGGTAAAATTTCTGGCGAGTTTGCCGCTCGCCTGGCGGATTGTACCATTGTTGCTGTTGTTTTACGCGCCATCGTTTGGGAGGGTCGTTCTGGCCTCTTCTTAAAAAAGTTGGATTGGGGGGCCGATTAGAGGTGCTGGGGGTCTCACCTTGATCTGAGTTGTCAGAAGAGTCAGCGGAGGTATCAGAAAAACCAACCAGGTTCTTGCGTCTGTTAAATCTACCCCAGGGTCTAGCGTTCTGTTGGTTCGTGTATGTGCGGTTAGCATAGAAGAGCTTTCTGTAAGTAAGGGTACGTTCTTTCTAATACATATGATTTAATATCTTTCTTCACTTTGAGTGATTTCTTGTTTTGCTCTAATCTGCGAAACTCGTCAGCTGTTTTCTGAGCTTGCTCTAGCAGTTTTTTACAATCGGGCACTGAGCTAGTTTCCTTTATTTGTTTTTCAATGTCATTGATTTCCAGCTCAAGTGTTTTGAGGGTTTCGGTGGCTGTGTCAATACCAAGAACTATACAGTGTCTGGAGCAAGTGGTACCTATATAGCTGAAATTGGTTATACATTTGGGATTATCAGTAAAAACTCCTGGTATATTTCGGATTTGCAAACCCACAGGTATTACGTTGGCTTTTAAATACTCAGTGAGCATGCAAATCATAAGTTGTAGCCTTATAAATTTCTTCTTGCATTTCTCTAGTTGTTCAGTAAGTGAAATATTTGTACTACTAGCGGTTTCTATGGCATCTGAAAAAAGGGAGGGGCTCTCAAGGATCTTTTTGATATAATCATCTGTGTATAGTGGTGCGTGGTCTGACATAACACTTTGTAAATAGGAGAGAAGAGATAAAGGAGAGCAAGGAAGGGAGCAGGAAGTACCCACTTGTAAAGGGGGAATCAAGTTTAAAGCCCTTGCAATCCAGCAATTGTGCTTAACATGTTTTGAACAAAACAAGGGAACCCAATATGGTGTACAAGGACCTTGGGTAGCGATAATTTTGAAAACAGTGGTCCTTGATGAAGGCAAGATACCAGAGCAACATAAATATAGAATGAGATCAGTTCTATATTGTTACTTATCCAGCCAATTGTTTTTGATTAAATCTTACTATCCGGCTGGATAAGTAACAATGTAGAACTGATCTCATTCTATATTTATTTTGCTCTGGTATCTTGCCTTCATCAAGGACCACTGTTTTCAATATTATCGCTACCCAAGGTCCTTGTACACCATATTGGGTTCCCTTGTTTTGTTCAATCCAGGTACAGGGTGGCATGGTCCACCAAGACCAGGATGTACCTGTTGCCCATGGCTGTCTTGGGATCCAGTAACCCCACAATGTCCATCCCTACCCTTTTAAAAGGGGTTTCAACAACTGGAAAAGGTTAGAGAGGAGCTTTGACCTTCCTCCCACTCTTACCACTTGCCTGGCAAGTTTGGCAAGACCTGCAATGTCCATCTGACTGCCTTCGCATTTGGGGGCAGAAGAAGTGGGTAACAAGCCTGTCAAAGGTCTTGTCCCGCCCCAAATGTCCTGCCAAAGGCCCGTCGTGAGCCAGACCCAGTAGGAAGGTTCTGAAGCGCTGGGGTACCACAAGCACACGGGCTGACCCAGGCTCAGTGACCATAGGCTCGCTATACAGGAGACCATTCTCCCAGTAGATCCAATGTGATCCAGACTGATCACCAGCTGCCTGGTCTGCAGCCTGCCGCCGCAGACCATCCAGAGAAGGGCATTCTTTCTGTAGAATTCCTCCCAGATGGGACCACCTTCTTGCTGCCAATGGGTCAGCTCAGAGATGTGCCCCAGTTCAGCTACCTGTTCCCCTGTAGGCACCGGGGCGTCCCCCTCAAGGTCAGCCTCCTCCCAGTCCGTGGGAACTTCAGAGTCGGGTTTCCCCCGCCCCCTGCCTTTTCTCTTGGCAGGGACATGGGCCACTGTTTCAGGCTCCAGGTCCTTCTGATCACCCTTTCTGGCCGCCATTGACCGAGTGGACATGCATGCCCACTCTGGCAACCCAAGCATCTCCAAGTGAGACCTGAGCTCAACATCCTTCCACAAGGACTGCTCCAGGTCGTTACCTAGCAGACAATCTACAAGCATGGTAGGGCTCACAACTACCCTCAAGGGACCTGAGACGCCCCCATTCAAAGGGAACCTGCACCACCATACACTGGCGCTCTGAGTTGTCCACTGCAACTACTTGGTAGAATGCCCCTGGGACTACCTGCTCTTCAGAGACCAAGTGACACCGGACTGAGGTCACACTAGCTCCAGTATCTCTGAGTGCCTCTACCCTTTTCCCATTGATGGACACCCAGGTGCTGTATTTCTTTGTGTTAGGGTGCACCTGGTTTCCTGGGACCATATCACTGTCCCCTAGTGAGACGAGGGTCATTTCAGTGGGATCCCCACCCTCCTGTATGCACCCCTCCTCCCCAAGCGCTACACTAGCCAACACCTTGGACTGCCCACTGGTGGGTGGTTGCGCCCTCTTGGGACACGTGGGGTCCCCCTTCAAGTGACAGACCTGGTCACATGAAAAACACTTGTGGGGGCCGGTCTCAGCAGGCTTTCCTGAAGAGACCCCTTGTTTCTTATCTCCTGGGGGTTGGGAACCTTTACCCTTGGTGTTAGTTTGGGGCCCTTTAGAGAACTCCTGTGCTTTACCCTTGTCCCCCCCACTTTTCTGCTGGGCACCCTGCCCACCTTTGGCTGAGTCTCCCCCAAACGCTTTCTTGTGGACCCTGGTACTCACCCAGCGGTCCGCCTCCATAGCGAGCTTCCTGGGGTCAGTCAGCTTACTATCAACCAAGTGCTGGCGCAGCTCTGCAAAACATAGACTAGGCAAGTGCTCCCATGCAATCAAATTGTAGAGCCCCTGAAAATCTGTTACGTTACTGCCCTTCACCCAGCCATCCAGAGACCCGCAGAAAGAATCTACACATTCCAACCAAGTGTTGGCATCAGTTTTCTTGCTAGACCTAAACTGATCCCTATACTTCTTAGGAGTGAGACCAAACCTGGTGAGGAGAGCGTCATTCATATCAGCATAGGTGAGGTTCTGCCCCTTATCCAAAGCTATCAGAGTATCCCTAGCTTCTTCTGGAAAGAGAGGCCACAACCCTGCCCCCCCATATGAATAGACGCCTCATACCCCTGGAACCACCTTTGTATGTCATCCCCCTTCGTGAATTCCTGGCCTACATTCTTGGGGATGTGCACAATTCTGTTTGACTGCCCTGATGAATTGCTGCCACCATCTGAGCTGGTTCTACTCCTCTGATCAAGCTCCTTTATCCTGATCTCATGGTCTAGCATCATCCTTTTCTCTTCCATGGCTAACTTAAGCTTCTCCAGTTCCATAGCAACTCTCCTTGATTCCCGCCTGTCCTCCAGCTCCTCTGGGGACAAGCCACTGCTACCTGGTTTAGAGGGTGCCCCCCTCCCAAAAGCACATCCACCCTTGGAATAGGCTCCTCTGCCTCCATGCCAAGATCCCCAGACAGCTCACTAGCATGTCTGGCTGCTACCCAGGCCCTCAGCACCTTTTTTAACTCCTCTGTTCTGGTGAGGCCCCGGATTTGGACTTTGAGGTTTTTGCAGATCGCCTTCAATTCCTTAACATTGTAGGTTTCTAACCTCTCCTCCTCAAAGGCCACTTCCAAGGATGCAGCAGATGATGCAATTGATTCAGGCATGTTGTACTGGAAAGTTAAAGTTCAAGACCAATGGAAAGGCAAAAATAGACCAAAAAAACAGTATGTGGTACGTAATGGTCTGCGATATGGTAGTTGTGCACACCAGTGCAAATGCAAGTCCTATCCTCACCGCTGACAACCAATGTTAGAAATGGGGGTCTCTAGTTGGCAAGGGCTTTCACCTTTGTCCAAGTAGGGGCCCTTCCTACTAGTCAGGATAAGAAAGTTACACTCCTAAAATAACCCCTGCTCACCCCCTTGGTAGCTTGGCACGAGCGGTCAGGCTTATCTTAGAGGCAGTGTGTAAAGCATTTGCACATAACCAACCGTAACACAGTGAAAGCACTACAAAAGGACACCACACCAGTTTAGAAAAATATCCAATATTTTTATATACTTAAGACGACCAAAAACGATAAAGAATCCACAATACAGTACTTGAAAAATGGATACTTTGCAAGATGTTGTCTAAACTGCAGAAATACCTCAAAAACACAGTTCGTACGAGTCGGTAGCTACGTCCGGGGCTACCATGATGCTGAAAATCACAGAGTTTAACAGTTCCAGCTGACCGCATCGATGCGGGCCAGCAAAAGTGAGAACAGACTTGGTAACAGTACCTTTCTCGTTGCGGCTTACGCGGGTGAGAGCCGGTCGTGGCAAGCATTGCGGTTACGTTGCAAAGTGGAAGCGGTGCAGGGCACGGTGTCCTCTCGATGCGGTGCAGTCAGCAGCTTGGTGACGATCATACAGACGGCGTCGGTGAGACCAAGGCTTAGGGTGAAGCGAGGCGTTGCGGACTGCGGTGCCCACAGGTCACGGTGCACGCAGCGGCTCGGTGGCGGCGGCATCGGTCGTCGTCATCGGTGAGACCAGGATTGCGGTAGGAGATGCGGACGGTGCAGTCTGCGGTGCCGTCAGGACACAGAGCCAGCGAGGGAGTCAGTGACGGAGTCGGTTGCAGTTCCCTTCTCTGTGGCAAATGAAACAGCCGTTCCAGAAGCGGTACCCAGAGGTTGATGAAGTCTTTGCAGTCCCTGGGACTCCAGAACAGGAGGCCAGCTCGATTTCAGGCCCTTGGAGAGACTCAGCACAAGTAAAGAAAGTTCAGTCCAGTCCTTTCACTGCCCAAGGCAGAAGCAGCAACTGCAGGCCAACCCAACAAAGCAACAACACAGCAAAGGGGCAGTACTCCTCCTGGAAGCTCTTCCAGCTCTTCTTCTTGGCAGGTTCCTTGATTCCAGCGAGTTCTAAAGTTTTGAGGTTTGGGCCCCACTTTTTATAGCCCAAAATCCTTTGTCCTCTCAGGCAGACAGTGTCTGTGCCCAGCCAGACCAGTTCTGTCTTCCTTGGTGTAGCTTCCTGGCAGGAGGTGGAGGCGGCATTGTCAGAGGCAGACCAGGCCCATTCAGGTGAAAGGAAATCTCCTCCCCCTACTCTAAATGCAGCCCAGGTCTATTCAGCCCTTTCCAGACCCATCTAGACTCTCTGGAGCCACTGCTCCTCTCCAGCCCCTGGCATCCAAAACCCAGACAGTCAATCCACAAACCTAGCAGAGGCGTACTGGATGGCTGAGCAAGAGAATACCTACTTTCTAAAAGTGGTATTTTTAAACACAGAATGTAAAAATCACCTTCACTAAAAGATGCATCTTTAGATTCTGAGTTCAGGCATACTAAACTTTATTTCTCTACCTTGTTCCCAGGGCCAGTTATGTTTATAAGATGTTACAAACAAACTCCCCATTCTGTCCTGTAGCCTTGACATAGTGCAAAACTAAATTGGCAGTAATTCACTATCAGGACATGCCACACACACCAGGGCATGTCCTACCTTTCACATACACTGCACCCTGCCCACAGGGGTACCTTGGGCCTACCTTAGGGGTGACTGACATGTGAGAAAAGGGAAGCTTAGGGCCTGGCAAGTGGGTACACTTGCCAAGTCGACGTAACAGTCCCAGACTGCTCACAGGCTCTGCAATGGCAGGCCAGAGTTACATTTACAGGCTGCTTGTGTGGGTGGCACAATCCAGTGCTACAGCCCACTAGCAGCGTTTGACTTACAGGCCCTGGTACACTCAGTGCACTTTACTAGGGACTGACAAGTAAATCAAAATATGCCAATCATGGAAACACCAACCCATAACACAATTTACAACAGGAGCACTTGCACTTTAACACTGATAAGCAGTGAGAAAGTGCGCAGAGACACTAAGCCAGCAAAAACAGAGTCAAAACCGGGAGGTCAGAAAGCAAAAAGTCAGGGGAAACACGCCAAAAGATGCCAAGTCTAACAATAATCAACATTTGGCATTGGATTAAACTTGAGATTCAACACTCCTTTAATTTGATGATATATGACGTCTTCATCTGCTCGCAGTATTTTCTTTATGACTTCTTTTTTTTACACCATCATCGGGAAGATTTTTGAGATACTTAATAATCTTTTTGTTATCAGTCCCTTCAAGTACATTGATTAAATCATCCAATGTCTCTATCCAAGAAGTCCATATATCACCAATATTTGCTTTTTGGAGGTATAGAACAGTGGTGGAGGTTTCAGGTAAGCAGCAGCATTATAACCATTTCTGGGAGTGGTTGATATTGAGGGTTGAGCTCTTTCCAGCTCCCTCCGAGGTTCATCTTGAATCGGTTTGTGTGAGCCATCTCTAAGGCCGAGGGATGTGCTGGCCTGTAAATCATCCTTGATGACTATTGAAATGACAGTCTCAGCCTTTGCCTCCAGTCTCTCAGCCTTCCACTGCTCCAAAGATATCTTTGGTCGATTTGGATTGTCACCAGCTTGCTAAGCACAACCCTTGTGCTACCTGGGTTGTGGCACCTGACGCTGAAATTTTACCAGCTCACTTTACTCAGGTTCTGGTGAGAAATAAACAGTTTTATCTTTTTACATCTCTTTGCGTGCACTTTGTCTTCACCACTTTCAACGTATAACGTTATCTTGCAACTTTTGATTATTAATAGCTGCTCTTTGAAAACCTGGTTGTATCTGCCTTTAGCGTTAATGCTCCAGATGACGTTTTACTGTATATTGCGTAGCAGCGCGGTACCTTGTTGTACAGTCTGACCATCATGTTCTTGGTCACCGATATGTAGATTTCTTTACAATGCTTTAGCTGTTTTCAACTTCATTACAATGACTGGAGCTGCCCTTTGACTCCACATGGGTTAAGCATTGGTTCCGCACTTTGACTGCAACACACGTGGCATGCATGAGCAGTTTGCTTTAATCACAGAAAACTCTCTGGGAGAGCACTGTCAATCTTAGGGTTACTGACCCTGTAGCATCCTCCTCAGCCAGGGTGACAGCGAAGGACTACGCCACACATGGAGCTTAGTATTACACATCTTTATTTGTCTGCGTGTATTTGCGAACTCAACATTCTAAACCAGCCTTCATTGCATTCTGCTCTAACACGTTCAACACGGTTCTACAGGGTCCATCCAGAGCCAACAGGGTTCCATCATTTCTAACTCGCAAGACGTACACAGTGCACTTAGCACATGTACTCTGAATGTCCTTACAACATTAGTGTGAAGAGTTGCACTTGACATCACTATTGAAGTGCATTCACTGTAGGATTAGAGACTCATATATATACTATGTGCTTTAACTCATTAAATTACATTTGTTGTTTAGTTGATTGAATAAACCCATCCTCACACTATTAAAATGTATTTACTTTAGAAATGAAAAGGATTTATGTAATGTGTGCACTCATGATTTATATTGCATTTATAATATAGTTCTTAATCACATTTAGAGGTGTGTCCTCAAATTATTTTATCTTTATGAACATGTAACATGAATCTAATGTACCAACAGTTTCCATTTATTTATGGCTGTATGTGCACACATATTAAATGTGCATCATCGATTTAATATGTTAGCTTGCCATGACAAGGCACATATTTATTTCAGCATAAAATACTGTTTCCCATTTTCTGCTTGAATGTCTTTTCTTTGCAGGTGTTTTCACATGGTTTGTTGGGTTGAGAATAGATACAACACTGTACTAGTGATGGAGAAAGAGAGCATGAGAAAAGGTCCTTGACAAGGAGGAGCATCAACTGAAAGTTTATATGTATTAATGTAATGAGGAGACACAGGTAACCAAGGACAATACTGTTCCCATGTTTGGCCCAGGGGAATTTGTTAATGTTTCAGCTCACAATATGAGATTGCAAATGACAATGGAGCCCCTGTTGATGCGAACAGAGGGGGTTACTTTGGAAACTCTTGTGGTGATAATTGGTGTTTCCACTGTCTGAGGAGGAGCACTTTTTCTTTGGACTTTGAGAGGTGTAGACCTCTATTCTTATCCCCTTTGACTCTATGCTGAATGTGGCTTAGGCTAACGCTTATTTCCCTATACCAAGAAGACTCTTGACCGAGCTTCTGAAATGCTGACACCTTCCTGTATTTTCTTGCATTTTCCTACATTTCCCTGATTTTTGATATCCTTTTAGGTTTTGAACCATCCTCCTTTGTTTGGACTTTAATTTAGATGATTTTAGACTTTGCTCATGTATGGAACAGAGAATCAGAAACTCTTCTCTAAGCATCACATTAGGTTATTGAACTTTTATGTTGCTGTGAACTGAACTTATTGTCTGCCTTATACTGGTACACCTGAACTTCTTTAGGAGTTTGGGTTTTCCAGTTGTTATTCTGTATCTTTACAGGATGGTATTGAGATTTGTTTACCTTAACCTAACTGCTAACTTGTAATAAACCTTCTTAAGTATACTCACTGATTCCTGGTCCTTATTGTGTAGCCAAATGGGTTGCACTGTTAATTAAATTAATTGTTGAAATCCTAACTTCTTTTACCTCTCAGTTGGTGTGAAAGGTCCCCTGGATAACAATGGTAAGGGGGTTGGCACATTGCTGGATCAGTTATATGGATGGAGAGAAGCTATCAGCTGAGATTTCAAGTGCCACAGATGGGATGGCCTTTTACGTTGTCTGTCCTCCAATCCTCACAGCAGATTACTGCTTGTAATTATAGAGGTGACAACAGCTGCCAGATTAGTTCACTCTCTCTTCGGGAAGGCAGGATCTTTTGCCAGTGAGTTCCTGTATTTGTAACCGGAGTCACAACCACCATTCCATTCGGGTGGCTTCAGTGGGCCCATTATATGTCTTCTCAACACCCCCGTGTTCATATGGATGTTTCATGAAGCTATGGTAGGTAGTACAGGATTCTATTTCTTTCTACGGCTACACTTGTTTATTCACCAAGCGCTTGTCAAATAAAAGCTGAAATTTGGGGCCCAGGGCCATATTACACTGGTTTTCAGAATCAGGGAGTTCCTGAACCACTATATTTTGCATGGTAGCAGTATTGCACTGGTGTCCTTCCTTTTCTACGAGATGTTCACAGTTTGTCTTGGCCGATGCATCCACTTGACTTGATTCTGTAGGTCTATTATCTTTTTATAACAAATGTCAAGAGCTTTATATCGGTTGGTAGTCGGTTTCCCCTGCAATCTTGCATCGGCTGCAGGCGTTCTATAGTTAAATGGGGGGACATCACTGCCCTAGCTCCCGAAGGCATCCCCTATTGGGAATTATGGCAGCCATCACCCAAGGGCTCCATCATATGCCATTGATAACCCCCAAGTTTGAATGTGGGCCTCGGAATGTCCCGAATCCTCCTGCCAGGGCCATTGGAAAAGTGATTTAAAATAGAAAACTGGCATATTCCCTCAATGCCTAGGTGTGGTTCTGACTTCCTCATATCTCTTTGCTATGCACATTTTCTAGGCCCTGTCTGTGAGGTTAAGCATGCTGTAAAATAGCAGTTTATTTATCATAATGAAAATTTAAAAGAGGAACATGGTTGGTTCTTGAATAAATGTCTCCATTTAAAATAATCTGTTAAGATTTCACAAGCCATGAATTTTTTCTGTTTCTTCTCTCTTGAAAAGGTGACAGTGCAAATCCACTAAAGTTATGGGTCCTGGTCCCTAGTGTTTCATCCTCTGGGTACTTCAGATCAGTATTACAATATAGCCCATATCTGCACACGCAGCAGTACTGAATGAGCTTTTCGAATTTTGAATAGTCAATTTCAATGCTTTCACAAGTCTGAAAAGACATTATGTACACTACACCAGCCAAAGGTGTGCTAAATAGATGTAATTTTATGCTAGACACAGCAAAAAAATATTATATACAAATATTTGTAAATAAGCCAGCTGTATACTACCAAATATGGTGCCTATCAATTATCTCCTAGTGGTTGATATCTACCAAGGAGATTCATTGTTAGTGCCTGAAACAAAACTCATTACAGTATCAATGTACATATAACTATGCCTCCTTCCCATAACTGCTGCATGGGACCGTCACAGAGCTCTAATAAAGAACTAGAATGTTCTCCTACCTCACATAATGTGTCTGCACTGGGGGATGTGCCGCTGGAGAAGGCGTCTTTAGAATCCTTTACTTTCCTGTGCATAAGGCTGAATATGTACATGAAAAAGTTTCTTACCACTTGTCCTTCAAGTTTGTGGAATAAATGGGTTCTCTGAAAACATTTCTTTCCATTTGGTAGTATTACACATTTCAATTGTTTTGAGTTTGGAAATTGTGTAGTCCATGACAGGTTTTACTGTGTTTTTAAACTAGAAGTCTAATTTTTCTAATTTACAATACTAATTATTTTCAAATATGTTTTTCCTAATTAAACGTGTATGAAGCCCTTCATAAATGTTATACTGCAACATTTTTATGGACAATAAACTTCTCTTTTTAAATGTCTTTTATCATTTCCTCATATTTAACACACCATAAAATTATTTTTAAGCCAGTGCACATTCATGCAGGTAGATGCTACTACATACAGGCTTAAATGGAAAAAACTAAAGAGAAAAAAACAAATCTCCAGACAGCAACTCAGTTGGAGAGTGTCTCTGTCCATTGGAGCATGTCTATTTGTTTTAGATAGCTTCCTACATCTCCCAAAAAAACACTACTCCCCTACATTTGATATCTAACAAAATTTTACTATTTTAAAATTGAGAAAGTATTCAGTGACAAAGATTATAGATTTTTAGCCCTGTGAAAAATATATTATGCCATAAATGACTAAAACCCTGTACATCCCCTAAACTTTTTATATCCAGCTCATTTTATATCTGCATTAACAACTTCATGCTCATTTACTTAAGTCTGGTACGTAGGTGTGGTAATTAAAAAGTCCATTAGCCGAGTGTATAAAACAAGGTACATTTATTAAGGCTTAGTTCCAGGTTAAGTTTCAGGTAATCCAAGTATAATAAAGCAAAGCCCCACCAGGAGCAGCCTCCCTGCCGCTCAGCCTGCCTGCCATCAACTGCCACTCCACACACCAGCCAGGCACTCCAACATTCCATGGGGTCATCAGGCATTCTGACACTCACACTAGCTGAGCAGCAGAGAAGTCACGGCCAGGGAAAAGAGAGACACAAGTCAAATATAACATATCCCCCTTCCTTAGGGAAACAAAAACTGAAGTGAAGGAAGGAAAACGTTTACATTGCATTTTAAAGACATTGAGATTAACCCCAAATAAAGACATAGAGATTAACCCCATCCCCTCCCTTGGGGAAAATAAAGAAAACGAGCATTGCGAGGGCAAGGCTCAAAACTAAGAGCATTGGGCACTAACCACCCAACAACACACCGTAATAGGGTACTGACCACCCTAGACAATGGCAAACAATAGAGCTGGGGCACTCACCACCCCACAACCTCAACACAACAGGGTACTCACCACCCTTGAAATCCAGAACTGGGGCACTCACCACCCCACAACCTCACGTAGCCACCCTGTGAAACATAACTAGAGCACATACCGCCCCTCAACCTACACATAACAGGGTACACACAACCCTGTGGAACATAACTGGGGTACTCACCACCCCACGACCTCTCATAACAGGGTACACACCATCTTGTGGAACATAACTGGGGTACTCACCACCCCACGAAATTCCGTAATAGGGTACTGACCACCCTAGGCAATGGCAAACAATAGAACTGGGGCACTAACCACCCCCACAACCTCAACACAACAGGGTACTCACCACCCTTGAAAACCAGAACTGGGGCACTCACCACCACACAACTTCAACGTAATAGGGTACTAACCACCCACCCCACAACCTACCCGTAACAGGGCACACACACCACCCTGTAGAACATAACTGGGGCACTATCCGCCCCAATAAACTGGACTGGAGCACTTAACGCCCACAACTTCACACACCACCCCAAAAACATACTGGGGCACTCAACTTCACCACCCCACAACCTCCACGCAACAGGGAACACACATCCCTATGAAGCACAGTGGCACCAAACACCTACAACACCATAAAAGAGTACTAGCCATACTAGAAGACTGTACTGGGGCACAGATCACCCAACCTCATTGTAATAGACTCTACCACCATTTTGCAACAAACCCACACACCAATACACAAGAAGTCAAGCATTAAAATAAATTGCAATGGAAACAAACACAAGGAAAGTCTTATACTCCGGTGGACGATCTTCCACCCGAAGTGCGCATCAAATGTGTTCTCTTATTGGAGAGTTCCATGTTGATGTTGCCACCCGATCCACGGTGGCGCAGTGACATCCTCTTGGTTATCGTCCCCCATGGAGTGTGAATAGTAAACGACAATGTAGTGTGTCCTGCAATTCAGTTCAAAATGTTTGCCATACCATTTTTCTCAAATGGAACGTGCAACATGTTCTGTCACCTTGAATGTCTTTTCTTAAAACGTATTTCAACCAATGACAGGGCAACACACAGCTACGAATGATCTTCGTTTTTTAGAGCCCTCCCACACATCCACTGTGAACTACAAGACTGCTCTCCCACACGAAGTTCGGAGATGTTGCTGCGCTCCTCACACGGTAAAGTACTTGACTATTCTGCCTTTAACAGCGCATGCCTTGCCTGTTTGATCCTCTTACAGCTCTCGACGCTTGGCTTAAGTTAAGAGCTCCCAGTTCCCCACAGCATCTCTTACCCCCGCAGCGCTCTCCCTTCAGCGCTACTTTCAACAGCAGCTCACTGCCCGCTGCGCCGTCCTTAACACCTCCACTTTCCACCTCTTGCTCCCCGCAGTACTCTCCTTACCACTACGGCTTCGCTCTGTGTTGAAAGCACGTCTCATTTTCCCTTCAGCTCTGACACCCGCTCCATGTCAGTCATGCGTTGCCTCACTGCACGACTCCTCCGGCAGCTTTTCTCTACCTCCCACAGCCTACAGGGATTTCCGTGTGTCTCCTCTTTCAGTCAAGACACAGCGTTTCGACCTTTCCCTGCACTTCGCTCATGCAAAGATGCGTGGTTGGCGAAACATGAAACCACGTAGATCTGAAAAGCCAATCCCATAATGGCGGCACGCACCGGTGACGCCGCGCCGGATGGCTCCGGGCATCACCGTGCTCCAAATGTGCCACTTGCAAGTACCTTCATGGACGTCATAGAGGACAGTAAGGAAGCCTCGCGCACAGCTGAAATACGGTAAGAGCGCGCGGTCTCTATGTGTGCTCGTGGCACATTTTGAACGTGTGTTCAACTGTCATGTGGCAGCTAAGCACAAAGTTTAGTATGACAATCCACAAAATAAAATGCCCCGACTCACCCGACAACACACGCCACTGCCACGGCCACGGACTGTCTATCTGTCCAAACATGCGTATATGCTAGCTCAAAATGCTGCTCTTCACATAACAAGTTGCTCTGCCGGTTCCTCTGGTGACGAACGGCGCCGCTCCACACAAAGCCAGTCACTCCTTCACTCGTGTAGGTAGTGAAAGTTCAATCTCCTCAGTATACGATCGACTAGGCTTTCTTAACACGCCAAGGTGCCCACACGGTAGAAAGCACTTCAAATGCAGATTGGAGGCACTGTTTGGCCAGAACACGCACAAAACTCAGCAGGGTGCCCCAAATCTGTTGCTGAAGTCCGTTGCTGGAGAAACTCTTCAAAGACTGTTCAAAGGTACACGTTTTCCAGAACAGCACGATGGTATCAGACTCCACAATAGCTGCACTAAAACCAGCAGTAGAAGGTCAAACGCCCAGGCTGCAGGCTGTCCTGTTGATGAAGGACACTGGTGGGGCTGAGGGCGTTTTCGTTACGTTTCCTTTTCCTTTATGCAATCTCTTAAGTATAGTCTTTAGTTCCTGTTGTTCCTTAACTCCTTTAAACACAGTCTCTTTCCTCAACGCTGTGGGTTCTTTAAATCGTCGCCAAAAATGTGGTAATTAAAAAGTCTATTAGCCGAGTGTATAAAACAAGGTACATTTATTAAGGCTTAGTTCCAGGTTAAGTTTCAGGTAATCCAAGTATAATAAAGCAAAGCCCCACCAGGAGCAGCCTCCCTGCCGCTCAGCCTGCCTGCCATCAACTGCCACTCCACACACCAGCCAGGCACTCCAACATTCCATGGGGTCATCAGGCATTCTGACACTCACACTAGCTGAGCAGCAGAGAAGTCACAGCCAGGGAAAAGAGAGACACAAGTCAAATATAACAGTAGGACTGGCTTTAAATTCAACATCCTCCATTCCAGCAAAATGGCATTCTGGTGTTCTTCCCTTTTGTCTTAAATATGGAATGCTAGCACTCTAGTCTTTCATAACACCGTTTTGTTGATGCTACTGTAGAACACGTTGGTGTCAATGGACAGACTACTGCTGATGTTGGCAGTATATGTTTCACTCAGCATACCGATTTTCTTTCCAGACATGGATGAGAAAATATTTTGAGAATCTAAAAAAGCATGTTCTTATTTCAGCTTGCTAGACCATTAAACCTAATTTCTATGACAAAATGAAACTGCTAATTTTGTTAATTTTCAGCAGTCTCCATAGGACACAATATCAATTCAACAGATACTTCTCCAACAGCATGGCGTTCAGAATTGCCTCACTTTGTCATGAATACAGAATGTTTGCCCTCTAGTTGTTCATTAGAACTGTGTTGTGGAGCTGTTGTAGAATATATGGGGAATCAACTGACACACTGCTGCTTTTGGAATTACATGTTTTAGTCAGCATGTCCCATATTTATCTCACATGGGTGAAGAAAGCATTTGCAAATTCTTTAACAGTGTTCCCTCATTTTAGCTTCTGGATCACATTCAATAATTTCTATGAGAAAATTATTAGTGAAATCCATTTTCTTTCAAACATGGTTCATCAAATTCCAGCAAAGCATCAGCATTTTTCGCAAGTTAAAATCACCTTAGAACTCACCATGATTTTCGGCACGAGATCAGCAGCTCAAGCTTCTCCTGCAATGGCTGGCTCTATTACTGAGGAGATAGCACCATCTAGTGGCATTCTGCATGCCACAGCTCAAACTTGCAAGGAGAATTCTGATGTTAGGGCCAGATGTACGACCTTTTCATTTTGCGAGTCTCTAATTGCAATTTTTTGCGACTTGCAATTAGAGACTCACATAATGAAATGTAATAATGTGTCTCAAACACATTTAGCGATTCCCAATGAGGTCACAAATAACCTACCTCAACAAAATGTGCGACCCATTGGAAATGGCTTGTTACCACGGGGATGGTGGCCTACTGGGATCAGCAGACCACCATACCATGTCTGTGATTTATTTTTCAATAAAACATTTTTTTTTTAAATGCGACCCATTTGCCTTAAAGGAAAACGGAATGCATATAAAAAAGAAAATTGAAAAGCCACCTTTTCATTTTTTAAGATTAGGCAGTGGTGCGAGGAACCACTGCCTGTTGTTAAAAAATGTTGGCGCTTACATACACAAAGGAGAAGGGGTCCCTTGAAGAACTCTTCCCGTTTGCGCATGGGTTACCGTCTTCTTCACAGAGTCTGTAAATTATGAATGTTTTGCTACCGCATTCCAGTTGCAAAACATTGATACATGCCCCTGCGACACGCTATTAGGAACAGGCGCCCTTGGCAAGCCCCTTCCTAATAGCAACTCGCAAACCCTATTTTGAGAGTCAATAATAGGTTACCAACTTGCAAAATAGGATTAGTACATGCTATAAGCCATTTTAGGGGGCACAAACGGCCCCATTCTCCATTTGTGACCAATAAAAATGGTCGTACATCTGGCTCTTAATGTCGTGGCTGGTGTCTGTAAGGATACAATTTCACAGATGGGGGTTGACTTGCAGGAGCCACAGTGCCTGAAAGAGCTGACTGAAACTGAGCTGATTGGGGTTGCAGAAAACAACACCTGTAGGTAAAGCTTTTCCGGTTCTCAGCTCTAAGTCGAATACGCTGGGTGTTAGAGCTAAAATACTTCCACATACTGTTGCCTCAGAATCTAGCTCTGTCTCCTGTATGTCCCTTGCCCCTGTTCAACCTAATAAAAATGCCTTCCAGCATAACCCTTGCGAGTCTACACAACATACTTCGACTTTGCAGGAGCCAGGATATATAGGCCCATGCATATGTGCGCTAGTCAAAGGTTTGAACACAGATATCGGGCTTAGGAGGGCCAGTCTGCCAAGTGGCACAAGGGACAAGATGGCAGAAGCATTGACTAACTCAAATGTGGTATTGATGGTAGATAGCACCCATCATCTGTCAATAACTCTCAAACGCATAACTTCTTCATCATTAGAATTAATTAAACTTACAATGTCTGATGAGTATGTCGGCGTCTCCACAACTTCATCAATGGTTTCACCAAATTTCTGGTGTTGAAGATGTTTCATTTGTAATCAACATTTGGCATTGGATTAAACTTGAGATTCAACACTCCTTTAATTTGATGATATGTGCCGTCTTCATCAGCTCGCTGTATTTTCTATATGACTTCTTTTTTTTATGACATCACCCGCAAGATTTTTGAGATACTTAATGTTAGAACTGGGGGTCTCTAGTTGGCAATGGTTTGCACCTTTGTCCAAATAGGGACCCTTGCTTCTAGTCAGGATAAGGGGGAAACACTCTAAAATAACCCCTGCTCACCCCCTGGTAGCTTGGCACGAGCAGACAGGCTTATCTCAGAGGCAGTGTGTAAAGCATTTGTGACCACATACAGTAATACAGTGAAAACACTACAGATGGACACCACACAGGTCGTTTATGTAAAAATAAGTAATCTTTAAATAGACTTATCACAAGACCCAATAGCAAAAATCCACAATACAGTACTCAAAAATAGACTTAAAATGATAGAGACAGTTCACGTTATCTTCAAAAATAGGATAGTCAATCAAATAAAGCTTGTAGCAACAAATAACTCCACTTGGAGTTATCACGACGTCGTGACCGGTGGAAATCCCAAAGTACGGCGCCGACCGCGAGGTGCGCGGCGTCGGGCCCGGAGTCGAGCAGACCCACAAAGAACAGTACCTGGAATTCGATGAAAACAAAGACGGTGCACGGCGGCCGGGAGGTGATGCTTCGCTGGCGCCGGCGGCGTCGGTTCCTTACGACCCCAGGGGAGGTGATGTCTCGGTTCCTTACTGCAGCGCAGGGGAGGTGAGGCGTCGGTTCCTTACTGTGTCGGGGAGGTGACGCCACGGATGGCGGCGAGGCGTCGGTTCCTTACGATGGTGCGGCGTCGATGGATTCGGGGGTCACCCACGCCGAGGATCGGCTCCGCGATGATGAAGCCCTAGCGTCGGTGAAGTCGGGGATGCGGTGCGAGTCGGGACGGTGCGCCGTGAGCGCTCACGAGCGGTGTCCTCGGCTCCGTGCAGGCAGCGGCCTCGATGGACGGCTTCGGAGTCGATGTCGCACGGCGTCGGCAGGCGTCGGGCCTACGGTGCAAGTCGGGCGGTGCGTCGTGCTCTTCACGAGCGGTGCCCACGGCTTCGGTGCAGGCTACGCGCGCTCGCCGGGCGTCGGTGTTGCAATTTCCTCTGTTAGCAGCTAAAACAGCAGTTCCAGATGCAGGCAAACAGAAGGGGTGAAGTCTTTGTGTCCCTGTGACTTCAGGCAGGAGGCAAGCTCAGTTCAAGCCCTTGGAGATTCCCTTCTTCAAGATGACAAAGCACAGCAAAGTCTTTTCTCCTGTCCTTGGCAGAAAGCAACCACTGCAGGCCAACCCCTAATCAGCAAAACAGCACAGGGGCAGTACTCCTCCTTCAGCTTCTCCGGTTCTTCTCCTTGGCAACAGGTTTCTTGATTTCCCAGAAGTGATCTAATTTCCTAGGGGTCTGGGTCCCCTTTTTATACACCTTTTCCCTTTGTTCTCTGAAGGCAGAGAGGCCTCTGCCTAGTCCAAAACCAGTTCTGGTCAGTCCTGGAGCACTTTGTTTTTCTGACTCCTTCTTTCCTTTGTGAGTGAGGGGCAGAGCCATCAGACGCCCGGCAGGAGGTGGAGCCAGTATTGTGGAAGGCAGGCACAGCCCTATTCAGACCCAGGTGCAACTCCTCCCTCCACTCTGGATGCAGACCTTCCTATTCAGCCCTGTGCTGACTCACCCTGCCTCCTGGAATCCCCCAGCCCCTGTCACTCACAAATCCAGACACACAATACACAACCTGAGCAGAGGCAGCTGGATGAGTTTAGGCAAGAAAATACCTACTTTCTAAAAGTGGTATTTTCAAACAAAGAATGTTAAAACCAACTTCACTAAAAGATGTATTTTATCATTCTGAGTTCAGGCATACTAAATTCGTTTTTCTACCATGTTCTCTGGGTCAGTTAGGATTATAAGGTGTAATAATCAAACTGCCCATTCTGGCCTATGGAGAACAGGTAGCCTTGCAATAGTGAAAACGAAAATGGCTGTAATTCACTATTAGGACATGCCACACACACCAGGGCATGTCCTACCTTATACTTACAATGCACCCTGCCCTTGGGCCTACCTTAGGGGTGTCTGATATGAAGATAAGGGAAGGTTTAGGGACTGGCAAGTGGGTGCACTTGCTAAGTCGTACATGGCAGTCACAGACTGCACACAGGCTCTGCAATGGCAGGCCTGAGACACATTTTACAAGCTGCTTCTGTGGGTGGCACAACCAGTGCTGCAAGCCCACCAGCAGCATTGGATTTACAAGCCCTGGGCACACGCAGTGCACTGTACTAGGGACTGACAAGTAAACCAATCATCCAATCATGGAGTCACTAATCCATAACACAATTTATCATGGGGAGAGCATATGCACTTTAGCACTGATCAGCAGTGGTAAAGTGCCCAGAGTCATAAAACCAACAAAAACAGGTCAGAGAAAATATAGGAGGAAGGCAAAAAGTTCAGGGATGACCCTGCAAAAAGGGGCCAAGTCCAACACAACCCCTTCCAGCCAAAACGCAGGGGAGACCAATCACTACCCTGATGGGCTTCTCTGCTTTGGGCGATAGAACCTGGACCCTGGCCCACAACAGCAGGGGCATACTCCAGTTCTACGCCAATCTGAACCTATTTGGATCCCTCTGTCCATACTCTCAGGGCCCACCCAGCTAACCCATGGGGAACCCTTCTCTCAACTGTGGACACCACCTGTGCAGCACCTAACCTTAGCTTGCTCACAGGTGGTGTCCCAACCGACAGACAGCAAGCCACAGTGGCCACTGACAGCCGTCAGTGATGAGAGCCAGGCCCCAGGCCTTTCATGGCTCTCCAACCTCTGTGGTGTCAGAGAGCGGGGGCAGTAGCCCCAGGTGCCTGGCACCCTTGTCCACTCTTCCCAACCGGTCAGGTCAGGTATGACATCCTGACACTGACCCACCAGCCCCGGGCCTGTAACCGGCGGCTGGACAGGAGACTGGGGTGGGCTCTCCCCACACCTGGTCCTCCTCCTTGGGGCTCTGCACCCTCCCACCTGGAGCTGTACCCCCTTCCAGAATTGTCAGGGCACCTGTGGCAGGGGTCCTGCACACCCGCCCACCAGTTCAGGGGTTCTATCCTGCAACTGGGATCCCAGCATAGGGTCTGTACCCTTAGACTGGGTAGAGGCCAGGGGTGAGGCTGTCCTCTCCCCGCCCCCTTACTGGGGTCCTGCACCCTCCCACCTGGAGTGGTGCCCCCAGAAGACAAACTGGTAGGGGCACTGTTAGCAGCTGCCCCTTCCTCCAGGTCAGGGGGACACCCTGAACCGGGTCCTCCAACCCAGGGTCTGTACCCTTAGGCTGGACCTGTGCCTGGCAACCCAGGACTTCCGGGAGGGTACACCAACCCCCTAAGGGAAACACACTCCTCTAGAGTTGTGTAATAATCTGCCTGGCGCACCAGGACTTCCTGGGGAGCACGCATGCCCCCCCAGAGGGTAACACATCTCTCATGTGTTGTGTGACAGTCCGCCTGGCGCAGATCTCCCGACTCCCTGTCCATCTGACAGCGCGAAGATCCCCCAGGACAGAAGTGGTGTCACCATGGTCATTCACTGGTGACTCAGCCCTTCTGGCTGGTCCCTGACCCACTGGTTCTTCCACTGGGGACTCTCTCCCCTCTCACCCCTCACTCTGGACTTCTGCACCCTCCCAAGTGGAGCGGCACTGCCAGATACCAGAAACACTGGAGCTCCATTTACAGACGCTCCAGGTTCTCTAGACACTAGGAGATCCTCCTCAACAGGCGGCCCATCAGGACAGCCTAGGCTCCCTACCTGGTGTTCCCTTAAAGAACCATCCAGGCTCTGAGACTGGGTTTCGGGTACCTTGGGACACGCAGCCCCACACTCACTCCTTTCTCCACTGAGACCGGACGTGAGCCCCTACACCCCTCCCACTACACCGGGACCTAGCTGGGCTACTTCTGAACCACTTCCACCACTCTGGGCTGGAAGATACCTGAGCCACTCCTCTTAGGTCACTCCCCAATGCCTTTTCAGACCCTCTGGAAACCACCAAAAGGTCTTCCTCCCTCGTGAGCTCCCTGGGGTCAGAGAACTCACTCTCCAACAGGTGTTGGCATAGCTCTGGAAAACAGGGACTTACAGTATGCTCTCCCACAATTGGATCACACAACCCTCACAGGTGTTAACCAAGTTATCCTTCACCTCACCATCCAGTGCCTCACACATGTACCCCACACCACTCTCCTGAGACTGGCAAGACAGTATCTGACTGTCTCTGTCACTCAACCCACACCTCTTCTGGGCGGTCTTCACACTCACATACCAGGACTTCAACCATGGGGAACCCCTCTCCTGCCCCTCTCATCTAGAGTCAGTAGAGTGTCCCTCCCACCACTAGGACCATGAATCCCTGTGTCAGTTTCCCTATTCCTCTCAGGGACACTGCGCACTACTGGAGCTACCTCATGTCCTTGAACCTCCTGGTGCATGTTAACCCCCTCCAAGTCAGGCACCACATCTCTGGGTGTGTGTACTACTCCTCAGCACTAGGTAATACAATTTTGCTGCCACCAGAAGGAGGAATCCCTAAGCCCCTGGCTTTGAACTCCAACACCTCATCATTCTCTCCATGCTCTAAAAGCATCTTCCTTTCTTCCATGGCCAACCTCTTACTTTCCAACTCCACTTCTTATGCCTCAAGGCTATCATGGCTTCCTGTTTCCAGTTTGGCCATCTCCATTTCATGCATCCTGCTTTTGTCCCTGTCCTCCAGCTCCTCTGGAGACAGGCCCTTTTGAGAAACACTGCTGCCCTCCCTGGAAGGCGCTCTCCTCCCAGTTAAGCCCAATGGCCCCTCAAGCTGCCCATCTAAATTCTCTGCCTCCTCCACAGGCTCCTCGGACTGCCCACTGGCATTCCGTGCTTCCAACCAGGCCCTTAGCGCCTTGTGAAACTCCTCCCTCCTGGTGAGGCCTCTCATAGAGATTTTAAACTTTTTGCAAACAGCTTTGAGTTCTGGCACAGTGTAGGTATCAACCCTATCTTCTTCAAATTCAATATCTGCAGGTGCAATGGATCCTTTTGCTCATGGTGAAAATTGGCAGTTCTCAACAAAAATAAAGGTTCCAAGGAAAAAAAGTCCTATCAAAAGGTATGTGGTCGCGTATTGGTCTGCACTCACTAGTAGTGTACACCAATCACTGTATATGAATCACAAATGCAAGTCCAAATCCTCACCGCTGCCCACCAATGTTAGAACTGGGGGTCTCTAGTTGGCAATGGTTTGCACCTTTGTCCAAATAGGGACCCTTGCTTCTAGTCAGGATAAGGGGGAAACACTCCTAAAATAACCCCTGCTCACCCCTGGTAGCTTGGCACGAGCAGACAGGCTTATCTCAGAGGCAGTGTGTAAAGCATTTGTGACCACATACAGTAATACAGTGAAAACACTACAGATGGACACCACACAGGTCGTTTATGTAAAAATAAGTAATCTTTAAATAGACTTATCACAAGACCCAATAGCAAAAATCCACAATACAGTACTCAAAAATAGACTTAAAATGATAGAGACAGTTCACGTTATCTTCAAAAAATAGGATAGTCAATCAAATAAAGCTTGTAGCAACAAATAACTCCACTTGGAGTTATCACGACGTCGTGACCGGTGGAAATCCCAGCACGGCGCCGACCGCGAGGTGCGCGGCGTCGGGCCCGGAGTCGAGCAGACCCACAAAGAACAGTACCTGGAATTCGATGAAAACAAAGACGGTGCACGGCGTCGGGAGGTGATGCTTCGCTGAGCGCCGGGCGGCGCCGGTTCCTCACGACCCCAGGGGAGGTGATGTCTCGGTTCCTTACTGCAGCGCAGGAGGTGAGGCGTCGGTTCCTTACTGTGTCGGGGAGGTGACGTCACGGATGGCGGCGGGGCGCCGGTTCCTTAGCCGATGGTGCAGCGCCGATGGATTCGGGGTCACCTCACGCCGAGGATCGGCTCCGCGATGATGAAGCCCTGGCGCCGGTGAAGTCGGGGATGCGGTGCGAGTCGGGACGGTGCGCCGTGAGCGCCACGAGCGGTGTCCTCGGCTCCGGTGCAGGCAGCGGCCTCGATGGACGGCTTCGGAGTCGATGTCGCACGGCGTCGGCAGGCGTCGGGCCTACGGTGCAAGTCGGGGCGGTGCGTCGTGCTCTTCACGAGCGGTGCCCACGGCTTCGGTGCAGGTTACGGCGTCGCTCGCCGGCGTCGGTGTTGCAACTTCCTCTGTTAGCAGCTAAAACAGCAGTTCCAGATGCAGGCAAACAGAAGGGGTGAAGTCTTTGTGTCCCTGTGACTTCAGGCAGGAGGCAAGCTCAGTTCAAGCCCTTGGAGATTCCTTCTTCAAGATGACAAAGCACAGCAAAGTCTTTTCTCCTGTCCTTGGCAGAAAGCAACCACTGCAGGCCAACCCCAATCAGCAAAACAGCACAGGGGCAGTACTCCTCCTTCAGCTTCTCCGGTTCTTCTCCTTGGCAACAGGTTTCTTGATTTCCCAGAAGTGATCTAATTTCCTAGGGGTCTGGGTCCCCTTTTTATACACCTTTTCCCTTTGTTCTCTGAAGGCAGAGAGGCCTCTGCCTAGTCCAAAACCAGTTCTGGTCAGTCCTGGAGCACTTTGTTTTTCTGACTCCTTCTTTCCTTTGTGAGTGAGGGCAGAGCCATCAGACGCCCGGCAGGAGGTGGAGCCAGTATTAGGAAGGCAGGCACAGCCCTATTCAGACCCAGGTGCAACTCCTCCCTCCACTCTGGATGCAGACCTTCCTATTCAGCCCTGTGCTGACTCACCCTGCCTCCTGGAATCCCCCAGCCCCTGTCACTCACAAACCCAGACACACAATACACAACCTGAGCAGAGGCAGCTGGATGAGTTTAGGCAAGAAAATACCTACTTTCTAAAAGTGGTATTTTCAAACAAAGAATGTTAAAACCAACTTCACTAAAAGATGTATTTTATCATTCTGAGTTCAGGCATACTAAATTGCTTTTCTACCATGTTCTCTGGGTCAGTTAGGATTATAAGGTGTAATAATCAAAACTGCCCATTCTGGCCTATGGAGAACAGGTAGCCTTGCAATAGTGAAAACGAAAATGGCTGTAATTCACTATTAGGACATGCCACACACACCAGGGACATGTCCTACCTTATACTCTACAATGCACCCTGCCCTTGGGCCTACCTTTAGGGGTGTCTGATATGAAGATAAGGGAAGGTTTAGGGACTGGCAAGTGGGTGCACTTGCTAAGTCGACATGGCAGTCACAGACTGCACACAGGCTCTGCAATGGCAGGCCTGAGACACATTTTACAAGCTGCTTCTGTGGGTGGCACAACCAGTGCTGCAAGCCTCACCAGCAGCATTGGATTTACAAGCCCTGGGCACACGCAGTGCACTGTACTAGGGACTGACAAGTAAACCAATCATCCAATCATGGAGTCACTAATCCATAACACAATTTATCATGGGGAGAGTATATGCACTTTAGCACTGATCAGCAGTGGTAAAGTGCCCAGAGTCATAAAACCAACAAAAACAGGTCAGAGAAAATATAGGAGGAAGGCAAAAGTTCAGGGATGACCCTGCAAAAAGGGCCAAGTCCAACACTTAATAAATCTTTTTGTTATCAGTCTCTTTAAGTACATTGATGAAATCATCAAATGTCTCTATCCAAGCAGTCCAACTATTGCCAATATTTGCCTTTTGGCTCTATCGAATGGTGGTAGTGGTTTCAGGTAAGCGGCAGCGTTGTAACCATTTCTCGGACTGGTTGATTTTGAGGGTGGGGTTCTTTTCAGCTCCCTCGGAGGTTCATTTTGAATCAGTTTGTGTGAGCAATCTCTAAGGCAGTGGGATGTGCTGGCCTCTGGATCATCCTTGATGACTTTAGAATTGATAGCCTCAGTCTTTTCCTCCATTCTCTCAGCCTTCCACACCTCAGAAGATATCTTCCGTCGTTTTGGATTGTCACCAACTTGGTAAGCACAACCCCTGTGCTACCTGGATTGTGGCACCTGGCGCTAAGGTCTTACTGGCTTACTTTACTCAAGTTCTCAGGCACCGATATATAGATTTGTTTGCAACGCTTTCGTTGTTTTCAACTTCTTTACAACAACTGGAGTTGCACTTTGACTCCACACGCTTTAAGCGTTGATTCCGTACTTCAACTGCAACACACGTGGCACGCACAAGCAGTTTGCTTGGACCACGGTGAACTCTCTGGGCGAGCACTATCAATGTTTGTGTTACTTATCCCCTAACTCATTGCCACTTGTAGCGTCTTCCCCAGCCATGGTACCCACCAATGACTCTGTCACACATGGAGCTTAGTTTTACACATCTTTATTTGTCTGTGTGTAACTGCAAACTCAACATTATAAACCAGCCTTCAATGCAATCCTCTCTAACACTTACATTACAGTACTATGGAGTCCCTCAGGAGCCACAAGTGTTTAGTCATTTTTAACTCGTAAGCCCCTACAATACACATTGAATTCATCCAGGTCTCTTAAGCTTCCCATGTCCATGTATGAGTAACTCATCCAGTGTAGGCATTTCTTTTGCATTCTAATGCCATGTGCCAGGCCAGTTCTGGCTATGCCTTGTAGATTTCTCTAAGACAGACAGGCAGTGCAGGTACACTAAATTACCATCTAGGTTGAGGAAAACAGACAGGTGGTGTCATATGAATTTCTCCCAAACTTACCTGGAAGTACTCCACATTAGGAACATCTATCACCTGCTAAACCCACAGGTGACATTTTGGAATCCCCTCACTCTTATACCAAAGTGAGCACAGGCAAGGAATCTGGATTAGTATTGTGTAAAACTGTATTTGAAATCATGATAGTGCAAAATTATAGTAGCAGTTATCAAAAAACGTGTGGTGAGTAAAATGAACAGAAAATAAATAATACGAAAATAGGCAACATGTTTTTCTATATAACTCCCCATTCCACTAAGTCTTTGATAATGGTAATTAGCATTAAAAAGTCTGCTACTAAGAGAGGTACAATACATTGTTG
The DNA here is from genome assembly GCA_963921515.1 of Calotriton arnoldi. Taxonomy (NCBI): domain Eukaryota; kingdom Metazoa; phylum Chordata; class Amphibia; order Caudata; family Salamandridae; genus Calotriton; species Calotriton arnoldi. The sequence goes on along the minus strand of CAWUFW010015446.1, from coordinate 81,339 downwards.
TATAACTCTTTGTTATAGGCAGGATACCTGAGACCTGCAAGGCCAAGTTCTCACTACTCTCTTTGAGAAACCAACTGATTATTTGCAGATGTCCTTGATGAAGCTGAAAGGCTCTTCTTGGTTGCTGAAATGTGCTCCCTCTCTTAGGTTGTTGAATTAGCTGTATTTGGAATGTATGACAGGCTATCATTAAAAAGAAAACCTGTGACTCGTGATGCAGTATGAGAAGAATGTACTTGGAATATCATCCATAAAGGACACCAGTAGAACTAAATTGAACCACTATGGGGATGAGTCCCAAAATCATGTATGAATATGGAAAGCAGTGCTACAGGAGTACTGTTGAACGTAGACTTACATCATTGTGACTTTAGCCCGAAACGTCCAACTCCCTATTATAAAAAGTGCAAAAAGGACACAGTGCTTTATATAAATTTGAAACTACTGGCAGTGGCCAGTAGGAAGTTATAGTTAGGACCTAGTCTCCATATGAAAGCATTTTTTGACTTGCTTTTAACTTTTGCGCCGATTGACAGATCTTCACAAAATTTTCCAAAGAAAGTGGCACTGTATGTCTAGTTGTGCATGGAAAGTTTTGAAATGATCTGTCAAGCGGGGCCGAGAAAAAGGGGGTCAAAAAATGTGTGTTTCAAATGTTCTTTCCCACTTAGATTTTAGACACGACTACAGCCTGAACTGTTCAACGGAATTACACCAAATTTAGCAGACAGCTAGATCTTTGTCCAGAAAGAGTGCTTATTATGATTTGGTGTAAATCCATTCAGTTGTTTTCATGATATTAAAGGAAAAACTAATCTGTATATCTGGAGGCACGGAGCCTTCATGAATCCAACAGATCTTATGCTGAGATCTGATTGGCTGCCAACACATCAACCAGGAAGTGTTGGCAGCCATTTTGGGTCTTGGATTCAGCCAAGTCCCAAATAAAAAGGTAGAAAAAAGAAAAGTGGGCAGGGTAGGAATCCCTGACTCCCTAGGTCTAGTGGTGGGGTTCCCCAGGGACCCCGCAGGACTAAAAAGGATTTATTTTTCAATGTAGCTGCAATTTTGCAGTGGATCTACAGATTTGCAGCAAAATTGGAAAAAAAAATAAGCGCAGTCTCCCAAGCTTGTTACTAGTGGAGCACCCGGGTGGGCCATGTCCATGGGGATGTATATAAATAAAAGTTAGAGGAAGGGGCGCACACGGCCCCTCCCCCCATGGCCGATATCGACTCCTGGGATGGCCACCTTCCTGGATCCAGGCCGATTAAATGTAATGGAGGATGAGGGCAACGCGGCCGCCCTCCTGGGCCATTTACGGCCTGGGGACCACCACCTCCCCGCAGCTTGGCAATTTTATAATGGAGAGGGGGCCATGTGGCCCCACTCCTGGGTTGTTTTCGGCCCGGGGACCACCACCTCCCCAGGGCATGCCCTGCAATAATAAAGGAGGGGGGATGCGTGGCCCACCCTCCTGGAACCATTAATGGCCCTGGGGACTGCCACCCCACAGGGCCAGCTCACTATGTCTCGAAGTGCCACCCTTGGGACATAGTAGTTTGCTGTCACTTGGCAGGAGCTTTGACAACTACTGCCAAGCGAGAGCAAACAGCAAGTCCACTCCCAGTGGGCGGGAGCAGGAAAACTGACACATGCACCCACTCACACACCCTCAAAACTACTTACACACCCACTCCTAAACCCATACAGACCCTCACCCACCCACTCACAGACCCATACAGCCACTCACACACCCACTCACTTACCCATACAACAACTCACACACTCACAAAACCACTCACACACCTTCTCACAGACACACCCACTCACCAACCTATACAGCTACTCATACACTCACTCTCCAAGGTTGCAAGTTACAGTTAGGAAAACAAATTAAAAACCTCTATGAAATTGGCTAAAAAGGTTACAGGGATAGTATATTTGGAAAATAGCTTAAAAACCCAAAGAAATTCACTGAAAAAACAAAAACAAAGGTTTCAGGGATGTTATAGACTCATACAGCCACTCACACACGCACTCACAGACTCACAAATGTATTCACACCCTCAAAACACTCACACACCCACAAAACCACTCACATACCCACTCACAGACACGTATACCTACTCACTGACCTATACAGCTACTCATACACTCAGTCTCGAAGGTTACAGGTTACAGTTAGGAAAACAAATTAAAAACCTCCATGAAATTCACTAAAAAACAAAGGTTACAGGGATGTTATAGTTGGGAAATAGCTTAAAAAAACCATAGAAATTCACTGGAAAAAACAAAAAACAAAGTTACAGGGGTGTTATAGTTAGGAAATAGAAATAAAAAACCTTAAAAATACACTGAAAAGCCCAAAGGTTACAGGGACGCTATTGTTAGGCTCAGATTTCACTCATACAAAACAATTCAGTAGTTATAGAAAGCTGAGCTAACTGTAACTCGTGCCCCCCGCAATGCACTGCTTATGACCTTACATATTGCATCACTCATGAGATGGTCAGTGGCATCACTGATGACATCTCAAATAACATCACTGATGACATCATCCACAGAATTGATGATGCACCCACTCACACAAAACCTTTCATATACACACTCCGACTCCCACACAACCATTCACAAACCCATTCACAGATCCGTACGAGTACCTTTACACCCACTCACTGATTCATAGATCTACACACACATCCACTCACTCACCCATACAGCCACTCATACACCCACTCAGTCAGTAATACAGCCACTGACATATCCACTCATACACCTATACAGCTACTCACATACTGAGTCAGTCACCCATAGAGCTACTCACATACCTAGTAACTCAACCATATAGTCATTCACACAGACACTTACTCACCTATACAGATACACACACCCCCACTCACTTACTCATACAGATACTAACACATACTCACTCACCTATATAGTCACTGAATCAAGCACACACTCACCCATACAGCCACTCTCACATTTACTCACTCACCCATACAATCACTTATATACCCCATCACTCACCTATACTGGCTTTCACATACCCAGTTACTCACCCATATACCAGTGACACATCCACTTACTCACCCACACAGCCATACACACACTCACCGATACAGTCCTTCACACATGCACTCACTAACCTATACAGGCATTGACTCATCCACTCACTCATCCATACAGAGTTTCACACACCCTCTCACTCACCCACACAGACACTCAGACAAACATACAGGTACTCAGACAACCAATCACTTGCCAAAACAGCCACTCACGTACCCACTCACACACCTGTACAGCCACTTGGACACCAACTGACAGACGGATACAGACATTCACACAGTCACTCACCCATACATTCACTGCAACACCCAATCACTCACTTAAACAGTCAGTCATGCACCCACTAAATCATCCATATAGGCACTCATACACCCACTGATTCACCAATACACCTTGGTATATATATTTAACACTCAAAAACGTTTTAAAAACACACATTGTCACTGGTTGATGTCATCAGTGATGTCATTTGAGATGTCATCAGTGATGTCATCAGTGATGCTAAAGACCTTGTCATGAGTGATGTAATATGTGAGGTCATAAGCAGTGCATTGCGGGGGGCATGAGTTATAGTTAGCTCAGCTTTCTATAACTGCTGAATTTCTCTGGGTTTGTACAAGTGAAATATGAGCCTAACTACAACATTCCTGTAACCTTTGCTTTTTCCAATGAAAATATATATATATATTTTGAGGGGGGTCGCCATTGGATCATGCTTCTCCCTCAGCTATGCATTCTTGCACGTTGGTTGGTGGGAGGAGCGGGTTCTCAAGGTGAACCATAGTCAGGTTTGGAATGAACATGTTGAATGATCATGTGGTGAGTTGGTGGCGTTTTATAAACAATGTTTTTATGGTTTGGAGGGGGTCAGAACAGAGCTGCTTTGTTTGTGGATACCATTAATAATAACACATTGAATTTGGAGTTCACAGCTTGGATAAATAGTCAAACAATAGATTTCCTGGATGTTCAAGTATACATTAAAGAAGGGACATTGGAATCCAAATTGCATAGAAAGGAGACAGCAGGAAACTCATTCCTACACGCAACTAGTTTTCATCCTTAGCATCTAATTAGGAGTATTCCGTATGGGGAATTTCTTAGAATGCGTAAAATCTGTAGTTCAGAGGAAGACCTAGTTACGTGTCAAAGAGAGATAACCAACAGATTTCTAGAGCGTGGATATAAGTTGGATAGTATCAATCATGCTAAAGCGAAGGCTAATGCTATATCCAGGGAATCCATCCTTTTTAAGATCCCAAACAGTGCAAAGTATGATAGTGTTAGTGACCCATGGCCCCAGAAGAACCTAACAACATCAGACTAAGCACCACTTTCAGCAAACAGGAGAAACAGATAAGATCGATAGTCAATAAACAGTGGCCTATCATACTCACGGATGTCACAATGGGGCAAGTTCTCCCTGATAAACCTACTCTAACATTTAGGCGAGCCCCATCTATGAGAGATTCCTTGGTCAGTAGTAGCCCTAAGCTGGGATCTAGCTCTAATTGTCTGTCCCCTAAAAATTGATTTTTTAAATGAAGCTCATGTAGAGCATGTAAATTTGGAGTCAATAGGACCAGCTACAAGTCAGCCTTCAGTGAAAAACAAGTTGACATCAGGGGCCATTATACATGTAGAACAGAGTATGCAGTTTATGTTCTGGAGTGCTCATGTGGCCTAACATACGTTGGTAGCACCAAACTACAGGTACATAGTAGAATACTGCAGCACCTCAGGGCCATTGTAAACTCTGATCCATCTTACCCTGCTGCACAACATTTTAAACTGGTTAATGACAACAATTTGTGCAATCTTAAATACTTTGGGAAAGGGGCAGTTCTGGTTTTAAGAAGAGGTGGCAATAGAGGGAGATTTGCTGAGGCAATTTGAATACAAATATATTTTAGAACTGGACTCAAAGATACCCAATGGGCTTAATACCAGCGAAGACCTACATAATATTTTATGAAAGCAGCATTTTATTACATTGAACTGTGAATTTACATACATCAGATGGTAGATCCACTCAATATTTGGGTAGCACAATGGGTTTAATGTGCAATTATGTTGTTGATGAATTTTGCATCTTATATTCTTGTGTGTTTTTTTAATGTATTCTATGCACGAGTCACTTTCTATGTGTAGTAACACTTATAGTATGGGGTTATGGCAAGCAGAATTATCATTATGGCACTTTGCCCAGAATAATAACAATGGAGCAATGGCTGATGCTCAAGAACATATATACATATATGAGATCCTTGAATATAGTATATTGACAGTTAAGGATTTTGCACGTCGGGCCCGCAGCTCTACCTCTGTGAGCCCCCTCGTTAGCTCATAGCTGTGTCTGTGCTAGCAGGCCCGTGGGCCCGTTACTCTCGCTCTGCGAGTTAGCCCGTCGGGTTGCAGCTCGGAGGGCTCGCAGCTGTATCTCTATGAGCCAGCCCGTTAACTGTTAGCTGTGTGTCTGCTAGCAGGCCTGTTGGCCCGTTGGTCTCCCTCTGCGAGTCAGGCCACAGCTCTCCCTCTGCGAGCCAGTACGGTGCTGTGCTTTTGGGAGCCAACGGCTCTTAGGTCTCCCTCTGCGAGCTGAGCCCACAGGCTGCAGCTCTTCCTCTGCGAGCCTGCCCGGCGGCCCGCAGGTGTCCCTCTGCTAGCCGAACCGCAGCTGACACTCTGCAAGCCGAAATTGGGAATATAAGGCGGCTCTAAAAAGAGCCCCTGTGTTTATTAGTTGGAGCTACATGTAAGTGTGAATGCACAGCTTCAGGTTAATCAGGAAAACTCGGCTTCCCTCATCTGTGAAGTGTACTCCATCACTTCTGTAGATATCAGCCATATCAAAACGTATGTTGATGTTGTAAATCAACCCCATTCTATGGTCTCTGAGGTATGCAGACACAGCTTTGTTGACATTCTTCCTAGATTTTTCAATCTTATGACAAAATTGGTTCGACCATTTCCACTTCTGTCTTTGGAATATATTGGAATATACAAAGAAAGTTTGAGGTAAAAGTAACATCAATTGTCCAAAGGTGTCCTTCATAAGCATTTCCAAACCTACCCCAGTCAATGTGCCTAGGTCGTTACCACCACAGTGCACAATCATGAGATCAGGGTGTTGAAGATGCAAACAAGTTTTAACCAAAGGGAGCAATTGGTGCCACTTCAATACTCTCTGTGCAAACCATTTAATGTGCACATTTTGTAAACCTAGGTCTAAGTCAATACGTCTCTGTTCTGCATACCTCTTGCACCAGAAAACATAGCTATGTCCTACAATACACACTAGCATTTTGAAAGTATGGCTAGAAGATATGGATAAATGTCTGTAGCTCATGCAGTCCGTTCAGTAGAATAAGAGATATGTTTAAACATGGGGAACTACTTTTTTTTTACATACAAAACGTTAACCGATTGGGAGATGAAATGTATGGTGTCCTAAAAAGTAGGGTGTATATTAGTTTTAATGAAAAGCATCTCTGTGATTGGTTAATAAAAAAGCAGTTTATACGTGGAGTACATATTATAGGATGAAATTTGCTCAGCTCAACCACACCTGCTAATTGTATTTGGAAGGTGCAGTTCAAACTTGAAAGAATGGTGAACTTTTCACCTCCACGTGCCGTTAAATGTTGGAGAAAATGTTGCAAAAAAAAATATCGGTAGGTTTAAAAAAATGATGAACTTTTAACTTGCACGTGTCGTAGAATGTTCTAGAAAGTGTTGATACAATACCTTGAACTTTTCACCTGTATGTGTCCTTAAAAAAACTGTTTATATGGAAAGTTCAAAAATAACCAATAAAGAGAGGTTTTGCAATCTAAAAAAAATAAGGAACTATTCTGATTTGTTCTTTACATGTATTTATGTGTGGAGCAACAGGAAATTGTGCCATTACTGGTTCCATTCTTGATGAAAGCGGTGCATTACATGTACTGTTTGACAAGAAAAGAATTGCATGCGTTTGTGACATTTGAAATCTGCATACCAACTACGAAGGTAAATTAGAAATTAAGGTGTGTTATGTGTTTTGTAGTAGTGGTTAAGTATTTGAGACGATATTTTTAACTTTGAAAGTATTTTTATTTCTAAATAACATAGTGTTAGTAAAGTCTGGTGTTTTATTGGTTCTAAAATATGCATAATGTGTAACTAGTTGTTAAACAAGTACTTTATATATGTTTAGGAGTTTTTCACAAAGAAAAAGTGTAAGTTGTCATCTGTAAAAGACTGTGGGCCATATTCTCAAGACCAGCGATAACATTATCGCCGCTTTAGCTGCAGTTTCCTGCCGCTAAAGCGGCGATAATGTTATCGCCATTCTTGTGAATATGGCCCTGTATGGTTTTGAAAATTCGATGTAGTGTTAATTTCGATTTGTATATCTATTCCGGCAAGATAAACAGAATGTCGCACGTTTGGAAATTATGCTCAGTCTGGAAATAGTGGAGAAGGGGTGACAGTAGAAAATTAATGTGTTATTAATTTAAACAGAGATGGAAAAAAAAGAAGAAATGTTATGTGCACAGTTTGTGGTCTCATTTTTTACACTGAGAGGTAGATTTCAATGTCAGTCAAGGCTGGTGTGGTACTGCGAGGCTTTGCATTTGGGTGTTCTTAGGAAATCTAAGTTGTTGGGGAGCGTTTCTTCAGAAGTCATTTTTTTTACATATGTGAGAGATAAAAAATAAATGAAAATGTTCGTTGTGTATTTTCTGTACGATTTTGTTCACAGTGGTAAAGTAAATGTGATTATTGGTGATAGTAATTGTCACGGTGTGTTCATCTGCTGAATATACGCAGGCGTTTAAGTGGTCTGGGTGTTATCAGTAGTAGGCTCCGTCACCCCTTTAAGAGAGCCGCCAATTGTTTCATCCCAGTTAAAGGTGTTAATATACGTATAGTAAAGGGACGATACATAAAAAGTTTGGAATTACACCTTCATTTACTCTGTCTACCTTGCACCACAATTTTGTGCCCCCAGCAGTACTGTTTATAAAAAAAATCTAATACAGCTTTTTGTATTATAAAATAGCACTTATAGGTTTATTGGCATATTGGTAGAATTTGTACTATATAAAGAATGTTGCAATCAGTTTCAATGGTATAGAAATGCACTGTATTATGTAGGAAATATTACATATGCATAGGTTGTGATGTCATTTTTTTACTGTAAGGTACATTTGAGTATAAGTGAAAACAGGTGATATACTGCGAACCCGTTCAGAATGTGCACAGATTACATAGAGAGTAAATGGACAAAGTAAACATGCACGTTGCTTTGTGTATGTATGCATGGTTTGAATCATTTGATGATACTTTAAGACATAATCTAAACACTATTTCTGCTTTACAATTGGGTACAGTGCACAGTGTTAATAGTTAGTGACTAGATGCTGGTAAAGGGATTATTTATTGCCTCGTTCATACGAAATAAAGGTGGAGAGGGCGTTTCTTTACAAGAGATATTTTATAAATGTGTGAGAGATAAAAAACAATTAAAAATGTTCTTAGTACATTTTCTGTACGATTTTTCACACTAGTAAACTAACTGTGATTATAAGTGATGAAAATTGTTAGGGTGTGTCTCTGTGCTGAATATACGCAGGACTTAAGTGGGCTGGGTCTTACCGGTGCTGAACACTGCTACCCATTTTACACACCCGCATTTTTTTTCATCCCACTTAAAACCCTCAATATACATATATTAAAGGAACGGTACAATAAAAGTTTAGGGATTACACCTCCGTTTCCTCTCCTCATGTGTTACCCCCATTTTGTGCACCAAACAGTAGTGTTTATAAAAATTAAGTAAGAGAGCTTTATCTAGTATGAAAATAGCACTTATAACTTTATTAGCATGTTCATGGGATCTGTAGTGTAAAGAGAAGGTCGTAATCAGTTTCAATGGTACAAAAGTGACGTGACATATGTTTGAAAGATTACATGGTTTTAGGAGTAAGGTATAGAGGTAACAAATAAGCAGTATAGTTTGTTATGTTTAAACGAGTATGTAGTTTTGTAAATCAGATACTGTGTTGATTTGTGCAGCACACACCACACCCACAATGACCCTGGAACATGTCCCTGAATACCTTGGCACCCTGCAGCACACATCCAAACGCCAAGTAGACCCCCATCCACAATGTGCACAGAGTGCCCCCCATCACCAATATCACAGCCTACCCTTGCACATATGCTGAATCCAGCAAACCAGCAGATCCGTGACCCACACTGACTATGCAAGTAACACTGCATGTCGGATAGCATAGCAGCTGCGCAAAGAAAATGACATGGCCCACGAAGCGACATGTACGGAGCCAAGTGCGGATCACATCCTCAAAGGAGCAGGTCACACTCCGACGTGTCCGTGTGCAACCACAACCCATGCCTTACAAAACACTCAGCAGACCAACAATGCACCAGGCCACAAAATCAGTCTGCGAGCACACATCACCCAAGTCAAAAGCAAAACAGGCCCCGAAAAGCACACAATCCAAAGGCACCCCGTCTCAAGGGGAGAAGGCTACACGAAATCAGAGCTGCAGGGGCAATTCCCCCACAATGCAGCCCACACACATAGCAATCACAGAACATCAGCAATGAAGGCAATGTGGTACAAAACTCCCCTCATACGGGTTCTGTGTCCGGTGTGTGTGGCAGGGTGATGGCTGCATGGCTGTGTGCCCCTGACACATCAGACTGCGTAGGTGATGGGGCTGCATCAGATGTCGTCCAGCACCTATGCAAAAACAATGTCTGGCTCACAGAGGCGGAGCTTGCCAAAGGGATACACCCCCGTTGCACATGCGACAGTCAGTTCTTCCCTGTGTTGGGACGAGGCTCATTGTGGCACACGAGTGGACAATCTTTACAACACACCTCACAGTTAGACACCAGTGGAGTGGCATAGGCTTTATTGGCATGTGCGTGTCAGTACGGACGAGGCAACGGCCACAACAGGCACGGACATGCTTAAGACACTTACACGCAGCATGTGTACATGTTGAGGGGCAGATGATGTTGGGGCTGAAATGGACAAGATTTATCACATATGGCAACGCTCACAGCCCACCTTGCCTTGCTGGACGAGTCATGTGCTGTTTGGTGTCTGCACAGTGCCCCGTGTGAGGGGGCACAACTCACTGTATGTGGGGTCTGCATGGTGCTCTGCCTCCGGGGTGCGGCAATTGTCTGCTCTGCCGACAGCGAGTGTGAGGGTCCGACAGGTTCACATGTCGTGCTACATTGCCATGTGTGTGCTCTCACCGAGCAGTGTGTCCAAATTGGCAACGTTGCCAAATGACGCTGTGTTGCTCGGACCATGGACCTGTGTCGCCTTGGACAGGTGTGTGTGCACACGCGTTTTTCCACGCACATGCATCCAGAGCCCGACCGAAGGGAGACGTGTCCTCTGTTTTGGTGGGATATGTGAGTAATCCCCACTGTGCAACAAGTTGTTGGGCCATGTGCTGTGGGTGGCGATAGGATGTGGCTGCAGGTACGTAGTTACTCGTCCATGAATGCCCGTGCAGCTTCATGTGCAATGTGTTCCAATAGTACGTCGTTTTGGCGTTCAAGGAACACCAGGGTGAGCCAATCCATTAGGTGGTCTGGGCAGGTGTGCTCAGCCCACGCTGTCTCACCGATCCGCAACACAGCCCAATAGGGGAGCGCCTCGATGTGGTCACTGCACATGAGAAATTGTGCCATCTCCCATGCACAACTACCAATACATACCCAGTATGTCAAGGCATCCCATGCACGGCTGTCTCGGTTACACTCCTGTTCATGATCCAACAGGGGGCGCAAACACAAGTCATAGTCCATTTCATCAACAGTTGTGTTGGATAGGCAGAAATCCATGGAACACTCGAATGTGCATGTTCGGCAGTGGAACCAGGGCTGGACGCAGGTGACATGGCCAATGCGGAAGCTGAGCCTGTAACTGATCCGCAGCACTGCCAGTGGCAGTGCCCCCAGTAAATGCAGCATACGTGCACGGTACTATTCCACGTGACGGGTGTTGTGCATCTGCCCGGTATGGCCTGCCATTGCGTTGGTGCATCTCATGAACAGGCACTCTTCTGGACTGCGGCTGTTGTGTGGAGGATATGCCACAGCTCTGAGCAATGATTTGAATGTGTGTGCAACGTTGTGGGACATGGGTTGCTGTTTCCGTGGGTGTCAAGGCCATCCCATGCGGGGGTACCACAGGCAGGGGCTTCTATGTGCGGGCTGTGGATAAGTCGGATGGTTTATTTGCGGAATGCGTGGTGTGGGAGTCGTCCCCATCTGCCATTGTATCTCTATCAGGGTGTTCCAGGCGCATTCGGGACCAAGGTCAGAGGTGCAGGTGTCCTCCCGGCTTCTGCATTGGGACAATGGTGCTTTCATCCCTGATGTTTGTCTCACTACTACTTTCATTTTGGGAATGTGATGTGGCTTTGGCGCTGAGATTGGGACACGGCCTTGGGCTCATGGTGTACGGATGGCGATGCACACACACAGGTTGGCATGTGGAGCCAGGTGCCTGTGCGGCCTTGCGCTGCTTGTGCTATCTCACTCCGTCTCTCTCCCTCGCTCTCTCCCTCTCTTTCCTTTGTTGCGCGTATGGAACCTTCTTCTCTTGGATTTGGTCTACTGGGCTGTGTGCTATGGATTGCCAGTGGGAGCAGCTAGGACTCATCCTAGGGGTTGTTTCTGCTTTTGTTTGTCTGGGGTTTTGTGTTGGTGGTTGCATTGCTGTATGACTGATTCTCCATTTTCTGGTCACGCATGTATGTTTATTTTGCTGCTTGTGCGACATCAGGCAAGATGTTTGTTTTGGGATTCGTGGTGTTGATGTGCAATTTCTTAGTCCGGGGTTGGGGTGGTGCCGGGGGTGTTCCGGGTGTGGGATGGGGTCCTGGGGTGTTGGGGGTGGGTGTTGTGGCCCTGTTGGGTGTCCGGGCCGCATGATGAGTTGCTCCATGGCATCTGTTGCCCTTCGGATGTGGCCCTGGGCTGTGCTCCCTTTTGTGGTGCTGGCTGCCGTCCGACTTTACACCAGGTCAGAGCAGGTGTAAATTTCCTGGTGCTAACGCGCCTTATCGCCGGTTTTGTGTTTTTATCGCGGATGTGGCTGGTCGTTGTGAATGTTGAGGTGTGCTGTTGTCTCGGCTTTTGTCACGGGAACGCCTACTCTGCATCTCATTAGCGATATTTGCGAGGGTCCTCTGTGGTGATGTTTTTGAGGCTGCTATCACGGGTATACTGGTGCTGTGGGCTGTTAACACCGGCTTGTGAATGGGGGGTAAATTTATCACGCGTTTGGCTGCGATAAAGTGCCGTTAATTTGGCGATGGCTCCTTGTGAATATGTCCCTTAATCTTTCCCCCTCTCCATCTCCATGTCGGTGGTTTTTGTTGCTCTCTAACAGTTGATCTGTACTTGTTTATGTACATCCACAATAAAATGTAAGCCTATACCATATCTTTGCTAATATGGTGCAGTGTTATGCTTGCTAAGTTGCCGATAGAAGTGTTAAACTAATAAGGGTAACGTTTACATGTGCCATTTAGTTGAGAATATCACTCTAAGTATACAGATAACAATTTTACAAAATAGTATCTACAAAGTTATCTGTAGTGGGTTGCAGAGGAAGTGGTGTGGGATGGTGGGGTGCTTGGGACGGGGGGGTGGGGCGGGGGGGCAAGGGAAAAAGTAGGAGGTAGTGGAGTAACATATAAAATGGGAAGGTGAATCTAAATAATTCAATAAATACGTGCTGTATGTCGGATGACACTACCTGCCACCCTACTGTTCCCTTATTCCGCTCCAGTACCATGCAGCATTTCCTCTGCAAGCCGCCACTGGAACATATATAATTGTATGTGATTATTTTGACATATTGAACAGATATAACAAATAATTGAAACTTTTTTTTCATTCTCAGAAAATTATTTTGTTTGGATTAAAAATTGAAAATGCCTAGAAGAACTGAAAAAAAGAGAAAAACAAAAAGGCAATCTACTTAAAGAAAAGTCAAAAATGTGGATTACAAGAAAATGAGAGTACTACAAAAGAGTTTCTTCTGGTAAAAACACTAGACAATTTCTAAAAAAAGTATTACGAACATTTAATGAAAATAACATCATACAAAGGAAAAAGAAACATTTTTCAAGTAAGGAGAAGCAGAATTGGACTTCAAATTGCAAGAAAAAAAAACATGATAAGGAAAGAGTATTTGTTACCCGTAGACAAAAACAATTTCAAGAAATTCGTCAAACAGGTTTTCGAAATAGAGTAATTCAGAATTTAATAAAAGGATGCCATAAATATAAAAGGAAGTGCTGCAATTGAAACAGAAACAGCATGTTGAAAGCATAGTGGATACTGCTTTTAAGTTAAAACAAAAAATATTCATTTTCATTTTGAAGAGGATGAAAGTGTTGGATAAAACAATGAAGATTCTGAGAGACAAAAGCAAAAAAAGACTTGTGAACAGAAGCAACTTTGGTAAAATCTTCAGTGGAAAATGGAAACATACATCTAATAGTGAACCTTTTTTTAATGAAGAGAGTTACTTCCAAGAAAATAGTTTACCATTTGCAGTTGATACTGGAGGTCGTTGCTATGAAGTTCAGAATGGTTGTCCTGTTCCAAAAGAGGAAATGGTTACTATTAGTTTAGAACAGTTAATAGCTGAAGAAGTGCAAGGGAAACGCACACAAGCTCCTGTGTATAAATGGGGTTGTAGCAGTATTTGTAGTATTCGACAGGAATCTATTGATATAATGCGTAATTTGTTACGAGAATATACACAGAAAAGTGTAAAACAGAAGATTAGGTTGTTACAAACACTAGATCCTTGTAATGTAAGAAAATATACTGAGAAACCATGGGCATTCTCCGGCTTGTCTTTCAAGAAAAGTGTGTAAAAGTGTTTTTCATCACTTAAGGATGTTAGCAGTACACCATTCAGAAATGCGGAAGTTTGTAAGGAAACTGTACTATGTAAAGTCCTGCATTATGTTTAGGTGAACTAAATACAGCTCTTTTACACGGTTCTTTATCAGATGTACAAAAAAGTGTGATGATATTCAGTTCCGATATTTTGGTTCAGAAGAGCAGTGTATAGAAAGTGAAAGTTTGACAATTACAGATGTTGAAGAAGATGGGAAAGTGATTATGATTGATCAGTTTGAAGAAGAAATTGGAAAGTTTAACATAGTGTGCTCTGAAATTCCAAACTATGTTTCTGTTTGTTGTCGACGTACTAATTATAAAATTCAAACTAGGATTGTTGATTTGTATTTGAAATCAGAACAGAAGAATAATGATAAATGGAAAGAATTTGCACCTTACTTGTTAGTGGAAGGTCAATTTGAGTTAGGCAGTGATCAACGTATTTGTAAATATTGTTATAACAAATTAGAAGAGAACAAAATGCCCGCTAGAGCAATACATAATAAGTTAGAATTAGTAGCTATTCCGGAGGAACTGGCAGATTTGAATACATATGAGTCAGTTCTAATTCAATCTGTTCATTCATTTCAAACTATAATTCGCATGAACCCTAAAACAGGTAAACTGCCACCAACAGACTTACAAAGAGGGCTGAAAGGAAGAGTAGTGTACTTACCTTTGGATTTTAAGAAAAATATTGAAATTGTTGGTGGAGACAAAGATGAAAATGAAGCAGTAGTCATTCTAGTAAATGGAGTACCAACAAAGAGTCGAAAAATATGGCAAGAATTTGTGGATGTTAAAAAACTTCAAAAGGCTACGTTATATCTTGTGGAGAATAATATTTATTATAAAAGTGTAAATGTGGAAGAACAGGTAATAAGTTTGGAAGATGAATCTGAAATTTCAAGTGGTCAAATAGAGAAAGTGGACAAGTCAAGGAGTGAAGAGATTTATGAACATTACACAATATGTCCTCTACATTCAAAGAAGTAATAGGAAACAGTATTGAGTTATTTCAAATGAAAAAAGCAAAGGGAACTCCAATGAGTGTATGGGAGAAAAGCTTAGAAGCTCGTTGTTTTCCACAGCTGTTTCCTACTGGAGAAGGTGGACAATATGATGACCGATCTGTACGGATTCCAGCTTCAGAATATCGCTCAACAAGATTATACTCTGAAGATCCTAGATTCCGGCAGTGTATACCACATATATTTCACCTTTTGTTTGAAAGTGATCTGTCTTCTCTGTCCTATGCAGTGAACCACATACTGAAAACTGGAGTTCATCAATCACTTCTTTCAGCGAAAGAATTTGTGGAGAAAGTTCAACAAACAGATGAAAATTTAGAAGCACAGTTAATTAATTTGATGGCATGTCAACGAGGAACAAATGAGTATTGGTATCGTCGTCATGGAGATCTGAAGTGTATGTTACGGAACTTAGGTACACCAACATGGTTTGTGACACTTAGCTGTGCAGAGTATGCATGGGAAGATTTGCTTGAATTTCTACGAGAAGCAAATTCCAATGTAAAGAATGTTGAAATGAAGACACCTGGAGAACTGTGTTCTTTGGATCTTGTAAATGTGGGCAGATATTTTAATCATAGGTTTCAAGCTATGATGTCTTTCATCTGCAATAAAAAGAATCCACCTCTTGGAGAAGTTACCGATTTTTTTGGGAGAAAGGATTACCAAGCGAGAGGTGCTCCTCATATACATATGCTATTGTGGATCAAGGATGCACCTAAATTTGGAACTGATTCAGATGAAATAGTATTGTCTTTCATTGAACAGTATGTGACATGTGAGATTCCAAGAGAAGGAGGAGATAGAAGCTTGAGACAGCAAGTATTACGTTTCCAAAGTCACCATTGTGGAAAGTACTGCCGACGAAAATACAAGTGTAAAGGAAAATGTTATACCAAGTGTCGGTTTTGATTTCCACGTCCAGTAATTTCTAAAGGAAGAGTAAATGATTTTTTCTCTTCTGTAAGGCACACAATAACACGCAAATCTCCAAAGAATACCTACAACTTGAAAAGAAGAGAACTGTCAAAGTATATTAATGACTACAATCCGATTATTTTAAAAATGTGGAATGCAAATATGGATATCTAGTATGTTGCAGACAACTCAATTGCTGTTGCACGCTACGTTACATCATATATAACGAAATAAGAAAGAACCGAGATGAAAGAAATGTGGGAAGAAATTGCACAAGAGAAGAGCCTTAGCAAAAAATTGTACAGCTTTACTTTGAAAATGCTTTCCCACAGAGAAATGGATCGTATGAATATTCAGACCGCTTGTCCTCTTCAAGTTTATATTCAAAATCACGAGGGATCATTTGGGTAAGTTTAGGTCTTGCCTGCTCACGAAATAGAGTGTTGAAATCATTAGAAGAAATTGAATACTTAGCAGCAAATGAACCAGACAGTACAGAAATTCCTAAAACTAATATGTTGGATACATACTATCCCCCCTGTGTGCGACTCGCACGGCTATGCGTACAGGGGGGTCCGACACGGACCCCCGAAGTCCGGCTCCGACTGCTCTTTCGAGCCGGACGGCGCGAGTCGGTCGGACTGATCGAGGCGCGCATCGTACTTGCCCGGTCAGGGAACGTCTCCATTGTGTGGTACGAGTCAAGTCTGTACGAGTCGGTCGGAGTGGTTTGGAGCTGGGAACGAGTCGGTCGGGGATTTCGCGTACGCTCGCATCGTACTTGCTCGCGCGGACGGGTGTTCGAATCGGTCGGAAATAGGGCGTCCGAATCGGATCCGGTAAAGCCGAATTCGATTCGGTGCCCTACCGGCCGAATCGGAATCGGCCCCTTAGTTGTGAATCTCCAGACAAGCGAGAATTTTACTATTTAGCACTTTTCCAACTGTTCAAACCATGGCGTAGCGAAGGTGAATTACTTGGAGATTCGACTGCTACGAAGATTCTTTTAATGCATGTAAAGATAGCATTGCATGTTCAATTTTCCTACATATTTAAAAATGTTGAATGATGAAGTTGAACAGGAAAAGACTATTACAGCTGAAGTTGCAAATGAAAGTTCTCAAGATAGTCAAAGTTCTGGTCCATGTAGTCAAGATCCACTTGGAGAACCAATAGTGGAAAATGAAGCAGCGATTGCTATGCATGAAGTGGAAATTGCAATGCAACAAGCACAAGAGGAGAATATTACATTGGAAAAGTTAGAAGAACAAGTAAATATTGAACAGAAACAGATATATGTACAAGTGAGAGAACAGATAGAACAGGGTTTGTTGCATGATAAAAAGAATGTGTATGTTCATCATTTAAACCTATTCTGATGTACATCAGTGGTCAAGCTGGAACGGGTAAAAGTTTTTTAATTAAAGTTTTGACCAGTTATCTTAAAAAAACTACTGGTTCACATTTATCTTGTGTGGTAACAGCTCCAACTGGATTAGCTGCACACAATGTTAAAGGAATTACTTTGCATAGATTACTAATGTTACCAGTTGAGCATGATAATAAATTAGAATATCAAAAGTTGTCTGGAGAAGCTTCTTATGAAGTGTCAAGAGTGCTGAAGAAGGGGGCGTGGTCTCGCGGCAAACCAACATGGCCGCAACTTAGGGCTGCTCCGGGGCCCCTCCATCCTACCACATTAATCCGCTACAACAATCCGACGGAAAGGTGCAGAATCGGACACAAGGGTGCAAGCGAAGCCCGGCAAAGCTTTCCCGAGCGCAATCGGAGGTAGTAGGCAGTAGCTGTGCCGATCGGCGAATCTGGGCCTGTGGCTGATGAAACCGGGCCCTCGAGTGCTGGAGATGGCCGGGCGGAAGACGCGAGGACGTGGGCATGACCCCCTCCCCATCCTCGGAGGGTCGGGGAAATTCAGGCGGCGACCTCGGTGCCCCCTCCCGCGACCGTGGCGCTGCTGCCTGTGACACTGGAGTGCAGCCCCGAGCGGGCTGAAGCGTGCGGAGGCCAGGGACATGAAACGGGAGCCAGCGGCCCGGCACTGGGGAGACTGCGGATGACCGGGGCAGCGTGTATCTTGTGGTGCCCAACAGCGTCGAGGCCTGATCAGCCCCCGCGGACACGGGAGCGGGAGGAGCAGAGCCGGTGAGTGACGGCCCCCGGCGTCTCCCTGCCTGGGGCAGGATTTGGAGCTGGCTGGAGGCCGTGATCGCTGGAGGCAGTGCGCGCTTCCAGGACGCGACTGTGCCTACTGTAGTGGAGCGGCGAGGGGCCCACGGGACTGGAGTGCTGCATCCATGCGGGACCCGTCGTGGGAGCAGCTGACCCGCCCTGCCTGATCGGGCCTCACTAACCGAAGCGAACCCCGGGACCGGAGGGGTCTCTGCTGCTGTGTGCCTTTGCTGTGGTTGGTGAGGACGGGGAGGAGCGAGCGTGGAGCGGCCTCCCTACTATAACTGCGCTGTGGGGACGGCTGCCTGGGGCCGTGTGAGGTGATCCGCCCTGCTCCCTGCCTTTCCTTGGTGCGCCGGTGGCCCTTGAGGTGCTTGGGGGCTGGCGGTGTCCGGGGAGCGGGAGACGACTGGCCCGAGTGGCGCACAGGTGGCCCTTCACGACCGGCGACGCCCTGAGTGCCCACCTCCGTGGCTCGACTCCGGGTCCCGGGTCCCAGCAGGCAGCCAGAAACGGCGGAGCTAAACAGCGTCATCCACATCGGTACGCGACTGGCCCGGGGCTCTGTGGACATCTTCGGAGGGCCTGGCCAGGGGCTATTCCATCTAGCGTCTCCTCGAGTCTCCGGCCTAGGGAGCGGTGTTGGCCTCAACATGTCCGGCAACAGGTGTTCCCGGGCGTCTCAACAAAGCAGGCTAGACCGCTTTACCTGCCCGAAAGCGGACATTCCTGACAAGAAAGGGACCAGTGATAAATCGCAAAGTGGAGCCGAGCACGACCCCACAGAGCCCACAATTACGGACATAATGGCAGCCATTATGGGTGTCCGCACATCTATTGACACCCTCTCCTCGGAGGTGACGCTGATCAGAGCGGATCTCACGAAATATAGAGAGAAGGTCAAGCAATTAGAGACAATCACCGCCAGTCTCGTAGAGGACACCTCCCAACTCCAAACGGACATCGGGGAGCTTCAATCATTTCGCAAGTACACGGAAGACAAGCTGGATGATTACGAGGGGCGCCTGCAACGCAACAACATCCGCGTCCTTGGAGTGCCAGAGAAATCGGAAGGTCCGTCTGCAGACCTATTTATGGAGGAACTGATCTCGACGAAGCTACAACCAAAGGGCCTTTCTAAACTGTTTGTAATTGAGCGAGCCCATAGAGTGCCTGGGGGTCGCCCAAAGCCTGGGGCCCCCCCTCGTCCAATACTGGCCAGACTGCTTAATTACAGATTTAAACAAAGGGAGGGAAATCAAGGGCGTTATTTTCTTAGGTCCAGCATACATGCCCAACATAATATCTCTACAAAAAGTATGCGGTTCCTAATATTAACAGCAGGTGGTTATCAAGGGCTCCACACAATGGTATAGAGCGAGACTTAGGAGGAGAATCTCCTCCTGTTGGAAAAAGACCCTCACACACCCAGCCAGCTAGGTGTCTTGCTTCATCATCGGGTCTGCTCCTTATCGGGTTAGCGCTGCAATACCCGATCGGCGCCCGAGATGGGGCCTTCTTGGCGGAGATCTTTATTCCTTATGCCATAGGGTGTAGTGCATGTGAGGGCCCTAAAGGTAGTGTAGGTGCTAATGATAGGTGAATAAATGTAGTCTAAAATAGGGAATGATGGTCCACTCAGAATAATTTTAATGAAACATGGCCATCACCCTAATTAAAAATGAAGAGGCGTATCTGACTCTAAATTTGTGAGATTATACGCTTATAATGTCGGTCAACATGTTTCTTGCCTTTATTCTTAATAGATGGCAATTCCTCAGGACCAAAAATAGGATCTACCTACACTTTTCGGTGGTGGTCTAAAACTACAGAAGGTGAAGTAATAACCACTCGTACAGGGTCCTTGAATTACTCGAATATTTTTAATATGACTAAATTTATGTTCATTACTCTGTTTCATTGCAGGTTGGTTTCTAGATCTACAGGTATCACTTTTGAGGGTGCTGTACAAGTGGTTATTACTTCACCTTCTGTAGTTTTAGACCACCACCGAAAAGTGTAGGTAGATCCTATTTTTTGGTCCTGAGGAATTGCCATCTATTAAGAATAAAGGCAAGAAACATGTTGACCGACATTATAAGCGTATAATCTCACAAATTTAGAGTCAGATACGCCTCTTCATTTTTAATTAGGGTGATGGCCATGTTTCATTAAAATTATTCTGAGTGGACCATCATTCCTATTTTAGACTACATTTATTCACCTATCATTAGCACCTACACTACCTTTAGGGCCCTCACATGCACTACACCCATGGCATAAGGAATAAAGATCTCCGCCAAGAAGGCCCCATCTCGGGCGCCGATCGGGTATTGCAGCGCCAACCCGATGAGGAGCAGACCCGATGATGAAGCAAGACACCTAGCTGGCTGGGTGTGAGGGTCTTTTCCAACAGGAGGAGATTCTCCTCCTAAGTCTCGCTCTATACCATTGTGTGGAGCCCTTGATAACCACCTGCTGTTAATATTAGGAACCGCATACTTTTTTGTAGAGATATTATGTTGGGCATGTATGCTGGACCTAAGAAAATAACGCCTTGATTTCCTCCCTTTGTTTAAACTGATTGCACGGGCCTCCTTACCCGCGGGAATATAATTAATAGGTTACCAGGAAGGTACGATTAGTTCTCCTGGTCCATATTTTGAGATGAGGGTTTTGACTCTCCATCTTCACTTTAAATATCCCCATTAGAAACCCCTACAAGTAGTATGGAGGACTATCAGGGATTGAGCTTTGGTGATGAAGCTGCAGCTGAGATTTTGAGAGCACCATCACTTCTGGGGTCAGATGGCAATATTGCCTCCAGCAGCCAGTCAGAAGATTGGACTTCGTTAATTAACATGAAACATGAATGGCTGAAGGTGACTCTGCATGGAGCGATGATGACAGAGTACCTTAGGGCTAATATAGCCCCTAACGGCTTGATTGTTAATAATTTTCCACGGTTGTTTCTGGAGGATCCTGTCTTTAAGAAAGAATGGTCCCTAGTAGCATGGAAGTGTACTAGGGACTGGTTGATCCTTATAATCAATACGGCCAAGAGAATTGCAGACACCCTACTGATAAGAATACAAACAGCAGAGGGTGCGATTAAGGTTATTGTCCAGACAGCTGCATACAAGAGCAAGCTAGCAGAGATCAATGCTGAGATTGCAGAGAATAGGAATATTTAATGAAACAGAAAATTTCAAAACTCCAGAAAGATATTCAGAAATTCTCTGTTGAGAAGATCTATCCCTATCTCAAGGCAGATTATACTGCAACAGCTACTAGTTACTCTTCTGATGAAGGTTCCAACTCTTCACGGAGGGGTTCCTCATCTAATAGTGATTCCAGCACTGGGAGCTGGAATAACAAGAAAACAAGAGTTTTCCATCAGCCAAATTATCCTCCTTTCCATATACCACCATATCAGGGGCCTCCATACTGGCAATATCCTATGTACCAACAAGGCCCTCCGCCTTTTTTCCAACATGGGGCAGAGCCACCTTTTTTAGACAGAGGCTGGGGCAGAGGAAGAGGGCGCAGAAGAGGTCCAAAGAGTACAATGGAAGGATTTGCCAGAACAATCAACACGAGCAGTAGAGACCAGGAGTCAGACAAGGGGAGGACACATTGATCATTAACCTCTCACCCAGGGTCCTTTCACCGATTGAGGTCAAGGTTCTCCAAAAAGGTCTGGGTTTTGTCCCCACACCTCAAAATGATCAATTTCGTAACATTTGTGAAATACAGGGTTTTTTTCGTAAAATCCGCCTACAAGCCTTTTTTCATGATCAACCGCCACTAATAACGGGCGATTCTGGTTTACACAGACCATCCACTTTCACACCTAATAGCAGTATGGTTCCCAACGAGGTGTTAACATTTGAGCAAGCAGTGTTGAAAGATCTGAACAGTACATCTACTCCTGCTCCTTATCATAATTTGTCTTCTATTGAAACCACTGCCATCTCAGACCTGGTGAATGATGTAAATATCATTATCAAACAGGCTGACAAAGGTGGAGCTACGGTGATCATGTCCACACTGGACTACGACAATGAATGTCGCAGACAACTCAGCGATAGGGTATACTACACACCGATTAGGAAGACCCTACTCCTAGGTTGAGTAGAATTATATCCTCTATGGTCTTTTCTGCTGAAACAGAGGGTTGGATTACTAAGAAGGAAGCAGAATTTCTAATAACGAAGGACCCCAAGACCCCTTATTTTTACTGTCTACCCAAGATCCATAAGGGCATCACCCTGTTCCTGGACGACCCATCGTGTCAGGGATCGGGTCCATCCTGGAACCCTCTCCAAGTTTGTGGATCATTTCATACAACCACTGGTTAGAGCCACCCCCTCTTTCATCAGGGACACCACAGACGTCTTACGTCTAATCGAGGGGACCCAACATCCAGAAGTAGTAGATCTCTTGGTCACCCTGGATGTAGTGGCCCTTTATACTAATATCCCACAAAGGGCAACCCTTGATGTTATTGAAGACGCCCTTATTCACAGTGATTGGGATTCACCTACTCCAGTGACCTTTGTACTGGAATGCGCCACCTTAGAACTCACAGAGAATTTCTTTGAATATAATACTCAGCTTTACCACCAGACACAGGGCACTTCTATGGGCAGTACATTCGCGCCTAGTTTAGCCTGTATGTATATGGCAGCATTTGAGGAGAGAGAGATCCACAATCCCAGGAATCCGTATTTTTCCAATGTGTTATTATGGAAGAGGTTCATTGATGATATCCTGATTCTATGGAAGGGAGAACGCACCAAATGCGATGAATTCTGCATTTGGATCAACACATTGAACCCCTATTTAAAATTTACTAACATCATCTCAGAAACAGAGATTCCATTTCTTGACCTATTGATTAAATTAGAGGGCGACAAGATTTCGACCACTCTATACCGAAAACCAACCGACAGGAATAGTCTCCTACGTTTCAGTAGTCATCATCCAAGGGCTCTCCAACAAAACTTACCCTTTGGGCAATTCCTACGTATCAGACGGAATTGCAGTACACTCACTGACTACAAGAATGAGTCTAACACGCTAAAGACAGACCTACTTCAAAGAGAATACCCCTTACAGGTTATCGATCGTGCATACAAAAGGGCACAGCACAATAACCGTGAGAGCCTTTTGGAGGTCAGAACTAGAGAACCTGATAAGGTCATGACCTGTGTAACGACATACACCCCTGACTCGAATCGAGTTAGAAATATTATTTGTAAACATTGGAACATCCTCAACACAGGAACTCTGAAGCTTCCCAAACCTAGGTTCGCCTTTAAACGAACTAGTAACCTCAAGGACATGTTGGTACACACTAGACCTAAGAAACAACAGGGCAATACACAAAGGACACTTTGGGGCACATGCATCAAAGGTTTTGCGATCGCAAACGGTGCGAATCGCAAAAATCGGCCGTTATGATCGCAAATTGGCCTTTGGAGATGCATGAAAGTGTTTCCTATGCGCAAATTTAAGAATTCGCAATTAATTGCGAATTCCTAAAATTACGATTGCATTAAGGAATCGCAATTTGCGATTCCTTAAATGCAATGCTAAAGCACTTTCAAATAGCGATTTACGCTATTTGGGACCAGCAAATTACAGACAAATCAAACTTGTCTGTAATTTGCAAAACCTCTCGAAAAATGCTCTAAAATGCATTTTTTATTTTTAGGATTACACACACACATGCCCTTGGGGCATGTGTGTCTTGCAACATGAGTGCACATCACAATTTCAGGGTGCAACAGGGTGTCATTTTGACACCCTGGCACCCTTGAATTGCATTCTCAATTTGCGATTCTCTAATTGCGAATCGCTAGTTGAGAATGTCTTCCCATTCATTCCTATGGGCCTCTAGGCCCATAGGAATTAATGGGAGGTATTCCTGAATTGCGACTCGCAATTAGCGAGTCGCAATTAAGGAATGTTTAGGAATCGCTATTTTTATAGCGATTCCTACATGCATAGGCTTTTGCGATTCCTTAATTGCGATTCCTTAATAATCGCAATTAAGGAATCGCAAAAGCCTACCTTGATGCATGTGCCCCTTTGGGACTTACCGCCTGTCAAGGGTCATTACCCTTGTGGGTCATGCTCGGCGTGCCCGCAAACTAAGGTTACCAAAGAATTTAAGTTCCCTAACGGAGTTAGGTGGAGTATGGCTGCACACACTAATTGCAACACACCTAATTGTATCTATATACTGGACTGCCCATGTGGTCTTCTTTACATAGGAATGACTTCGAGACCAGTCAAAGTCCGGATAATGGAACATCGAAGCAATTTCAGATGCCATAAAACTAACACCAAAATGACCTGTCACTCGAACAAGTGCAACATCCCCTGACTCATTCAATTGGGCCGTACTCAGAAACCCACCCAGGGATGCCTACTAAATCATTGTTCCGGTTAGAACAACGTTGGGTCCTTCGACTAGCCACTGATAAAGGAGGGCTAAATGAGGATATTCCCTGGAGCCAATTAACCTAATTACCACCTTGGGCTCTTGTATTCCTGCACTTGATTCAGTAGTTTTGCTCCTTTGTAATTTACTCGAACTCCCCGGACTCCTACTTGATACCGAATGTTGTGCCTTACATATTACTTTAAATAGTTAGCATTACATAATTATCGATTACAATGAGGAAGAGCCCCTCCAATCTACCTTATCTAGTTATTACTTGGATCTTCTATGAAACACACTAGTAAGGCTGGACCTATGTCCTTCATTTTGTAGCAATACCTTCATTCCTGTCTTACATGACATTAGTCACACAGGTTCTTCACTATTTTTTGTCTATACTAGATTTTGGCTCAATAGTCATTAATACCTCTTAGGTGTTTTGAATCCATTCACTTTTTCTTGTTATCTAAAAACGAGACTACGCTTTTGGCTCCCATGATTGCTACTGCATGGAGTGGTTGTCTCGCATTAGTTGGAGGAAATCCAACATGGCGCCCTAAACAGGGTTAGCGCTCGAGTCGTTACACTGTTTCAAGGAAGTACCGGAAGTTCCGCCTCCAAGCTCCGCCGGCCGCTGGTATTTCCTTGGGATGCTTACACTGTTCGTTACTCCCGGACCGGCTGAGCAAGGGGTAGGAGCATTTCCGATCGGACTCATCTGGACGAGTAAGTAGCAAAACAGTGAGCCCCCGTGTGTCCCTCATGGTTTCTCATTGGTTGGCTTGAAGGGTACTACTAAGTCCTTTCAGTAAGTTATTTAGCTCTTGTGTGGGGATTCTTTGAATTGGACGCTTACCAACATGCCGGTTTCACTACCCCCTTAAACGGAAGGATGTTGGTGAGTTCGTTTTAGGGACCTTCCACATTTTGAGCTGATATTTCTCTTTGTGGTTGATACCAGAGGAACGTTGGCTTTTTACCATGACAGGCACCGGGTGCGCTTTTTACGCTGACCTGACTCAGCGGAGTTATTAACACCGGGAGGCGCAGACTGGTAAATCCACGCCCTTTGTCTCTCCAATTGACATTGAAGGGCTGAGTTGTTCGCCTGATAGACTGACATTGATGGACATGATTGCGATACGACTGGGTATAGTCATGTTGTCTCTTCTTCATCTTCCTTGCTTGATATACCTACAGGTCTCTGTTTCTGGCTGTTTAATCTCCTAGCAATTGTTCTCTGTTTTTAACTCCCACAGGACACTACACCTTAGTGTCCTCGCCAGCCGGTTTTGATGCCGTGCATCTTTGACCCAATTTGGGTAAGTTATAAAACGATGCTTATTTAGCTGCCATTTTTTAATATGTTGTTACTTCTTCCTCACCAAATGTAGTTCAGACTTTCCGCATGCCATCAGTCACCTGTGTTCGGCATGCTTTTGCTGCACGATGGTGTTTGATTGAGGCACAGGGTCCTTGAATTACTCGAATATTTTTAATATGACTAAATTTATGTTCATTACTCTGTTTCATTGCAGGTTGGTTTCTAGATCTACAGGTATCACTTTTGAGGGTGCTGTACGAGTGGTTATTACTTCACCTTCTGTAGTTTTAGACCACCACCGAAAAGTGTAGGTAGATCCTATTTTTTGGTCCTGAGGAATTGCCATCTATTAAGAATAAAGGCAAGAAACATGTTGACCGACATTATAAGCGTATAATCTCACAAATTTAGAGTCAGATACGCCTCTTCATTTTTAATTAGGGTGATGGCCATGTTTCATTAAAATTATTCTGAGTGGACCATCATTCCCTATTTTAGACTACATTTATTCACCTATCATTAGCACCTACACTACCTTTAGGGCCCTCACATGCACTACACCCTATGGCATAAGGAATAAAGATCTCCGCCAAGAAGGCCCCATCTCGGGCGCCCGATCGGGTAGTGCAGCGCCAACCCGATAAGGAGCAGACCCGATGATGAAGCAAGACACCTAGCTGGCTGGGTGTGTGAGGGTCTTTTTCCAACAGGAGGAGATTCTCCTCCTAAGTCTCGCTCTATACCATTGTGTGGAGCCCTTGATAACCACCTGCTGTTAATATTAGGAACCGCATACTTTTTTTGTAGAGTGCTTAATTACAGAGACAGAGACACAATCCTTCAGGCGGCAAGGGTCGCTCCTCCAATCCACCTAGACAACTCGGAGATCACCTTCTTCCCCGATTTCACCCGAACGGTGCAGATGAGGCGACGCTCCTTCCTCGATGTTAAGCGCAGGATGAGAGAAAAAGGTCTCATAGTACGCCATGCTCTTCCCGGCTCGCTTGCGTAGTTGAACTTAACGGGAAAACACGTTTCTTTGACCTCCCAGAGGTGGCATCCGACTGGCTGGACAGTCTGAAATCCTCGCCGGAGCAAGACTCCACCGCTCATTGAACCCCGCGGTGATCTTTCATGGGATGGCCTCTGTTTTCTTCAACATGATTCGCTTCAGCTGCTGTTGTACCCTGAACCGCCAGTGTGCGGCTCAGGCTGGTCTAAACCTTGTACCAATGCCTTGGGACCTTTCACATGTGGTGAACTGAACATTGGTCATGTCCTGCATCGATTCTGTACTGGTAGGCGGGGGGGCCGACGGAACTCTGAGGCCTTCCCCAGTGTGTTAATTTTCTATTAGTAGAATAGTTGGGCGACAGGCACTCTGCATTTAAATAATATGGGCAGTTTTAAGCCCGGAGTGCAGGGGAGCAGGGTGGGGGATGTTGGGAGGGACTGATGTTTATTTTGTATGTTGTTTTTGTATTATCTCGACAGTACGATATCTATATACGACCCCACTAGTGGGGAACCACTCTGCTTTCAATGGGAGTACAGTACAACAGGGCTATTAAAATCTTAAGTTGGAATGTTAACGGACTGGGGGACAAGATAAAAAGAGGTGTTGTGTTGCAGTATATTAGGAGACAATCACCGGATATCGTCTTACTCCAGGAAACACACCTCGTTGGCAACACATGCAGGGCAATGCACAGATGGGGGTACTCGATGGTGGCGCATGCGGGTTTTACCTCTAGCTCCAGGGGAGTAGGCATTATGCAAAAAAATCATTCCCTTTCTCACTCACCAATACGTACATAGATGACCGAGGCAGATATGTTGGAATCACAGGCACTTGGGAGGGCAAACCTACCACTTTCATGTCAATATACGCACCCCCGGGATGCAGAGCACAACATTCACTGACTTAAGTGCTATACTCTTGACGTTGCCTGACGGACACCTGGTGCTTGGCGGCGACTTCAATTCAATTGTCTCGGGCGCTTTAGACAGGCACCCCCGCGCAACCCCTCCGGCCGCTCATGCGTTCACTAGCTTCTTGGAGGCGATGGGACTGATGGATGGCTGGAGGACATACAACCCCGATAAGATGCAGCACACTTTCTACTCAGGGGCGCATAACAGCCTATCCCGACTGGACTATATACTTGTCCCGGCCTCGCACATTACCAATATCCATGAGATCCGTCACCTGGCACGAGGTATCTCCGACCACTCCCTCTCTGGGTCCATATAGTTTTAGATTACACACAGACAGGACGGGTTGCCCCAATAAACCCTTGGTACCTCAAGAACCCCAAAATACGGAAAGGCCTAATTAAATCTCTTGATGACTATTTCCTGGAGAACGAACACACAGTTGAGTCACCTCAAACACTATGGGAAGCTTTCATAACGGTGGTCAGAGGACAGGCCCTCTCCTTGGTGGCGGGCTCCAAAAAAGACAGGATGAAAGAAATCTCTGACATAGAGCAGGAACTATACCGCCTAGAACAGGATGTCACCGCGGATGCTAAGCCTGAAACCCTCCACTTCCTACGCTTGCGGCAGGAAGAATACCGGGCGTTGGTCACCGACCGTGCCAAACTACTGGGACAGGAACGGCTGGGACGGATATATGACTGGGGCGACAAGGCCGGCAAATTGCTCGCATGGTTAGACAAGAGAGAGCAGGCCAGCAGGCTCGTGCCCGAGATTAAGGACTCTGATGGGTCCTCGGTGACAGATCCCCAAGACATAGCTAACCATTTCGCAGCTCACTTCCAAACTGTATATAGCTCGGTGGCACCATACCCTGAAGCAGATTTTACTGATCTAGTCAAAGACATATCGCTCCCGACACTATCGGACTCGGACCTTACATTCATGGACAGTGAACTGACGGCTGATGAAATAGCTACGGCAATAAGAGCGCTGCACTCCGGGAAAGCTCTGGGCCCAAATGGCATCCCAATAGAGCTCTACAAGCTTCGACCAGATAGATTGGCCCCCTATTTGAAATCAATGTTTGAAGATAGCCTCACCCAGGGGATGTTGCCATATGACCAGAGAATTGCCACCATAGTCACGATCCATAAAGAAGGGAAGCCCAAAACGCAGTGTACCTCCTACCGGCCGATATCGCTGCTGAATGCGGAACCCAAAATTCTAGCTAAAGTGCTTGCCACCAGGCTTACCAAGGTGTTGGGCGACCTAGTCCACCCAGACCAGTCAGGGTTCATGCCCAAAAGAAACACGGCTCTCAACCTGCGTAGACTACACGGGGTCCTGGGCAGGGTGCCAATGATACGAGAGGACGCTGTGGTGGTCTCTCTGGATGCCGCCATGGCTTTCGATTCACTGGAATGGCCCTACCTCATTGCAGTGCTTGGTAAACTGGGATTTGGACCGGGCTTCTGCAACTGGATACGGCTGTTGTACAGCGCGCCGCTGGCCCAGGTAGTAGTGAATAACAGAAAGTCTGAACCCTTCGTGCTCAGCCGAGGGACTCGTCAGGGGTGCCCCCTATCTCCTTTACTGTTCGCTTTGGCCCTTGAACCACTCGCAGCATGGATCCATAAGGATGTGAGGATCCGCGGACTGCGCTGGTCAGCAGAGTGGGAGGATCGGATCTCACTGTACGCTGACGATATTCTCCTCTATCTTACATCCCCTAAGAGATCCCTAACAGTAGCCTTTGATATACTAGAGGTTTTCGGCAGGTACTCTGGGTTTCAGGTCAATTGGAAAAAATCACTCCTATATGTCCTATGGGGAGCCCCTCCACAGTTGCCCCGCAATTGCCCGATCCCAGTGGTCTCAGACGGTTTCAAGTACTTGGGCATTTTTATATCTTTAGACCCATCAGTTCGGTACACTCGCAATCTGCTCCCCCCACTGCAGCGGCTCAAGAGCGACATAACACACTGGAAGTCCCTCCCGCTCTCGCTATTGGGCAAGGCTGCATTATTTAAAATGATGTCACTGCCCCGATTCCTGTATGCGCTACAGAACTCAGCCGATCTTGTCCCGAACTCGTATTTTAAAGATCTGGAAGGGCTCCTGAGAGACCTCCTATGGGGAGGGAGACCACGTATCGCCATGAAAAAACTGACACTTGGCTGGTACGATGGGGGAATCGGGTTGCCTGATATTAAAAAATATTACTGGGCTGCGCATCTAGCAGCGATCAACCATTGCACGTATGGTCACCCTGACAACCCGGGGTTTCTGATGGATCGTTGGCTTTTACCTAAAGGGACCTTTTGAGAGCTCTATATTCAAAACCGGAGAAATACCCGCTCACCGGACCCACTGCCCATACAGTTGCAATCTGGCACTCCGCTGCTAAATCAATCGGTTGGCAAAATAAGTTAACGATGGCCACACCCTTGTGGGACTCACAAAAACTAGGCTATATGGGAAACTCAAAGGGATTTGCGAAATGGGACTTAATAGGGATTTCCCATGTCAAAGACCTTTGGCATGCTGGGGGTGTGGCATCCTTTGCTACCCTACAAACACAATATGCCCTGGCGGACTCCGAGGGTTACCGCTACCTACAAATTAGGCACTCGCTGCGAACAGCTATCCCCGACGACTCGACGCCACCGGACGCTTCCCCACTAGAGGACAGACTATTGGATGGACATCTGCCTCACATATCGAAAACTCATCAATAACACTGACAACCCCCTATTACAATTGCGTGACAAATGGACTGAGGACGGAATAGAGTTGGACGATGACACCTGGCAGGAAGCGGTCTCTTCTCCTAAGACGGTCGCTATCCCAGCGAGACTCAGACTGGTGCAATTAAAGATCCTCCATAGAATTTACTGGTCCCCAGCTGGTACATATGGGTGGACTGACAGACGGCTCTTGTAGGAGGGGATGCGCACAACTGGGCACATTCATACACATAATATGGCACTGTGCGCCGATCCAGGAATACTGGCGTAGCATCCATGCGGTCATGAGTGCAGTGTTGGAGGTAGTAATCGAACCGGCGGCACCTAGATGCCTCCTTAATATCTGGGAACCTACCGACCTCAACACCTATACTAAGACATGGGTCACGCTCGGCTGCATGATCGCTAAGAGAAATATCGCGCAGCTCTGGGGAGCCCCACAGCCGCCCACGGTAGTAGCCTGGGAGCAGGATCTAGACTGGTGTATGCTGAGAGAGAAAACAGTCTATGTGGCTAGGGGTGTCCCCGAAAATGGTCCAAGATATGGGCCTCCTGGAATGCATACCGAGGAGATATATGTGCACCTCCCCTTGAAGACGATAGTGAAGACCCCCATCCCTGTGAACTCCAATGAATTATATTGCTGTACTGTATGTAACCTGATTTTGCTGTAACCCTAATTGATTCTGTGAATATGTACTTTATGTCGAGACTGTTTAATAAAAAGATGTTTAAAAAAAAAAAAGAGTGCTGAAGAAGATGAAACTTTTAATTATTGATGAGGTGAGCATGGTCTCAAACTTAATGCTTGCTTTCGTGCATTTAAGAATGCAACAGGTATTAAAAACAGATTACGACGTTCTCTTTGGAGGAAAACATTTAATTGTATTTGGAGATCTGCTACAACTAACTCCTGTAAAAGGAGAACCAGTCTTTAAAACTCTTCTACATGAAGACACTAGGAAATCTTTGGGAAGTATTGGAAATGTGAATCTCTGGTTAAATTTTGAATATAAAGAACTCACTCAGAATATGCGACAAGCAAGTGATGAAGATTATGGAAATATTCTGAAAGATGTAAGAATTGGTGTTCTATGCAAACATGGTAAACAAGCTTTACAAAGTCGTCTACTAAAGAACTTGTTTACAACTGAAAACACACCAGCAGCAGTACTGTACAAGAACATTGCAGAAAAAAGTCTATACTTTGCTTAATGCCTACACTGGAAGACTGTTATACATTTAATCAAGATCTTCTGAAATTGGAAAATCAAGAAATAGTTCACATTGAAGCTATTGATAAAATCGAGCATCAAGGAATAACAATTCTTCTTTCAAATAAACTACAGACTAAATTGGATTCTTTGGAAAAGTCTGTATCAAAAACTGCTGGCTTAGAAAAAATTTAGATGTATGTATAAACTGTCGGGTAATTTTGAAGCGTAATTTGAATATAGAAGAAGGTTTAGTGAATGCAGCAATAGAGAAAGTTGTTGAATTTGTAAAATATCAAAACAGAAATGCAATTGAATTCTTGAAAATTAAATTTGATCAGATTACAGAGGTAAAACAAATTGGGCGTTGTGCTGTACGTTTTTGCTGGTAAAAGACTTGTATGTTCGTAGAAAACAGTTTCCTTTCTGTTTAGCATATGCAATAACCATTCATAAATCTCAAGGTTTAACCCCTTCGCTGCTAGGCCTTTTCCCCTCCTGTGCTAAGCCTTTTTTTGGCTATTTGGGGTAGTTCGCGCTTAGGCCCCTGTAACTTTTTGACCACATAACGTATCCACGCCAAATTTACGTCCTTTTTTTCCAACATCATGGGGATTCTAAAGGTACCCAGGGTTTGTGGATTCCCCTGGAGGGACCCAGAAATTAGCCAAAATACAGCGAAATTTTGGTTTTTGGGGAAAAATGCGAAAAAGGGCTACAGATGAAAGTGTCTGGTTTTTTCCCTGCAAATGGCATCAAAAGGGGTTGTGGTGCTGAAATCACCATCTTCCCAGCTTTCAGGGACAAGCAGACTTTTGTCAGAAAACCAAAATTTTTACACAGTTTTGGCATGTTTCTGGGACATAGTCTATTTTTGCTATTTTTTGTGCTTTCAACCTCCTTCCAGTTAATGGTAGAAATGGGTATGAAAGCAATAATGGATCCTGGAAAGCCATACATTTCTGAAAAGTAGACAAAATTTTGATTTCAGCAAGGGGTCATTTGTGTAGATCCTTCAAGTTTTCTTTATAGAAACAAACAGTTAAATATAGGAAAAAGTGAAAATTAGTTGAAAAAATCAGCCATTTGTGTCAACGTTTTCACCTGTAACTTCTTCTAATTATGACAGATATTTGAAAGCAATATACCGTTACATCCGCTGGACCTTTCTGGTTGTTGCGATATATAGGACTTGTAGGTTCACCAAGAACCCGACGAACCCAGAGCCAATAACTGAGCAGCGTCTTGCAATGGTTTTTATTATGTACCGGGTATATAGCAATTATTCTGGGAAAATTTATACATGAAAAAATCGGTATGAAAGACACCTATGTATTTCTGAAATGGGAACAAAATATAGAGTTTAGAAATAGTAGATATTTGCACATTTCCGAAATTGGGAGTACCCATACTAGCATGAGAATTATAGGAAATTTTTCAAAATGACTTCTTTTTACACATTGTCTTTCATTTGGAAGGCAGAAATGCATCAAAAGTCAATAGATAATAACAGTTGCTCTACAATTTTGTGTTACCCTAAGTCTCCCGATAAAAATGGTACCTCACTTGTGTGGGTAGGCCTAGTGCCTGCGACAGGAAACGGCCCAAAACGCAACGTGGACACACCACATTTTCACAGTGAAAAATGACCCTTGTTTTGCAAAGTGCCTAGCTGTAGTTTTTGAACCCTAGCTCTGCCGGCACCTAGGGAAACCTAGCAAACCTATACATTTTTGAAAACTAGACACCCAGGGGAATCCAGGATGGGGTGACTTGACTGGCTCTCACCTGGTTCTGTTACCCAGAATCCCTTGCAAACCTAAAATATTGTCAGAAAAAACAAATGTTCCTCACTTTTCTGTGGTGGAAAGTTCTGGAATCTGCATGGATCCACAAAATTGCACCCACCCCGAGTTCCCCAAAGTCTTTCGAGAAAAACGGTACCTCACTTGTGTGGGTAGGCCTAGTGCCCGCGACAGGAAATGGCCCAAAACGCAACATGGACACACCACATTTTCACAGTGAAAAATTACCCCTTTTTTGCAAAGTGACTAGCTGTAGTTTTTGAACCCTAGCTCTGCCGGCACCTAGGGAAACCTAGCAAACCTATACATTTTTGAAATCTAGACACCCAGGGGAATCCAGGATGGGGTGACTTGACTGGCTCTCACTAGGTTCTGTTACCCAGAATCCCTTGCAAACCTAAACAATTGTAAAAAAAAAACACATTTTCCTCACTTTTCTGTGGTGGAAAGTTCTGGAATCTGCATGGATCCACAAAATTCCACCCACCCCGCGTTCCCCAAAGTCTTTCGAGAAAAATGGTACCTCACTTGTGTGGGTAGGCCTAGTGCCTGCGACAGGAAACGGCCCAAAACGCAACGTGGACACACCACATTTTCACAGTGAAAAATGACCCTTGTTTTGCAAAGTGCCTAGCTGTAGTTTTTGAACCCTAGCTCTGCCGGCTCCTAGGGAAACCTAGCAAACCTATACATTTTTTAAATCTAGACACCCAGGGGAATCCAGGATGGGGTGACTTGACTGGCTCTCACTAGGTTCTGTTACCCAGAATCCCTTGCAAACCTAAACAATTGTAAAAAAAAAACACATTTTCCTCACTTTTCTGTGGTGGAAAGTTCTGGAATCTGCGTGGATCCACAAAATTCCACCCACCCCGCATTCCCCAAAGTCTGCCGAGAAAAATGGTACCTCACTTGTGTGGGTAGGCCTAGTGCCCGCGACAGGAAACAGCGCAAAACACAACGTGGACACACCACATTTTCACAGTGAAAAATGACCCTTTTTTGAAAAGTGCTTAGCTGTAGTTTTTGAACCCTAGCTCTGCCGGCACCTAGGGAAACCTAGCAAACCTATACATTTTTGAAATCTAGACACCCAGGGGAATCCAGGATGGGGTGACTTGACTGGCTCTCACTAGGTTCTGTTACCCAGAATCCCTTGCAAACCTAAACAATTGTAAAAAAAAAACACATTTTCCTCAATTTCTGTGGTGGAAAGTTCTGGAATCTGCGTGGATCCACAAAATTCCACCCACCCCGCATTCCCCAAAGTCTTCCGAGAAAAATGGTACCTCACTTGTGTGGGTAGGCCTAGTGACCGCGACAGGAAACAGCGCAAAACACAATGTGGACACACCACATTTTCACAGTGAAAAATGACCCTTTTTTTGAAAAGTGCTTAGCTGTAGTTTTTGAACCCTAGCTCTGCCAGCACCTAGGGAAACCTAGCAAACCTATACATTTTTGAAAACTAGACACCCAGGGGAATCCAGGATGGGGTGACTTGACTGGCTCTCACCAGGTTCTGTTACCCAGAATCCCTTGCAAACCTAAAAATGTATAAAAAAAACACATTTTCCTCACTTTTCTGTGGTGGAAAGTTCTGGAATCTGCATGGATCCACAAAATTCCACCCACCCCGCGTTCCCCAAAGTCTTCTGAGAAAAATGGCACCTCACTTGTGTGGGTAGGCCTAGTGCCGCGACAGGAAACGAGCGCAAAACGCAACGTGGACACACCCCAATTTCACTGTGAAAAATGACCCTTTTTTGGCAAAGTGCCTAGCTGTAGTTTTTAACCCTAGCTCTGCCGGCACCTAGGGAAACCTACCAAACCCACACATTTCTGAAAAGTAGACACATGGGAGATTCCAGGGAGGTATGGCTTGCGTGGATCCCCCAATGTTTTCTTACCCAGAATCCCCCAGAAACCTGAAATTTTGCTGAAAAAATCACTTTTTTCACACATTATTGTGTGGGAAAGTTGTGGCATCACCGGGCTGACACAAATTTCCTACCACCCAACATTGCCCCAGGTCTCCCGATAAAAATGGTGCCTCACTCGGGTGGGAGACCCAAGTACCCGCGACAGGCAAGGGCCCAAAACGTATTGAGGCGACATCAAAAATGCCTATCACAAAACGACCTGGTTTTGCAAGGGGGTCCCATGACTTTTTGGCCCGGGTTCAGGCGGCCACCTAGGGAAACCTAGCAAACCCAAACATTTCTGAAAAGTAGACACCCGGGGATTCCAGGGAGGTATGGCTTGCGTGTATCCACCAACGTTTTCTTACCCAGAATCCCCTGCAAACCTGAAATTTTGCTGAAAAAATCACTTTTTTACACATTTTTGTGTGGAAAAGTTGTGGCATCACCGGGCTGACACAAATTTCCTACCACCCAGCGTTCCCCCAGGTCTCCCGATAGAAATGGTGCCTCACTCGGGTGGGAGGCCCAAGTACGCGCGACAGGCAAGGGCCAAAAACGTATTGAGGCGACATCATAATTGCCTATCAGAAGACGACCTGGTTTTGCAAGGGGGTCCCATGACTTTGGCCGGGGCTCGGCCACCTAGGAAACCTAGCAAACCCACATTTCTGAAAAGTAGACACCCGGGGGATTCCAGGGAGGTACGGCTTGCGTGGATCCACCAACGCTTTCTTACCCAGAATCCTCTGCAAACCTGAAATTTTGCTGAAAAAATCACTTTTTCACACATTTTTGTGTGGGAAAGTTGTGGCATCACCGGGCTGACTCAAATTTCCTACCACCCAGCGTTCCCCCAGGTCTCCCGATAAAAATGGTGCCTCACTCGGGTGGGAGGCCCAAGTACGCGCGACAGGCAAGGGCCCAAAACATATTGAGGCGACATCAAAATTGCCTATCAGAAGACGACCTGGTTTTGCAAGGGGGTCCCATGACTTTGGCCCGGGGCTCGGCGGCCACCTAGGAAACCTAGCAAACCCACACATTTCTGAAAAGTAGACACCCGGGGATTCCAGGGAGGTATGGCTTGCGTGGATCCACCAACGTTTTCTTACCCAGAATCCCCTGCAAACCCTGTAATTTTGCTGAAAAAATCACTTTTTCACACATTTTGTGTGGGAAAGTTGTGGCATCACCGGGATGACACAAATTTCCTACCACCCAGCATTCCCCAGGTCTCCCGATAAAAATGGTGCCTCACTCGGGTGGGAGGCCCAGTACGCGCGACAGGAAAGGGCCCATAACTTATTGAGGCTGACATCAAAATTGCCTATCAGAAAACGACCTGGTGTTGCAGGGGGTCCCATGACTTTTTGGCCCGGGTCTCGGCGGCCACCTAGGAAACCTAGCAAACCCACACATTTCTGAAAGTAGACACCTGGGGGTTTCAGGGAGGTATGGCTTGCGTGGATCTCCCAAAGTTTTCTAACCCAGAATCCCCTGCAAACCTGAAATGTTGCTGAAAAATCACTTTTTCACACATTTGTGGGGGAAAGTTGTGGCATCATGGGATGACACAAATTTCCTGCCACCTAGCGCTTCCCAGGTCTCCCGATAAAAATGGTTCCTCACTCGGGTGGGAGGCCCAAGTACCCGCGACAGGCAAGGGCCCAAAACATTTTGTGATAGGCAATTTCCATGTTGCCTCAATACGTTGGGCCCATGCCTGTCGCAGCGTACTCTGGGCCTCCCACCCGAAGTGATGCACCGTCTTTATCGGGAGACCTGGGGAACGCTGGGTGGTAGGAAATTTGTGTCAGCCCGGTGATGCCACAACTTTCCCACACAAAAATGTGTGAAAAAAGTGATTTTTTCTTTAAAATTTCAGGTTTCTGGGGGATTCTGGGTGAAAACGTTGGTGGATCCATGCAAGCCATACCTCCCTGGAATCCCCGGGTGTCTAGTTTTCAGAAATGTGTGGGTTTGGTAGGTTTCCTAGGTGGCCGCGAGCCCGGGCCAAAAGTCATGGGACCCCCTTGCAAAACCAGGTCGTCTTCTGATAGGCAATTTTGATGTCAGCCTCAATAAGTTTTGGGCCCTTGCCTGTTGCGGGTACTTGGGCCTCCCACCCGAGTGATGCACCGTTTTATCGGGGAGACCTGGAGGAACGCTGGGTGGTAGGAAATTTGTGTCAGCCCGGTGATGCCACAACTTTCCCATGCAAAAATGTGTGAAAAAAGTGATTTTTTTCTGTAAAATTTCAGGTTTCTGGGGATTCTGGGTAGAAACGTTGGTGGATCCACAAGCCATACCTCCCTGGAATCCCAGGTGTCTACTTTTCAGAAATGTTTGGGTTTGGGGGTTTCCCTAGGTGGCCGCCGAGCCCGACCAAAAGTCATGGGACCCCTTGCAAAACCAGGTCGTCTTCTGATAGGCAATTTTGATGTCGCCTCAATAAGTTTTAGGCCCTTGCCTGTTGCGGGTACTTGGGCCTCCCACCCGAGTGATGCACCGTTTTATCGGGAGACCTGGGGAACGCTGGGTGGTAGAAATTTGTGTCAGCCCGGTGATGCCACAACTTTCCCATACAAAAATGTGTGAAAAAAGTGATTTTTTTCTGTAAAATTTCAGGTTTCTGGAGGATTCTGGGTAAGAAAACGTTGGTGGATCCACGCAAGCCATACCTCCCTGGAATCCCCGGGTGTCTACTTTTCAGAAATGTTTGGGTTTGGGGGTTTTCCTAGGTGGCCGCCAGCTCCGGGCCAAAAGTCATGGGACCCCCTTGCAAAACCAGGTCGTCTTCTGATAGGCAATTTTGATGTCGCCTCAATACGTTTTGGGCCCTTGCCTGTCGCGGGTACTTGGGCCTCCCACCCGAGTGATGCACTGTTTTTATCGGGAGACCTGGGAAGCGCTGGGTGGTAGAAATTTCTGTCTGCCCGGTGATGCCACAACTTTCCCACACAAAAGTGTGAAATAAGTGATTTTTTTCTGTAAAATTTCAGGTTTCTGGGGATTCTGGGTAAGAAAGCGTTGGTGGATCCATGCAAGCCATACCTCCCTGGAATCCCGGAGTCTAGTTTTCAGAAATGTATGGAGTTTGGTAGGTTTCCTAGGTGGCCGCCGAGCCCGGGCCAAAAGTCATGGGACCCGCTTGCAAAACCAGGTCGTCTTCTGATAGGCAATTTTGATGTCGCCTCACTAGGTTTTGGGCCCTTGCCTGTCGCGGTACTTGCCCCACCCACGCGTGTGAGGTACCATTTTTATCGGGAGACCAGGGGAGCAGAAAGGCTGTAATGGTGGCGGGGATGTGGGCATTGGCGTGCCCACTTCGGGCAGCCCCTACCCTAAAAACAAATGCGCAAAAAAAAATCCCTGGCATCAAGTGGGCTTCCTGCTGCCCCGGGGGGGCAGATTGGGGGCTACTGCCCCCATCTACCCCCCATGGGGGGGCAGAAAGACTGTTATGGTGTCAAGGGCATGGGGGCATTGGCGTGCCCATTTTGGGCAGCCCCCACCCTAAAAAAAATTGCACAAAAAAAAATCCCTGGTGTTTAGTGGGCTTTCTGCCCCCCCAGGGGGGCAGATTGGGGGCTACTGCCCCCATCTGCCTCCCAGGGGGGGGCAGAAAGGCTGTAATGGTGGCGGCGGGGTGGGGGCATTGGCGTGCCCGTTTTGGGCAGCTCCCACCATAAAAACATTGCACAAAAAAATCCCTGGCGTTTAGTGGGCTTTCTGCCCCACCGGGGGCAGATTGGGGGCTACTGCCCCATCTGCCTCCCAGGGGGGCAGAAAGGCTGTAATGGTGGCAGGGGTGGGGGCATTGGCGTGCCCATTTTGGGCAGCCCCCACCCCTAAAACAAATAGCACACAAAAAATCCCTGGCATTTAGTGGGCTTTCGCCCCCGGGTGCAGATTAGGGGCTACTGCCCCCATCTGCCTCCCAGGGGGGCAGAAAGGCTGTAATGGTGGTGGGGGTGGGGGCATTAGCGTGCCCATTTCGGGCAGCCCCCACCCTAAAAACAAATTACACTAAAAAAAATCCCTGGTGTTTAGTGGGCTTTCTGCCCCCCCCCCCGGGGGGGCAGATTGGGGGCTACTGCCCCCATCTGCCTCCCAGGGGGGGGCAGAAAGGCTGTAATGGTGGTGGGGGGTGGGGGCATTAGTGTGCCCGTTTCGGGCAGCCCCCACCCTAAAAAAAAATGCGTCCAAAAATATCCCTGGTGTTTCGTGGGCTTTCTGCCCCCCTGGGGGGGCAGAAAGGCTGTAGTGGTGGCTGGGGGGGGGGGGGCATTGGCGTGCCCATTTCGGGCAGCCCCCACCCTAAACAAATGCACCAAATAAAAATCCTTGGTGTCTAGTGGGCTTTCTGCCCCCCCGGGGGGGCAGATTGGGGGCTGCTGC
The DNA here is from genome assembly GCA_963921515.1 of Calotriton arnoldi. Lineage (NCBI taxonomy): Eukaryota > Metazoa > Chordata > Amphibia > Caudata > Salamandridae > Calotriton > Calotriton arnoldi. Next base: position 41,358 of record CAWUFW010015446.1, on the reverse strand, counting down.
TCCCATCTGCCCCTCAGGGGGGCAGAAAGACTGAACATTGGCAATTTGTTTGGGGGAGCAAAAGCCCTTGCCCAAGGGGCCGCTCCCCCTCCCTGGTGCCTTAGTAGGTGGATCCCTGCTTGGGGATCGCCCTCCTGGGGCGATCCCCAAGCAGGGATCCACTGAGGAGGGTACCATTGGAAAGGGAGATTCTCCCCTTTCCAATGATACCTCTCCCGTCTTTCTACGTGCTCAGGGGGCTGAGATAGCCCCCTGAGCACGTAGAAAGTGAAACTGAAATGAGCCTAAAGCATAGGTCTTCAATCTATGGACGCGACCCCCAGGGGGGGCGTGGAGTCATTGGAAGGGGGTCGCGCATTCACCTGCCTCACTGCTGCCTCGAATCCAAAACGTTTACGTTTCGTTTTGGATTCGAAATAATTACATCTCAGGAGCCTCTCTGATTGGAGGACAGGGCAAAATAAGCCAATCATAATGTGGCAGCGTCATCAATGCCTGTCCTCCAATCAGAGAGACTGCAGCATGCACACCAGGAAATGCCAGCAAACTTTGTCCATAAAGATGGACCAGCACCTTCGTAATGCAGGCTGTATTTCCACGGAGTTCTGCGCCGTCACTGCTGCCTTTCACTGGATCCAGTTGTCCTTCTTGGCCGTCGCTGCTTTCACCTCGTGTTCCTTTTTCCAACTCATCTTCGTGGCTCATTGCTGCCTCTGCATTAGGATCTCCTTCCCGGCTGGTTTCCAAGGCAACCCGAAGCTTCCAGGAATAATTAGGTAAGCCCTCTCCTTATCCCCCATGCCCTGGCTTTTCAGCTGCAGATGACATACACTGAAATTATCTTGCACGCACGCAAAGACATACACACAGATTCTTATCTTTTTCCTTGATTGAGCCATGTGAGTGGGGGGTGGGATGGGACAGGAAAAAGGCTCCGGTTAATTTTTATGACTGTGGAATGGTATTTATTTTCGGTGTACTTTCTGGTTTTGTAGCAGCAGTTTCATATTCATTTTTGTGATATTGAAATGTTTATTTTCCATGTTCTTTCCGTTTTTATTCTTGACGCAGCAGATTAATATGATGCCTTTGTCCAACTTCAGTTGCCACACTTTCCAAAAAAAAGCGATGGTTATTTGTTCATGTGTAAAACTTTATCACGTGGAGGAATCATTTAAAACCGGTCTGGGAGAGTTCATCGGAGGACATCATTTTTTGTCAAAAAGTTCTAAATAGATTGGTGAATATGGGCTCATGGAAACCTAAATAGCCTTCTGAATTTCAGCTGTGGTTAGAAACAGATAATTATGTCCTGCAAAAAAAGATATTGGTGCTATACACATTAGAAAAATGACGACATTTGTAATTACAAAATTATGTTTATTCATGTGTTTTGCAAAGAAACATGATTCCAAAACATGGAGTATTTTAAATTGTGTAGTTCAAATGTATTAAGAAAGCTTCTTTAAATGACGAGCAATGGAAGTACTATTTGCGGTAATACAGCAAAACATAAGAATATGCTTGAACATTTAGTCAACCATGTAGATACAACTACAGTTTCAATGCATAAGTATCTTCTCATGAGTAAAATCATAGCATTAGTCAGCAAACGTGGCCAAGCACTAACTCTAGAAATGTCCATTTAGTTCATTCTTAACTTTTTCATACCTCTTTTACTATTCTGATCCCCCCCAAAACAAGCCTTTCTAAACCCTTCCCTCTGACTCTTCCCCCTCCGTCTCCCTTTACTCATCCCAAGCCTCCTACTACTGCTGTGAGCTCCAAAACATCCCTCCACTATCCTTCTCAATCCAAATAACAATACCATATCCACCATTCTAATTACTTTCCTTTTTCACTATACTAATTCACCGCTAATCCTTTATGGGTTCTGGAGAAGCGTGCTACTCGTTGAAAAAGCGCTCCGACACTTCGTCAGGGGTAATAAGCGCTATATAAATGCAATTACAATACAATACAATATCTTTGACACACTGGAGCAGTGAATGCTTTGTGGGTCTTCAGTTCATATAGAACACATCCCGCCATTTTGTTTGCAATGAGATTTTGTGTCCTAAACTAAGCAGATGTGACTCAACGCTGAATGGTGCCTCCGCATATATGCTGTTGTCATTGTGGAATTGAATACCAATGTGTGCCAAAACTGTTCTCTCCTGGCATCATTTTCCATGACTGGTCTATAAGTTTGTCAGCAATAAATCGTCATAAATCACCCAGGTACCGGGGAGGGGAGAAGGAGGAGACATGGCGTGCGGTAAACAGCTGTCTGTCTCCTGTCAAGGCCAGGCTCTCACAGAATCGCCGTGTGTGCTAATTTGGAGGCTACTCAGCTCCTCGCCGACTGCCTGTGTGATCTTGAATGATCTAGTTTAACTGTCTGTTAGATTACCGGCCTCTGGGTACAATTAACTTCACCCACAAAAAGAAACAACTGGTGTCTTTTGACTTCCATCTCTAGACGAGTGTGTTTTGCTACCTTTCACAATCTCTCTTCTGACCCTCACCCTGAGAAGGCCTTTCCAAGACGAAGGCTCAGTTGAGCCAGTCTGACCGTGCAACATGTTGTCCTCCACCTGCACCAAATGCATGGGAACACGTGTTCACAATGGGTGCCATTCTCCTTCCAGACACTAAGCCTCCCACTGTACTGAATGTCCAGTAGCTAGGATACATCCACAGATTGACCGTCTCTCTGGAGAAAAACAGGCACACCCATCACACTGATTCAGAAAGGTGTTATCATCCAATTGAGTCAAATTATGTTTTGTTTGTTGAAAAATAAAGTACAGTACCATTTGTGCATTTTTGGGCAATTCGTTTTGGAGATTTTGTATTTGAGCTGTGTAGTAAGCCTCTGACACAGAACCACAGTCACCCACAAATCTTTGATTTGCTAAACACTGTTTAATACTATTTCCCCACCGTGAAATGATTTGCCGTGGTAATTGGGGGCGCTTTTGGTTGTCGATGATGATGAGTACCAAGTTCTAGAATTTTTGTCGGAGGGGTCCTTACGCCTAACATTTTTTGACAGTGGGGTCTCGGCATCAAAAAGTTTGAAGACCTCTGGCCTAAAGGCTCATTTTAGTTTCGTTTTCAGTGAAATTAAGTCAGCGCGACGTGCGCGCTGATCTTCATTTCACTGAAAGGGAGGGGGGAGCCTCGGGAGCTGGGGAAGCTCTTCCCCAGCTCCCGAGGCTGTGAGAGAGAAAGGAAATCCCTCTGCTGTCTGCAGCAGAGGATTCCGTGCCCCTGGCCTCATGACGGAATGGTTCCGTCATGAGCACAGGGGCACCGATGCTCATGACGGAACCATTCCGTCATGAGCATCAAAGGGGTTAAGTGTAGATAATGCTTTAGTAAATGTTGGAAGAACTGTGTTTAAAGAGGGAATGGCATACGTTGCATTATCTCGAGTTAGAACATTGTCTGGTTTGTATTTAATTGATTTAGATGAAAACAAGGTTAGTGCTGATGTAAATTGTGTAAGAGAATATAATCGTTTAAGAAGACTTTACGCACCAACTTTAGGTGAATATCCTATTTATGAAAAACATGCTGTGTGTTCAAAACGCAAACATGTTGATGAATCAAGTGTGGTTGAAAAGCAGGAAAAAATTCAAGAGAAAAGAAAAGATGCAAAGAAACAGAAAATTCAAACAAGTGATGATGTTGTGGGATACCAATTAGAAAATGCTTCTGGTGTCAACTGCTATGGTAATGTTATTCTAAACGTTATATTTAATCTAGAAGATGTTTATGGTAAAATTATGGAAAGTCAGGAAAAAAGATTATGTTCTGCACTTTATACTTTATTTGAACAATTGAGAACTGACATAAGTAAGATCCATACTGCTTATGGTATTCGACAACTCTTGGATACATGTACTGGATCTTTAACGTTCAGTCCTAATATACAACAAGATGCACAAGAGTTTCTGATGGTTATGCTTGGAGTATTAGAAGATGAAGGAATCCAGATTGAGAGTTTATTTGGACTCAGTTACAAATGGGATCACAAATGTGAACAGTGTTCATTAACTTCAAGTACTATAGTTGACAGAGAACGATTTCTATATTTAACAATACCTGACTGCAAATCTGTACCTTTTCCGAAATTGGTAAAAGAAGCAAATCATCATATGAAATGTTCTCGTTGTCAATCAGAAATGTTATCTACATTATGCCTAGAAAGATATGGAAAATATCTAATTTTAATGCTACAACGCTGTAGACCAAATGGAAGAAAAGTGGAAACAAAAATTAAACATTTTGTTGCTAGTCAAGTATCTATTTCTGGAAGAACTTTCACAACACTGGCTATTGTTTTCCATGCTGGAGCTACTACCACATGTGGACATTATACTGTATATTTAAAATGCAAAAATGGTTGGAGTCACTGCAACGATACACACTGGGAAATTAAACCGAGATTGCCTTATGAATTACCCAACTCATACTTGATATTTCTGAAACAAAAATTTTAGATACATTATTCGGCCTAGAGGGAAAATGGGAAGATGCTTTAAGGAATTGATACTGGATGATTTAAAAAAAAAAAATTCCACACATTATTTGGGCTTGAGGAAAAATGAGAACAGAAACTACACAGTAAAGGTAAGATTTAAAAATTGGAAATAGTATTGGATGTGTTATTTGTGTTAATTTGGTATTGTGGTTGAAAGAATTAGTCATTTTTTTTTTTTAACAATCTAGTTGATTGGTTTTTTTTCCCAGCTGTTTATGATGATACTACAGTGACATCACTGTGAATAGTGAAGTTAAGTAGAATCTGATAACAGCAGAAAAAGGGAGAAAAATATTTTTTTAAAGGTTAAATTATGTTGTATTATTTGATAAGTAACACTGTAATTTGTGAAATATCTTACATTACACAACAGTTTTTCTGTAGTGGAAAAGTCAGAAAAAACAGTACTAATGACAAATAGCAGAATAGTAGTTTAATATTTTAAAAAAACTTTCAAATTCACTGACAAAACCATAGGTTTTACAGACGTAATAGTTAGAAATTACCATTTAAAAAACCTTTGAAATTCACTGAAAAAACCATAGGTTTTACAGACGTTATAGTTAGAAATTAGCATTTAAAAAACCTTTGAAATTCACTGAAAGAACCATAGGTTTCAGGGACGTTATAGTTAGCTGGACATTTCACTCATACAAAACCATAGAAATTCCACCGTTATAGTTAGTTCAGTTAACTATAACTCGCGCCCCCGCAATGCACTGCTCATGACGTCACATATTAAATCATTGATTCATGGCATGGTCAGTGACATCACTGATGACATCTCAAATGACATCACTGATGACATCATCCAGTGACTGTGTGTTTCTGTAAAGTTTAAATATGTTTTATATATATGGCAAGGTGTATTGAAGAATGAGTGGGTGTATAAGTGTCTGGATGGAGGATTTAGGATGTATGTAACTGATTGTATAAGTGACTGATTAAACGTGCCTTACTGAATGCATGGGTTAGTGACTAAACTGTGTGAATGTCTGTATCAGTCTGTCTGTTGTTGTGTAAGCTGCTACATGGGTTGGTCAGTAGCTACATGAGTGTCTATATGGGTTCTTGATTGTTTGCTTGAGTATTTGTATGGGGGACTGAGTGTGTGTGGGTGGGTTGGAGGTGTGTGACTATGTGCATAGATGTGTGAGTGGTTGATTCACTGGGTGTATGGGTTCAAGAGTGCATGTGGAAACAGCTGTATTGGTGGGTGAGTGTGTGTATGGGTGTGTTGGTGAGTAAATGGATGTGTCAGTGGTACATATGTGAGCAACTACATATGTAAAAGGCAGTATATGTGAGTGATGGTGTATATAAATAACTATATGTGAGACTGAGTGATTGTGAGAGTGGCATGTATGGATGAGTCTGTACTTGTTTCAGTGATTACATAAGAGAGTAACTATGCGTTACTGTCTGTATGAATTTGTGAGGTGGTGTGTGTATAACTGTTTAGGTGAGTAAATGGGAGTGTGATTGATTCTTTGCATGACTGACTAGGTGTGTGAGTAACTCCATGGATGAGTGGCGGTATGTGAGTGTCTGAATAGGTGTATGAGTGCATATGATAGTGTTGTATTGATAAGTGACTGCATGTATAAGTGATTGTATGTGTGAATGAGTGGATGTGTGTGCAGACCTAGGAATCAGTGAGTAAGTATGTAGTAACTGGTATAGGTGTGTGGATGGTTTCGAAAATAGTAGTCTGTATTTTACAGTGGGTGTATTAAAGGTTATATTAGGGTGTGATGAGGTGCATCAGATTATCACGTGGATGATGTCATCAGTGATGTCATTTGAGATGTCATCAGTGATTTCATTAGTGATGTCACTGACCATGCCATGAATGATGTAATATGTAACGTCATGAGCAGTGTATTGCGGGGGCGCGAGTTATAGTTAACTGAACTAACTATAACGGTGGAATTTCTATGGTTTTGTACGAGTGAAATGTCCAGCTAACTATAACGTCCCTGAAACCTATGGTTTTTTCAGTGAATAAATATATATATATATATATATATTCACTGAAAAAACCGTAGGTTTCAGGCACGTTATAGTTACAAATTAGCATTTTAAAAACCTTTGAAATTCACTGAAAAAACCATAGGTTTCAGACACGTTATAGTTAGAAATTAGCATTTAAAAAACCTTTGAAATTCACTGAAAAAACCAGAGGTTTTAGGGACAGTTATAGTTAGTTGGACATTGCACTCGTACAAAACCCGTGAAATTCCCCCGTTATAGTTAGTTCAGCTAACTATAACTCGCGCCCGCAATGCACTGCTGATGACGTCACATATTACATCACTCATGACATGGTCAGTGACATCACTGATGACATCACTGATGACATCTCAAATGACATCACTGATGACATCATCCAGTGACTGTGTGTTTCTGTAAAGTTTAAATATGTTTAATATATATAGGGAAAGGCGTATTGAAGAATGAGTGGGTGTATAAGTGTCTGAATGGATGATTTAGTACATGCGTGACTGACTCTACAAGTGAGTGATTAAACGTATCTTACTGAATGCATGGGTTAGTGACTAAACTGTGTGAATGTCTGTATCCGTCTGTTGGTGTGTAAGTGGATGCATGGATTTGCGAATAGCTACATGAGTGTCTGTATGGGTTATTTATTGGTTCTATGAGTATCTGTATGGGTGCCTGAGTGTTTGTGTGGATGGGGTGTGTGCGACTGTGCATAGATGTGTGAGTGGGTGATTCACTTGGTGGATGGTTTCAAGAGTGCATCTGTGATAGACTGTATGGGTGGGTAAGTGTGTGTAAGAGTGTGTTAGTGAGTGAATGTATGTCCCAGTGGTACATGTGTGAGTAACTAAATATGTGAAAGGCAGTATATATGTGTATTGGAGTATATAAATAGCTATAAGCGAGAGTGAGTGATTGTGATAGTGGCTGTATGGATGAGTGTGTGCTTGTATCAGTGATTGTATAAGAGCGTAACAATGTGCTAGTATTTGTATGATTAAGTGAGCTGGTGTGTGTATAACTGTATAGGTGAGTAAATGGCAGTGTGTTTAATTATTTGCATGACTGACTAGGTGTGTGAGTACCTCTATGGATGAGTGGCGGTGTTTGAGTGTCTATATAGGAGTAAGAGTGCATATTATAGTCCTGTACTGAGTGACCATAAGTATGAGTGACTGTACGGGTGAGTGAGTGGATGTGTGTGTGTAGACCTAAGAATCAGTGAGTGGGTATGTAGTTATTGGTGTTGGAGTGTCTATGGTTTTGCGAATGGCACTCTGTAATTTAGATTGGGTGTATCAAAGGTTATATTAGGGTGTGAGGAGCTGCATCAGATTATCACGTGGATGATGTCATCAGTGATGTCATTTGAGATGTCATCAGTGATGTCATCAGTGATGTCACTGACCATGTCATGAGTGATGTAATATGTGACGTCATCAGCAGTGCATTGCGGGGCGCGAGTTATAGTTAGCTGAACTAACTATAACGGGGGAATTTCACGGGTTTTGTACGAGTGCAATGTCCAACTAACTATAACTGTCCCTAAAACCTCTGGTTTTTTCAGTGAATTTCAAAGGTTTTTTAAATGCTAATTTCTAACTATAACGTGTCTGAAACCTATGGTTTTTTCAGTGAATTTCAAAGGTTTTTAAAATGCTAATTTGTAACTATAACGTGCCTGAAACCTACGGTTTTTTCAGTGAATTTCAAAGGTTTTTTAAATGACAATTTTTAAATGTATTAATTTTTATATTAATTTTTTTCATACTGATTTACTACATTTTTAGAAACAATTTCTTTTACATATTTTATTTTTTAAATTACATTGTAATTACATTATACATTACATTACAAAAATACTTTCTCAGAATGAATTACTTTAGTTTAAATACTTTGCACATAGGCAATAGACTTTTAAGTACAGTAGTTACAGTTGTTGCAATGGGCAACACATTTTCAAACACAATGCAACATTCAGCTCAATGTGAATTTCTAGTTAAATGCAATTAGTTACTTTATGGATTACTTTTCTAACCACAGGACTGGATCCTAGATTCAGTCCTGGTACATCTCCTGTAAACAGTTGAGTAAAAGCGTTTTGGTTACAGTCGTGATTTTTAAGGAATAATATTGTATTTTAAAAGTTGACACTTAGAAACTTTTTCTCATAGAATCACCAATGTTATCCTATGGAAGGAAATTCACTTAGCAGGTAAAAACTATTATCGTTACTTTTTCTTACTCAGTGTTGGATCCTGGATCCAGCACTGGTGCATCTCCTGTAAACAGTTGAAAGAATGCGTTTAAGTCATACAGGCGATTTTTAAGGAATATTTGTAGTTTGTGAAAATCGACACTTTGAAACTTTTCTGCTGAAAACCAGACAATGGATTCCTATGGAAGAAAATATAAGTTACTGGTAAGTACGGTTAAAATTACTTTTCAGGACCAGTACTGGGCTGAAAGATACAGCACTGAGGTCTCTCCTTATAACAGGTGAGTAAATCGGAATTCGTATTTCGGCTGATTTTAGAGGAATATTTGTATGTTTCAAAAATCAACACTTAGAAACTTTTTCAGCAAAAAGCTGGCAATGATATCCTATGGAAGGAAATTCAAGTTACTGGTAAGTACGGTTAAAATTACTTTTGAGGATCAGTACTGGGCTGAAAGATGCAGCACTGAGGTCTCTCCTGATAACAGGTGAGTAAATCGGAATTCGTATTTCGGCTGATTTTAGAGGAATATTTTAAAGTTCCAAAACTCCACACTTAGAAGAATTTCCAAGTGAAACCAGTCAATGTTAGCCTATGTAAGGAAATTCAAGTTACTGGTAAGTACGGTTAAAATTACTTTTCAGGACCAGTACTGGGCTGAAAGATGCAGCACTGAGGTCTCTCCTGATAACAGGTGAGTAAATCTGAATTCGGATTTCGGCTGATTTTAGAGGAATATTTGTATGTTTCAAAAATCAACACTTAGAAACTTTTTCAGCAAAAAGCAGTCAATGATATGCTATGGAAGGAAATTCAAGTTACTGGTAAGTACGGTTAAAATTACTTTTGAGGATCAGTACTGGGCTGAAAGATGCAGCACTGAGGTCTCTCCTGATAGCAGGTGAGTAAATCGGAATTCGTATTTCGGCTGATTTTAGAGGAATATTTTAAAGTTCCAAAACTCCACACTTAGAAGAATTTCCAAGTGAAACCAGTCAATGTTAGCCTATGAAGGAAATTCAAGTTACCGGTAAGTACGGTTAAAATTACTTTTCAGGACCAGTACTGGGCTGAAAGATGCAGCACTGAGGTCTCTCCTGATAGCAGGTGAGTAAATCGGAATTTGTATTTCGGCTGATTTTAGAGGAATATTTTAAAGTTCCAAAACTCCACACTTAGAAGAATTTCCAAGTGAAACCAGTCAATGTTAGCCTATGAAGGAAATTCAAGTTACCGGTAAGTACGGTTAAAATTACTTTTGAGGATCAGTACTGGGCTGAAAGATGCAGCACTGAGGTCTCTCCTGATAACAGGTGAGTAAATCGGAATTCGTATTTCGGCTGATTTTAGAGGAATATTTTAAAGTTCCAAAACTCCACACTTAGAAGAATTTCCAAGTGAAACCAGTCAATGTTAGCCTATGAAGGAAATTCAAGTTACCGGTAAGTACGGTTAAAATTACTTTTGAGGATCAGTACTGGGCTGAAAGATGCAGCACTGAGGTCTCTCCTGATAACAGGTGAGTAAATCGGAATTCGGATTTCGGCTGATTTTAGAGGAATATTTGCACAATGGTGAAGGGAGGGGCGGGGCCTGAGGTGACATCTGTGCAAACGCGCCCCGTGGTGCGTTTTAAGTTGGGGGATTAAGTCCCCTTGAATCATGAGGGTCCCTTCGGGCCAACTAGCCCACCAGGAACCTCCAGTATGCGCCAGGGGGCTGCGTTGCAGAGACATGTACAGAGGCCACACCCCTTTTTACACCTCTCTGCAACGCAGCTCTGTGGCGCTTTCTGGACGTACCTGTTGGGCTAGTTGGCCTCAGGGACCCTCAGGATTGAAGAGGATTTAATTCCCCATCTTAAAACGCGCCACGGGGCCTGTTTGCACACATGTCACCTGAAGCCCCGCCCCTCCCTTCACCACTGTGCAAACGCGCCCCGTGGCGCGTTTTAAGTCGGGGGATTAACTCCCCTTGAATCCTGAGGGTCCCTGGGGTGCAACTAGCCCACCATATACCTCCAAAAAGCGCCATAGAGCTGCGTTGCAGAGAGGTGTAAAAGGGGCGTGGCCTCTGTACACCTCTCTGCAAGGCAGCCCCTGGCGCATACTGGAGGTTCCTGGTGGGCTAGTTGGCCCCAGGGACCCCAGTATTCAAGGGGATCGTTCCCCCTCTGCAAACGCGCCAGGGCGCGTTTGCAGAGTGGTGAAGGAAGGGGCGGGGCCTGCGGGCCCGATCGTTTTTTTTTTTTTTTTGGGGGAGGGGGCCGCATGGCCCCCTCCCGAGCCACTACTTGCCCCGGGGACCCCATCCCCCGAGGCTGGCCCTCTCGTTGGGGACTGTGGGGGGTCCCCAATCCCCCACAGTCCCGCCGGCTCCCCGTGTCCTACGGGAGCCGGCATTGCTACACATGGGGAGCAGCTAACATGCTGCTCCCCATGTGGAAAGCAATCGGCTTTGGATATTGGAAGAGAGAGCAGGTTTCCTGCTCTCTCTTCCAATATCCAAAGCAGTTTGCAATGACAGGACGGGAGCCGCGAGGCTCCCGTCCTGTCATTGCAAACAGCAGTGTCCCGGGGTAGGCACCCCGGGACACTGCAGAGAGCCGGCCCTGGGGGGTGGTGGTCCCCAGGGCCATCAAGGGCTCCAGGAGGGGGCCGCGCGGCCCCCTCCCATTCAGTGCACAGCCCCGGGGAGGTGGTGGTCCCCGGGGCTCTGGGGTCCAAACGGACCCCCATTGTAATTTTTCTTAGTGCCCCGGGGAGGTGGTGGTCCCCGGGGCGTGTGGGGGCTGGAGCCCCCACACAGGTTTTAATTAAAAAAAGAAGCCCCGGGAGGTGGTGGTCCCCGGGGCTGCGGGAGGGCTCAGAGCCCTCCCGCACCATTCTACATAAAGCCCCGGGGGTGGTGGTCCCCGGGGCTTGGGGGCCCTTAGAGGCCCCCACACATAAAATTAACCCCCCCAGCATGCCCCCGGGACTTGGCCCACCCGGGGGCCAATTAACTATCGAAGCGCGGGAGACCGCGCTTCGATTTTTTTTTCGGCAGGGTTCGCGCTCCCTGAGCGCATCCTGCCGATTTTTAAAAAAAAAAAAAATTTTTTGCCCAGGGGTCCTTGTGGGACCCCCTGAGCAGACCTAGGGGTCAGGGTGTTTCTACCCTGCCCCCTTTGTGCGCTTTGCGCACTTGTTTCTGTCCCTCGGTTCTACCGAGGGACAAAATGGCTGCCAACACTTCCTGATTTGGAGTGTTGACAGCCAATTAACATAAAGCTCGTGCTCGGGAGGATCCGCGGCCCTAGATATATATATCTTTTTTACTTTTCATTTTCTCAGCAACTACTGAACGGATTTACACCATTTAACAAAAGGGTTCTTTCTGAACCAAGAACTACCTCTTTGCCAAATTTGGTGTAATTCCGTTCAGCAGTTCAGGCTGTAGCCGTGTCTAAAGTTTCCTATGGAAAATTGCATGGGGAAAACGCGTTTTGGGACCCCCCTTTTTCTCGGCCCCGCTTGACGAATCCCCTCGAGACTTTCAGGGTAGGAGCGGACCGGAGCGCCCCACAAAGTTTGAAAATTTTGCGAAGATACGTCAACCGGCAAGAGAGTTATTTCAAATAGAATGTCGCGGATTTCCTATGGATAATAGGTTGTAACTATAACTATCTACTGGCGACCGCCAGTAGATAATATATGCAATAAAGAAGCAGAGAACTCTGGGTAGTTCTCAAGTTGAGATGGAAAGCAGCTCCAGTATAGAGCACCCTCAACACCAGCGACACTCTAAATTTGCTCACCTCAAATGTCTGCTTTTCTATCAAAGTCTTTAAGCGTAGGATCAGCACAGTTTTGAATAGGTAAAAAGCTGTAATACTGTGTCTCTAGTGGTAAAATGCTTTTGTCATTTTACAGCTCGGCATAGATAGCACTGTGCTAGTCCTATGCTTAAAAATGTTGCTGTAGAAATGGCAAAAGACTTTGTCCCTTTCCATCTCAGCGTGGATGGCACTGCGCTAATCCTACGCTTAAAGACTTTGATAGAAAAACAGACATTTTAGGTGAGCAAATTTAGAGTGTCGCTGGTGTTGAAGATACTGGAGCTGCTTTCCACCTAAACTTGAGAACTAGCCATAGTTCTCCGTTTCTTTTTGCATAATTTATGCGTCACTCTAAGCCTGAAAGGGTATTGTTTTGATATATATATATATTGGGTTTTGTTGTTGTGGACTATATTAAAGTTCTCTAAATTGCCCAGCAATGTGTGACAGATCTCTTCAGTTATTTAATGCCTGTTCATTTGTTGATGTTGGGTTTTTTGGCTGTATAGTGGTGAAGGTGCACAACCCTCATAGCAGGTATGTCTTATGTGAATTTAAGAGGTATAAGTTATCATTTGCTGTTGACCACTGCATAATACGGTCTTGGTATTACTGTGGACCATATTTATTCATGGAGATGTTCATTAAACATTAAAAGTCTGTGAAATTGTATCTGTGGCTGTGGTGAGGGGCACATTTTCCAAATAGCTAATCATCAGTGAAGCAACATGTTAAGTGGCTGGTCTGGGCGAGCTGGAAAGAGTGCAGTGCCCTGTTTACTGTTCCTGAGGGGGACAAAGGACAGCTCAATCAGAGCTTCATTATTTTAGAGAAGACTGGTGTATTTGAGCCAGATACTTGTGAAACTTTGATAACATACTTAGACGTTTTTTGTTATATGCCTATTATAGGCTGAACTTTTATTGGTGTATATGGAAATCCATCATAGTAAAAAATGCCGGTACTGCTATTTGATACACATCGAAATGATACATGTAAGATGGCGGCCAAAATAAATTGCACTCGGCACTAGGATGGCGTAGTCCTTTTTTGATGTCCTTACGTAACCCTCCAATGGGAGCACCCTTTGGATACCTTTTAAAAGCAGCTGTATCAAACCATGTTCTTTACACCTATTAAAAGCATTGATAAAAGCATGTCGCTGAAACGCGTCTGCTGAATAAAAAAGTGCATTTTGGATCCAGTGCGTGCCCATGAGTGCATGTTATTTTCCTTTTGGAGTTTTTGACATATGTTGTGAGTCCATCCTCATGAACTGAGGCACCCACCCAACAAGTGTTTTGCAGTAATCGATGGAATCGTTAAACAGATTTAATAGTCAATACTGCCAGAAACACCGCAGTTGGATGAAGGAACATTTTCCGTCGACTTAAATGTCGGAGATTATCGAATCAGAGGGGTGTACAGGCATTGAACTGACCTCTACAGAGATGTGTCATTAAAAGTCAGTGAAATTGTATCTGCGGCTATGGGGAGGAGCACATTTTCCAAATAACTAATCACCTGTGAAGAGACATGTTTAGTGGCTGGTCTGGGCGAGCTGGAAAGAGTGCGATGCCCTGTTTACAGCAAGTGACTGTTCCTGAGAGGGACGAAGGACAGCTCATTCAGAGCGTATTTATTTTAGAGAAGACTGGGGTATTTGAGCCAAATACTTGTGAAACTTTGATAATGTACTCGGACCTTTTTCGTTACATGCCTATTAAAGGCTGAACTTTTATTGGTGTATATAAAAATCCATCATCATGAAAAATGCCAGTACTGCTATTTGATACACATCGCAATGTTACATGTATTATGGCGGCCAAAACAATTGTATTCGGCAGTAGGATGGCGTAGTGCTCTCTTGATGTCCTTAAGTAACCCGCTAATGGGAGCGCCCTTTGGATACCTTTTAAAAGCAGCTGTATCACCATGTTCATTACACCTATTGAAAGCACTGATAAAGGCATGTTGCCGAAACGTTTCTATTGAATAAAAAAGTGAATTTTGCATCCAGTACGTGCCCCCAGAGTGCCCGTTATTTTCCTTTTGGAGTTTTTGACATTTATATATATTGTGTCCTCTTCCTTACATCTCACACAGACACTTGGATATGGGATGATAATAAAAATGCCCTTCCTAACAGATCGCTATACTTCTCTCTCCCTCCAACCATGCAAGTTTAGGACCACAACTAAACACAAAATCTCAGATTGGACAATCCAGTGCAACAACCAGCTAAGCAGTCTATATCATAAGGAATATCATAAAGGGACCTGCAGCGCTGTTAAAACTTAGCAGCGTAGTGAAAATCTAAAACTGTGCATCTGTCTCTCACACTTCATCCTCCACCACACCACTACGGGCTGCGTCCCATAACATGACAACCGCACCTAAGTGGTCATCACGCATATGGAAACACTTCCCACATAGGATCAAAGCAAAGACATTATCCCTCCAACCACACACCCTACATGGTGTAGTGTGCTACCCATGTAGGCGAGTGCTTCAGCGCTTCACACAAAGGTAGTAAGCGCCAGAGAAATGCTGCAATACATCACAATACTGTATTTGCCTTCTACTTACCTCTCCCCACCCTCCTCCATCTTTGTGTTTTGTTTAACTAACCACCTCCGTTTCCTTCTGTTTGTATACCTGACTCTGTATCTGTCTACAGAATCCTGGAACCTGAGGCTCGAGCGCATGTCTTTTTACAGATAATATTTAGACGAAGTTCACAAGTCTCAAAACTTTATATGAATTATTAAAACTTGGGAAGGGTAAAGATTACAATATCTCGGATATTTGATTATAGATATCTATCCGAAGCAAACAAACGTTCTTCGATGTATTTTTCTGAGCTCTTCTGGGACCCAAGTGGTAGGTAGGCCGTGCAATCAAAAGCCTCCAGAAATAAAGAATACAACCAAATTAATCAAACAAGGGACAGTATCTCTTGTCACGCTGTCTGCACTGAAATTAAGTGATGTTTCAATTTACAAGGCTAGACAGTGCCAGAGGCCTGCGAGGATCCTGGGACACAACAACATCCCTGACATTGTCCTGGACCATTTCCAGCTCCAGTGTAATTTCAAGGCCTGTGTGCGCAGCCCTAGATCCAGCGGCGAAGAATGCCATAGAAGAGGGCGCTACCAATTCTGAGGCCTAATAGCTGGCAACCTGGTAATGATGCTGAGTGCACCAGCCACCAAACCAGTGGGGAGAAATGATGCAGAGGTCACAAATGAATGGCATTGTAATGTCAAATACACCTTAATAAAATAACATTCTCGATTCCCTGCTCCCAAGTAGACAACCAACAGCAGCACATGCAACAAGGTCACTTTCGGAAAAAAATATGAGCAGAGTGGGTGACTGACTGTTACACTGAAATTATGTTAAAGAAACGCGAAATGTATAGATGTTGAATTCACTCTATATGCTTTGATGAACTAGGATTATTTTATTTATTTTTTCCAGATTTATATAGCGAGAATTGGCCCGAGGGCATTAGAGCGTTTTGCGTGAGAATCAGATTACATTACGCACATGTTTTAGGCACAGGGAGGTTAAGTGATGTGCCCTGAATCCCAGGATGTTCAGTCGAGGCCGGCCCTTGAACCGGGTTCCCCAGTTCCAAGGTCGGCCACGTAATTTCCCTATGGTTAGGGTCATCCCAGGCAGTGAGAGACCTCTGCGTATGTGAAAGTTATTCTCCAATTTCCCTGGCAGCAGGAACAGCGCATCGCCAAGGGGAGTTGAGCACACCGAGTACATAAGGTGCTTCTTCTTGTGACAGAACGATTTAGTAATTCGGGATTCATGTCCTCCTGCCATTGCAGGACACTGTATTTGGAATTCGGTGATGCTGGTTTTCAGGCCTATACACGTCCATTATTTATGAATTATTAACAGCAAAAACGATGTCCCAAAAATAATCAGATGTGACTTACTAGATACACATCAGTACAAAAACAGTGAACTGCTGCAGCGCTGTATCTAATATACACGAGTGGGGGGACGTGTGCACATACTTTGCTCGGCCTCTTATGTGTGTAAATGCCTCTCTTCTGCCCCAGTTGCAAACCACTAGAGAGATTGGGAAACGTGAATGTGCAACACAGCTTTGCTTCCCCGGCGAGGCTATGGGGGCTGTGCTGCAGTGGAATATGCTGAATTGCTGAACACGTTTTCCTAAGGTCATTTAAAAAATATCCCTCTGCACACAGGATGCTGCACGCAAATCCACACGCCCACTCGCCGCTCTTATCACATAATTATCCCAGCAACAAAATGGAAAAGATGCTCCTCCAAACGTCCAGGAATGCTTAGAAATAGCAAGACACGCCGTGACGGCGAACTCACCCATCAGCAGCCAAATAGAGCCCCCGGACACGAGGAAGAAGGTGAGCATGTCTCCGGCTGCGGAATGCACCGGTGTGGGAAGGAGGGAGCGCTCACTGTGGAGAGCGAGCGGCGAGCTCGGAGACACCACCCCCTGCAGCCAAATGGAGCCCCCGGACACGAGGAAGAAGGTGAGCATGTCTCCGACTGCGGCATGCACCAGTGTGGGAAGGAGGGAGGGCTCACTGCGGAGAGCGGGCGGCGAGCTCGGAGACACTGCCCCCTGCATCCTACCAGTATCCGTGTAGCACATGACAGAGGCAGACAAGTACTCAGATGTTAGGATGCTACTACGTATTCTTCCCATTTTACGTGCACAAGTATATATATATATATATATCTTTGTCTTACCTTTTTATTTCTCCCTCGTCCGAGGCACAAGATGGCTGCCAACACTTCCTGGTTTGAAGTGTTGGCAGCCAAACAGAGGCAAGCCCGTGCTTGTGTGGTTAGGCAAGTGTGGTTAGGCAGATATCGAAAGTTTTCTTTTCTTTAATTTCTCAGCACCTACTGAACGGATTTACACCATTTAACAAAAAGGGCTCTTTCTGACCCAAGACCTACCTTTTTGCCAAATTTGGTGTAATTCCGTTCAGCAGTTCGGGCTGTAGCTTTGTCTAAAGTTTCCTTTGGAAATAACATGGGGAAAACGCGTTTTGGGACCCCCTTTTTTTCTCAGTCCCCGCTTCACGAATCACCCCAAAACATTCAAGACAGGAGCTGACCAGAGCGCCCCACTAGTTTTGAAAATTTTGTGAAGATTCGTCAACAGGCGCTAAAGTTATTGGGAAAACAAAAAATGCTTTTCCTATGGAAACTAGGTCCTAACTATAACTACCTACTGGCGACCGCCAGTAGGTAAGATATATATATATATATATAAATATATTATCTACTGGCGGTCGCCAGTAGATAGTTATAGTACAACCTATTATCCATAGGAAATCCGCGACATTCTATTTGAAATAACTCTCTTGCCGGTTGACGTATCTTCGCAAAATTTTCAAACTTTATGGCCCGCTCCGGTCCGCTCCTACCCTGAAAGTCTCGGGGGATTCATCAAGCGGGGGCCGAGAAAAAGGGGGTCCCAAAACGCGTTTCCCCATGCAATTTTCCATAGGAAACTTTAGACACGGCTACAGCCTGGACTGCTGAACGGAATTACACCAAATTTGGCAAAGAGGTAGTTCTTGGTTCAGAAAGAACCCTTTTGTTAAATGGTGTAAATCCGTTCAGTAGTTGCTGAGAAAATCAAAAGTAAAAAGATAGTGATATCTAGGGCCGCGGATCCTCCCGAGCACGAGCTGCATGTTAATTGGCTGTCAGCTGGCTGTCAACATTCCGATTCAGGAAATGTTGGCAGCCATTTTGTCCCTCGGTAGAACCGAGGGACAGAAACAAGTGCGCAAAGCGCACAAAGGGGGCAGGGTAGAAACACCCTGACCCCCTAGGTCTGCTCAGGGGTCCCACAAGGACCCCCTGGGCAAAATTTTTTTTTTTTTTTAAAATCGGCAGGATGCGCTCAGGGAGCGCGAACCCTGCCGAGAAAATCGAAGCGCGGTCTCCCGCGCTCGATAGTTAATTGGCCCCCGGGTGGGCCAAGTCCCGGGGCATGCTGGGGGGTTAATTTTATGTGTGGGGGCCTCTAAGGGCCCCCAAGCCCCGGGACCACCACCCCCGGGGCTTTATGTAGAATGGTGCGGGAGGGCTCTGAGCCCTCCCGCAGCCCCGAGGACCACCACCTCCCGGGCTTCTTTTTTAAAATTAAAAACCTGTGTGGGGGCTCCAGCCCCCACACGCCCGGGACCACCACCTCCCGGGGCACTAAGAAAAATTAAAATGGGGGTCCGTTTTGGACCCCAAGCTCCGGGGACCACCACCTCCCCGGGGCTGTGCTGATGTAGGGAGGGGGCCGCGCGGCCCCCTCCTGGAGCCCTTGATGGCCCTGGGGACCACCACCCCCAGGGCCGGCTCCTGCAGTGTCCCGGGTGCCTACCCCGGGACACTGCTGTTTGCAATGACAGGACGGGAGCCTCGCGGCTCCCGTCCTGTCATTGCAAACTTGCTTTGGATATTGGAAGAGAGAGCAGGGAACCTGCTCTCTCTTCCAATATCCAAAGCCGATAGCTTTCACATGGGGAGCAGCATGTTAGCTGCTCCCCATGTGTAAAGCAATGCCGGCTCCCGTAGGACAAGGGGAGCCGGCGGGACTGTGGGGGGCTTGGGGACCCCCACAGTCCCCAACGAGAGGCCAGGCCCCGGGGATGGGGTCCCCGGGGCCATAAGTGGCCACGGAGGGGGCCACGCAGCCCACCTCCCCAAAGGAAAAAAAAAAAAAGTGCAAGGCCGGCCCCGGGGATGGGGTCCCCGGGGCCTTAAATGGCCTGAGGAGGGGGCCACGCAGCCCCCTCCAATAAGAAAAAAGAGGCCATGCCCGGGGATGGGGTCCCCGGGGCCAATACAGGCCCAGGGAAGGGGGGCCACGCGGCCCCTTCCCGTTTTTTTTATTTTATTTAATTAAAAAAGGGGTAAGGCCCTGGGGGATGGGGTCCCCAGGGCCTAAAAATAGGAAAAAGGAAGGGGGCTACACAGCCCCCTTCAGAGAGAAAAAAAAAAAAACGATCGGGCCCGCAGGCCCCGCCCCTTCCTTCACCACTCTGCAAACGCGCCCCTGGCGCGTTTGCAGAGGGGGAACAAATTCCCCTTGAATACTGGGGGTCCCTGGGGCCAACTAGCCCACCAGGAACCTCCAGTATGCGCCAGGGGCTGCCTTGCAGAGAGGTGTACAGAGGCCACGCCCTTTTTACACCTCTCTGCAACGCAGCTCTGTGGCGCTTTTGGAGGTATATGGTGGGCTAGTTGCACCCCAGGGACCCTCAGGATTCAAGGGGAGTTAATCCCCCGACTTAAAAGGCGCCACGGGGCGCGTTTGCACAGTGGTGAAGGGAGGGGCGGGGCTTCAGGTGACATGTGTGCAAACAGGCCCGTGGCTCATTTTAAGATGGGAATTAAATCCCCTTCAATCCTGAGGGTGCCTGGGGCCAACAAGCCCAACAGGGACGTCCAGAAAGCGCCACAGAGCTGCGTTGCAGAGAGGTGTAAAAGGGGTGTGGCCTCTGTACATGTCTCTGCAACGCAGCCCCTAGCGCATACTGGAGGTTCCTGGTGGGCTAGTTGGCCCGTAGGGACCCTCATGATTCAAGGGGACTTAATCCCCAACTTAAAACGCGCCACGGGGCGCGCTTGCACAGATGTTACCTCAGGCCCCGCCCCCTCCCTTCACCATTGTGCAAATATTCCTCTAAAATCAGCCGAAATCCGAATTCTGATTTACTCACCTGTTATCAGGAGAGACCTCAGTGCTGCATCTTTCAGCCCAGTACTGGTCCTGAAAAGTAATTTTAACCGTACTTACCGGTAACTTGAATTTCCTTCATAGGCTAACATTGACTGGTTTCACTTGGAAATTCTTCTATGTGTGGTGTTTTGGAACTTTAAAATATTCCTCTAAAATCAGCCGAAATACGAATTCCGATTTACTCACCTGTTATCAGGAGAGACCTCAGTGCTGCATCTTTCAGCCCAGTACTGATCCTCAAAAGTAATTTTAACCGTACTTACCGGTACCTTGAATTTCCTTCCATAGGATATCATTGCCTGCTTTTTGCTGAAAAAGTTTCTAAGTGTTGATTTTTGAAACATACAAATATTCCTCTAAAATCAGCCCGAAATCCGAATTCTGATTTACTCACCTGTTATCAGGAGAGACCTCAGTGCTGCATCTTTCAGCCCAGTACTGATCCTCAAAAGTAATTTTAACCGTAATTACCAGTAACTTGAATTTCCTTCCATAGGCTAACATTGACTGGATTCACTTGGAAATTCTTCTAAGTGTGGAGTTTTGGAACTTTAAAATATTCCTCTAAAATCAGCCGAAATCCGAATTCCGATTTACTCACCTGTTATCAGGAGAGACCTCAGTGCTGCATCTTTCAGCCCAGTACTGGTCCTGAAAAGTAATTTTAACCGTACTTACCGGTAACTTGAATTTCCTTCATAGGCTAACATTGACTGGTTTCACTTGGAAATTCTTCTAAGTGTGGAGTTTTGGAACTTTAAAATATTCCTCTAAAATCAGCCGAAATACGAATTCCGATTTACTCACCTGTTATCAGGAGAGACCTCAGTGCTGCATCTTTCAGCCCAGTACTGATCCTCAAAAGTAATTTTAACCGTACTTACCGGTAACTTGAATTTCCTTCATAGGCTAACATTGACTGGTTTCACTTGGAAATTCTTCTAAGTGTGGAGTTTTGGAACTTTAAAATATTCCTCTAAAATCAGCCGAAATACTGAATTTTGATTTACTCACCTGTTATCAGGAGAGACCTCAGTGCTGCATCTTTCAGCCCAGTACTGATCCTCAAAAGTAATTTTAACCGTACTTACCAGTAACTTGAATTTCCTTCCATAGGATATCATTGCCTGCTTTTGCTGAAAAAGTTTCTAAGTGTTGATTTTTGAAACATACAAATATTCCTCTAAAATCAGCCGAAATCCGAATTCTGATTTACTCACCTGTTATCAGGAGAGACCTCAGTGCTGCATCTTTCAGCCCAGTACTGGTCCTGAAAAGTAATTTTAATCGTACTTACCAGTAACTTGAATTTCCTTCTTAGGCTAACATTGACTGGTTTCACTTGGAAATTCTTCTAAGTGTGGAGTTTTGGAACTTTAAAATATTCCTCTAAAATCAGCCGAAATCCGAATTACGGTTTACTCACCTGTTATCAGGAGAGACCTCAGTGCTGCATCTTTCAGCCCAGTACTGGTCCTGAAAAGTAATTTTAACCGTACTTACCGGTAACTTGAATTTCCTTCATAGGCTAACATTGACTGGTTTCACTTGGAAATTCTTCTAAGTGTGGAGTTTTGGAACTTTAAAATATTCCTCTAAAATCAGCCGAAATACGAATTCCGATTTACTCACCTGTTATCAGGAGAGACCTCAGTGCTGCATCTTTCAGCCCAGTACTGGTCCTGAAAAGTAATTTTAACCGTACTTACCGGTAACTTGAATTTCCTTCATAGGCTAACATTGACTGGTTTCACTTGGAAATTCTTCTAAGTGTGGAGTTTTGGAACTTTAAAATATTCCTCTAAAATCAGCCAAAATACGAATTCCGATTTACTAACCTGTTATCAGGAGAGACCTCAGTGCTGCATCTTTCAGCCCAGTACTGATCCTGAAAAGTAATTTTAACCGTACTTACCAGTAACTTGAATTTCCTTCCATAGGATATCATTGTCTGGTTTTCAGCAGAAAAGTTTCAAAGTGTCGATTTTCACAAACTACAAATATTCCTAAAAATCGCCTGTATGACTTAAACGCATTCTTTCAACTGTTTACAGGAGATGCACCAGTGCTGGATCCAGGATCCAACACTGAGTAAGAAAAAGTAACGATAACAGTTTTTAACTTCTAAGTGAATTTCCTTCCATAGGATAACATTGGTGATTCTATGAGAAAAAGTTTCTAAGTGTGAACTTTTAAAGTACAATAATATTCCTTAAAAATCACGACTGTAACCAAAACGCTTTTACTCAACTGTTTACAGGAGATGTCCCAGGACTGAATCTAGGATCCAGTAATGTGGTTAGAAAAGTAATCCATAAAGTAACTAATTGCATTTAACTAGAAATTCACATTGAGCTGAATGTTGCATTGTGTTTGAAAATGTGTTGCCCATTGCAACAACTGTAACTACTGTACTTAAAAGTCTATTGCCTATGTGCAAAGTAATTAAACTAAAGTAATTCATTCTGAGAAAGTATTTTTGTAATGTAATGTATAATGTAATTACAATGTAATTTAAAAAATAAAATATGTAAAAAAAAATTGTTTCTAAAAATTTGGAAATCAGTATGAAAAAAATGTATATAACAATTAATACATTTAAAAATTGTCATTTACAAATCCTTTGAAATTCACTGAAAAAACTGTAGGTTTCAGACATGTTATAGTTACAAATTAGCATTTAAAAAACCTTTGAAATTCACTGAAAAAACCATAGGTTTCAGGGACGTTATAGTTACAAATTAGCATTTAAAAAACCTTTGAAATTCACTGAAAAAACCATAGGTTTTAGGGACAGTTATAGTTAGTTGGACATTGCACTCGTACAAAACCCGTGAAATTCCCCGTTATAGTTAGTCCAGCTAACTATAACTCGCGCCCACGCAATGCACTGCTGATGACGTCACATATTACATCACTCATGACATGGTCAGTGACATCACTGATGACATCACTGATGACATCTCAAATGACATCACTGATGACATCATCCACGTGATAATCTGATGCACCTCCTCACACCCTAATATAACCTTTGATACACCCAATCTAAATTACAGACTGCCATTCGCAAAACCATAGACACTCCCACACCAATAACTACATACCCACTCACTGATTCTTAGGTCTACACACACACATCCACTCACTCACCCGTACAGTCACTCATACTTATGGTCACTCAGTACAGGACAATCATATGCACTCTTACTCCTATATAGACACTCAAACACCGCCACTCATCCATAGAGGTACTCACACACCTAGTCAGTCATGCAAATAATTAAACACACTGCCATTTACTCACCTATACAGTTATACACACACCAGCTCACTTAATCATACAAATACTAGCACATTGTTACGCTCTTATACAATCACTGATACAAGCACACACTCATCCATACAGCCACTATCACAATCACTCACTCTCGCTATAGCTATTTATATACTCCAATACACATATATACTGCCTTTCACATATGTAGTTACTCACACATGTACCACTGGGACATACATTCACTCACTAACACACTCTTACACACACTTACCCACCCATACAGTCTATCACAGATGCACTCTTGAAACCATCCACCCAGTGAATCACCCACTCACACATCTATGCACAGAGTCGCACACACCCTCCCACACAAACACTCAGGCACCCATACAGATACTCACACAAGCATTCAATAACTCATATAGACACTCATGTAGCTATTCACAAACACATGCAGCCACTTACACAGCAACAGACAGACGGATACAGACATTCACACAGTTTAGTCACTAACCCATGCATTCAGTAAGATACGTTAAATCACTCACTTATACAGTCAGTCACGTACCTACTAAATCATCCATACAGACACTTACACACCCACTCATTCTTCAATACGCCTTTCCCTATATATATTAAACATATTTAAACTTTACAGAAACACACAGTCACTGGATGATGTCATCAGTGATGTCATCAGTGATGTCATTTGAGATGTCATCAGTGATGTCATCAGTGATGTCACTGACCATGTCATGAGTGATGTAATATGTGACGTCATCAGCAGTGCATTGCGGGGCGCGAGTTATAGTTAGCTGGACTAACTATAACGGGGGAATTTCCACGGGTTTTGTACGAGTGCAATGTCCAACTAACTATAACTGTCCCTAAAACCTATGGTTTTTCAGTGAATATATATATATATAGGAAGATAAGAGGCCCAGTACTTCTCAGGATTGCTCTTTATTCAGCGTCTCGTAACATCTTGCAACGCAGTGAAACCTTCCAATCTCCTAACGTTTCGGCTCCATCAGCCTTGTTCACAGGTGGAAGGTCAAGATTCAAACAGGCAAGTGCAAATCTGTGTGCTTTTAAAGTTCTTTAATCACGTGGCTACATGTAACAATACAATTCCCATAGTGCACCGCTATGTTTAAAGTGGCAGATGGAAGTCCTCCTTTTCGTAGCAAAGTGCATAATTCATATTTCTTTGGCGGTTGCACTGCTGATAAATGGAAGTAATATCAAAAGCCAGGTGAGTACGTTTCCTAAATGTTGCAGTTTCATAGGAAGGGATGTGAGCAAAGAGCCCTCCTGACAGCACGATCGTCGGTAAGTGTTTGTTACCGCGAATCCTTTCCAGCACGCGTACCATTTCACCATATTGGATCCTTAGTAGGCTGGGGCGCGTGAGTGGGTCATGCTCCTCAGTCAAATCAAGAATAAAGTCCCCCGTTACCGGAGCCTCCGACCCTTCAAGGCGGCCTCTTGACAATGGGCATGGAGAAAGCCCATCAATCACACACAACAGGAAGATAAGAGGCCCAGTACTTCTCAGGATTGCTCTTTATTCAGCATCTCGTAACATCTTGCAACGCAGTGAAACCTTCCAATCTCCTAACGTTTCGGCTCCATCGGCCTTGTTCACAGGTGGAAGGTCAAGATTCAAACAGGCAAGTGCAATTCTGCGTGCTTTTAAAGTTCTTTAATCACGTGGCTACATGTAACAATACAATTCCCATAGTGCACCGCTATGTTTAAAGTGGCAGATGGAAGTCCTCCTTTTCATAGCAAAGTGCATAATTCATATTTCTTTGGCGGTTGCACTGCTGATAAATGGAAGTAATATCAAAAGCCAGGTGAGTACGTTTCCTTAATGTTGCAGTTTCATAGGAAGGAATTGTGAGCAAAGAGCCCTCCTGACAGCACGATCGTCGGTAAGTGTTTGTTACCGCGAATCCTTTCCAGCACGCGTACCATTTCACCATATTGGATCCTTAGTAGGCTGGGGCGCGTGAGTGGGTCATGCTCCTCAGTAAATCAAGAAGAAAGTCCCCCGTTACCGGAGCCTCCGACCCTTCAAGGCGGCCTCTTGACAATGGGCACGGAGAAAGCCCATCAATCACACACAACAGGAAGATAAGAGGCCCAGTACTTCTCAGGATTGCTCTTTATTCAGCGTCTCGTAACATCTTGCAACGCAGTGAAACCTTCCAATCTCCTAACGTTTCGGCTCCATCGGCCTTGTTCACAGGTGGAAGGTCAAGATTTAAACAGGCAAGTGCAATTCTGCGTGCTTTTAAAGTTCTTTAATCATGTGGCTACAAGTAACAATACAATTCCCATAGTGCACCGCTATGTTTAAAGTGGCAGATGGAAGTCCTCCTTTTCGTAGCAAAGTGCATAATTCATATTTCTTTGGCGGTTGCACTGCTGATAAATGGGAGTAATATCAAAAGCCAGGTGAGTACGTTTCCTTAATGTTGCAGTTTCATAGGAAGGGATGTGAGCAAAGAGCCCTCCTGATAGCACGATCGTCGGTAAGTGTTTGTTACCGCGAATCCTTTCCAGCACGCGTACCATTTCACCATATTGGATCCTTAGTAGGCTGGGGCGCGTGAGTGGGTCATGCTCCTCAGTCAAATCAAGAAGAAAGTCCCCCGTTACCGGAGCCTCCGACCCTTCAAGGCGGCCTCTTGACAATGGGCATGGAGAAAGCCCATCAATCACACAAAACAGGAAGATAAGAGGCCCAGTACTTCTCAGGATTGCTCTTTATTCAGCGTCTCGTAACATCTTGCAACGCAGTGAAACCTTCCAATCTCCTAACGTTTCGGCTCCATCGGCCTTGTTCACAGGTGGAAGGTCAAGATTCAAACAGGCAAGTGCAATTCTGCGTGCTTTTAAAGTTCTTTAATCACGTGGCTACATGTAACAATACAATTCCCATAGTGCACGCTATGTTTAAAGTGGCAGATGGAAGTCCTCCTTTTCGTAGCAAAGTGCATAATTCATATTTCTTTGGCGGTTGCACTGCTGATAAATGGAAGTAATATCAAAAGCCAGGTGAGTACGTTTCCTTAATGTTGCACTTTCATAGGAAGGGATGTGAGCAAAGAGCCCTCCTGACAGCACGATCGTCGGTAAGTGTTTGTTACCGCGAATCCTTTCCAGCACGCGTACCATTTCAAGATATCGGATCCTTAGTAGGCTGGGGCGCGTGAGTGGGTCATGCTCCTCAGTCAAATCAAGAAGAAAGTCCCCCGTTACCAGAGCCTCCGACCCTTCAAGGCGGCCTCTTGACAATGGGCACGGAGAAAGCCCATCAATCACACACAACAGGAAGATAAGAGGCCCAGTACTTCTCAGGATTGCTCTTTATTCAGCGTCTCGTAACATCTTGCAACGCAGTGAAACCTTCCAATCTCCTAACGTTTCGGCTCCATCGGCCTTGTTCACAGGTGGAAGGTCAAGATTCAAACAGGCAAGTGCAATTCTGCGTGCTTTTAAAGTTCTTTAATCACGTGGCTACATGTAACAATACAATTCCCATAGTGCACCGCTATGTTTAAAGTGGCAGATGGAAGTCCTCCTTTTCGTAGCAAAGTGCATAATTCATATTTCTTTGGCGGTTGCACTGCTGATAAATGGAAGTAATATCAAAAGCCAGGTGAGTACGTTTCCTTAATGTTGCAGTTTCATAGGAAGGGATGTGAGCAAAGAGCCCTCCTGACAGCACGATCGTCGGTAAGTGTTTGTTACCACGAATCCTTTCCAGCACGCGTACCATTTCACCATATTGGATCCTTAGTAGGCTGGGGCGTGTGAGTGGGTCATGCTCCTCAGTCAAATCAAGAAGAAAGTCCCCCGTTACCGGAGCCTCCGACCCTTCAAGGCGGCCTCTTGACAATGGGCATGGAGAAAGCCCATCAATCACACACAACAGGAAGATAAGAGGCCCAGTACTTCTCAGGATTGCTCTTTATTCAGCGTCTCGTAACATCTTGCAACGCAGTGAAACCTTCCAATCTCCTAACGTTTCGGCTCCATCGGCCTTGTTCACAGGTGGAAGGTCAAGATTCAAACAGGCAAGTGCAATTCTGCGTGCTTTTAAAGTTCTTTAATCACGTGGCTACATGTAACAATACAATTCCCATAGTGCACGCTATGTTTAAAGTGGCAGATGGAAGTCCTCCTTTTCGTAGCAAAGTGCATAATTCATATTTCTTTGGCGGTTGCACTGCTGATAAATGGAAGTAATATCAAAAGCCAGGTGAGTACGTTTCCTTAATGTTGCAGTTTCATAGGAAGGGATGTGAGCAAAGAGCCCTCCTGACAGCACGATCGTCGGTAAGTGTTTGTTACCGCGAATCCTTTCCAGCACGCGTACCATTTCACCATATTGGATCCTTAGTAGGCTGGGGCGCGTGAGTGGGTCATGCTCCTCAGTCAAATCAAGAAGAAAGTCCCCCGTTACCGGAGCCTCCGACCCTTCAAGGCGGCCTCTTGACAATGGGCACGGAGAAAGCCCATCAATCACACACAACAGGAAGATAAGAGGCCCAGTACTTCTCAGGATTTCTCTTTAATCAGCGTCTCGTAACATCTTACAACGAGGTGAAACCTTCCAATCTCCAAACATTTCGGCTCCATCGGCCTTGTTCACAGGTGGAAGGTCAAGATTCAAACAGGCAAGTGCAATTCTGCGTGCTTTTAAAGTTCTTTAATCACGTGGCTACATGTAACAATACAATTCCCATAGTGCACCGCTATGTTTAAAGTGGCAGATGGAAGTCCTCCTTTTCGTAGCAAAGTGCATAATTCATATTTCTTTGGCGGTTGCACTGCTGATAAATGGAAGTAATATCAAAAGCCAGGTGAGTACGTTTCCTTAATGTTGCAGTTTCATAGGAAGGGATGTGAGCAAAGAGCCCTCCTGACAGCACGATCGTCGGTAAGTGTTTGTTACCGCGAATCCTTTCCAGCACGCGTACCATTTCACCATATCGGATCCTTAGTAGGCTGGTGCGCGTGAGTGGGTCATGCTCCTCAGTCAAATCAAGAAGAAAGTCCCCCGTTACCAGAGCCTCCGACCCTTCAAGGCGGCCTCTTGACAATGGGCACGGAGAAAGCCCATCAATCACACACAACAGGAAGATAAGAGGCCCAGTACTTCTCAGGATTGCTCTTTATTCAGCGTCTCATAACATCTTGCAACGCAGTGAAACCTTCCAATCTCCTAACGTTTCGGCTCCATCAGCCTTGTTCACAGGTGGAAGGTCAAGATTCAAACAGGCAAGTGCAATTCTGTGTGCTTTTAAAGTTCTTTAATCACGTGGCTACATGTAACAATACAATTCCCATAGTGCACCGCTATGTTTAAAGTGGCAGATGGAAGTCCTCCTTTTCGTAGCAAAGTGCATAATTCATATTTCTTTGGCGGTTGCACTGCTGATAAATGGAAGTAATATCAAAAGCCAGGTGAGTACGTTTCCTTAATGTTGCAGTTTCATAGGAAGGGATGTGAGCAAAGAGCCCTCCTGACAGCACGATCGTCGGTAAGTGTTTGTTACCGCGAATCCTTTCCAGCACGCGTACCATTTCACCATATCGGATCCTTAGTAGGCTGGGGCACGTGAGTGGGTCATGCTCCTCAGTCAAATCAAGAAGAAAGTCCCCCGTTACCAGAGCCTCCGACCCTTCAAAGCGGCCTCTTGACAATGGGCACGGAGAAAGCCCATCAATCACACACAACAGGAAGATAAGAGGCCCAGTACTTCTCAGGATTGCTCTTTATTCAGCGTCTCGTAACATCTTGCAACGCAGTGAAACCTTCCAATCTCCTAACGTTTCGGCTCCATCGGCCTTGTTCACAGGTGGAAGGTCAAGATTCAAACAGGCAAGTGCAATTCTGCGTGCTTTTAAAGTTCTTTAATCACGTGGCTACATGTAACAATACAATTCCCATAGTGCACCGCTATGTTTAAAGTGGCAGATGGAAGTCCTCCTTTTCGTAGCAAAGTGCATAATTCATATTTCTTTGGCGGTTGCACTGCTGATAAATGGAAGTAATATCAAAAGCCAGGTGAGTACGTTTCCTTAATGTTGCAGTTTCATAGGAAGGGATGTGAGCAAAGAGCCCTCCTGACAGCACGATCGTCGGTAAGTGTTTGTTACCGCAAATCCTTTCCAGCACGCGTACCATTTCACCATATTGGATCCTTAGTAGGCTGGGGCGCGTGAGTGGGTCATGCTCCTCAGTCAAATCAAGAAGAAAGTCCCCCGTTACCGGAGCCTCCGACCCTTCAAGGCGGCCTCTTGACAATGGGCACGGATAAAGCCCATCAATCACACACAACAGGGAGATAAGAGGCCCAGTACTTCTCAGGATTGCTCTTTATTCAGCGTCTCGTAACATCTTGCAACGCAGTGAAACCTTCCAATCTCCTAACGTTTCGGCTCCATCGGCCTTGTTCACAGGTGGAAGGTCAAGATTTAAACAGGCAAGTGCAATTCTGCGTGCTTTTAAAGATCTTTAATCATGTGGCTACAAGTAACAATACAATTCCCATAGTGCACCGCTATGTTTAAAGTGGCAGATGGAAGTCCTCCTTTTCGTAGCAAAGTGCATAATTCATATTTCTTTGGTGGTTGTACTGCTGATAAATGGAAGTAATATCAAAAGCCAGGTGAGTACGTTTCCTTAATGTTGCAGTTTCATAGGAAGGGATGTGAGCAAAGAACCCTCCTGACAGCACGATCGTCGGTAAGTGTTTGTTACCGCGAATCCTTTCCAGCACGTGTATCATTTCACCATATTGGATCCTTAGTAGGCTGGGGCGCATGAGTGGGTCATGCTCCTCAGTCAAATCAAGAAGAAAGTCCCCCGTTACCAGAGCCTCCGACCCTTCAAGGCGGCCTCTTGACAATGGGCACGGAGAAAGCCCATCAATCACACACAACAGGAAGGTAAGAGGCCCAGTACTTCTCAGGATTGCTCTTTATTCAGCGTCTCGTAACATCTTGCAA
Source organism: Calotriton arnoldi (assembly GCA_963921515.1). Taxonomy (NCBI): domain Eukaryota; kingdom Metazoa; phylum Chordata; class Amphibia; order Caudata; family Salamandridae; genus Calotriton; species Calotriton arnoldi. The sequence goes on along the minus strand of CAWUFW010015446.1, from coordinate 10,689 downwards.
CGCAGTGAAACCTTCCAATCTCCTAACGTTTCGGCTCCATCGGCCTTGTTCACAGGTGGAAGGTCAAGATTCAAACAGGCAAGTGCAATTCTGCGTGCTTTTAAAGTTCTTTAATCACGTGGCTACATGTAACAATACAATTCCCATAGTGCACCGCTATGTTTAAAGTGGCAGATGGAAGTCCTCCTTTTCGTAGCAAAGTGCATAATTCATATTTCTTTGGCGGTTGCACTGCTGATAAATGGAAGTAATATCAAAAGCCAGGTGAGTACGTTTCCTTAATGTTGCAGTTTCATAGGAAGGGATGTGAGCAAAGAGCCCTCCTGACAGCACGATTGTCGGTAAGTGTTTGTTACCGCGAATCCTTTCCAGCACGCGTACCATTTCACCATATTGGATCCTTAGTAGGCTGGGGCGCGTGAGTGGGTCATGCTGATTACTTCCATTTATCAGCAGTGCAACCGCCAAAGAAATATGAATTATGCACTTTGCTACGAAAAGAAGGATTTCCATCTGCCACTTTAAACATAGCGGTGCACTATGGGAATTGTGTTGTTACATGTAGCCACGTGATTAAAGAACTTTAAAAGCACGCAGAATTGCACTTGCCTGTTTGAATCTTGACCTTCCACCTGTGAACAAGGCCGATGGAGCCAAAACGTTAGGAGATTGGTGTAGGAAGGTGGAATCTGACTATATGGTTTCCCCCACTTTTTTTTATGGTGTTTTGCTGGTTTATGACTTAGTTGGACTGGGATCCTGCTATTCAGGGCCCCAGTCTATCTGCTTTCTCTGTAAAAGGTTTCCATGTGCCTTAGGCACATCTCTGATTGGAATCTGGAGTGCCCTTATAAGTCCCTAGTATATGGTATACTATGTACCAAGGGCATAGGTACCTCAGAGGCCTGCCAGGGGCTGCAGCATGTATTATGCCACCCCTGGAAGGCCATCCAAACTGACACCACAGGTCTGCTACTGCAGCCTGGGTAAGGTGGTGCATGCACCCCTTACTGTGATATAGGTTACCTATATCACTAAATACATACACACATATAAACCTATAAGTCACTCCTAAGGCAGGCCTTATCAATCCTAAAGGCAGAGTGCATGGTTCCTATGTGAGAGGGTGCCCCTGCATGAGCAGGGCCCCTCTGCAGCGTTCGGAGACCATCTCTGATGCTGTTTGTAGTGCAGCCTGACCATATACTCTTAAGCGCATTATATCCTCGCGGTAAAATGCTAACTTTGGAATGGCTGCACCTAAACATGTTGTGTTTGGTGTCAAACATCTTGGAATACTACACCCCCGCCAATCCTGGCGGTGGGGGTAGCATTCCACCCTTCTAGAGGGAAAGACATGTTAACTCTGGCTTACCCGATAACTTCTTTCTGAAGCCCTGGCATCACAAAATGGATGCTGCTGCCACAGACACAAGTCTGGCCTCCTGCTGCTGGACGAAACTCCGGCAGGGGAGGCCTGGACAATAGGTTTCCTGTTGCAGGGAGGTGTGACCACCTCCCCAGACAGGATAATGTGTATTGGGGCTGGGTGGGTGCACTCTTAGAGTGCTTTGAAGTCCTGCACTGGGGGAGCAAAAGGCTCCTCTGTGCATATGCCAGTTCAAACCAGCTCAGGGGCTACCTGCCCCTGCTCTGGCGTGAAACTGGACAAAGGGAAGTGGGTGTAGCCACCCCTCCTTTGACCCTCCCATAGGTGGGGTCGTAGAGTTAGTCCCTCCCTGTTTTACTGGTTAAAATGGGGAACCCTTGCCACAGCAAGATTAGATATACCTGGACGAAACTCTGAAACTGAATCCTGGACCTTCGATGCTCTACTCACGATTAGAGGACTGAAGAATCTCCCTTGGGGTCAAGGAGTGACTCCCCTGCTTGGCAGGCACCAAAGAAGCATCTGTCCGGTTCACATCACTGAAGCTCCCGTCGGACGCCGAAGTCATCGCATCACCAGAGGTGGATTCTCAGACTTCCCCGAGGCTACCCTGAGTCCCCAGCAAAGCTGAGGCCCGTGGCTATCGTGGGTGACTTGAGACCGTGACCCCTGGACACCGAGCACATTTACAAGTGCACCATCTTCTGGGTCTCCCAAGAAGTCATACTTTGGGCTCCGAGTAGCCCTAGCCTCCAGCACCACCTGCACCGAAGATCACTGGCCCCCACTCCACGAGTGTCCTGTAAGCCAGCTCCACGTGCGGCGTCACGAGGCTCCTTTGCAGTCGCTAGCCCGTTGGCTAGTAGCCCTTAACGAAGGCCAATATTTTCTTTACTTGGCAGTCTGGTTGCTCCAGGCCTGCCCTCACTTACCCTTGCTGGGTGAGTTCTCCAGACCTTGCGGGTCTGCATCATCGACGATCTACATCTTACTCGAGACTTGCCGTTGCCAAGGCTTGTTGGGTCCAATCCGGTCGTCGATACCTCAGCACTCGACAGACATCGAGCACCAGCCCGAATCCTGCTCCTGGTTGCCGACAACGCCTCCTGGACCTCGTGGCTGAAGAGTCAAGACAACCGTCAACGCACCTGAAGCACTCGACATCGGCGGGCATCTGTCCATCGCCTCCCTGGTCACTGGCTAGTGACCCAGACTCTGTCCCCTCTGCTTTCAGGTTCTTCAGAACTCCGATCCACTCTTGGATCCACCCGGACACTTTCCTCCTGGTCGCCAGCCGCACTTTGCAGCAGATCGCCATACGAAACGACGACGAAACCCGACCCCGAAAGGCACCTATGCACCCGGCTTCCCTGGGTGAGGTAACACGAGTACTCCGGTGCTCCCGTGGGTAGAGACTCTTCAAAGTCCTAGATCTCAAAGGGTTTTGTCCTAGTCCTCCTTTAAGTGTCCCTTTCCTCTATTTTTCCGATCCCGACTTTCTCCATAGAAGTTAACGGCGTATCGCGGTTGTGTATTTACACTGCACGCGTCTCCCGTAGGTCCCCTATGTCACTACCTTGGGTGGTTCCTTGTGGTCCAAGCACTTCTAGAGGCTCTAGGCCTAGTGTCTAGTTCAGTCGTGGTTCGCATACCACTTTATTGGTATATGGTTTGGTACGCCCCTAGGGCCCAAACGTGTATTTGTGCTATTACTGTGATTTAAGATCTTATAACCTATGTACTTGAACTCTAGCCTCATAAAGAGACTAGAGGGGTGTGTTTAGTAATAAATACATATATTTTGAATATATACCTGGTGTGGTGCTCTTTCATTTGGTCACTCAAGAGATTATAGACTGGTAAAACAAGCTGCTTTACATTCCTTCAAGACTTAGCCTGAAGGCTGCTCTCCATAGCTACCACTAGGATAGCTTTCAATAAGGTTGTCTTTAACCTACCTACCATAAGAGTCGATTTGGACTGGTGCAAGGTGCCCACTATAATTAGTGGACAGCATATGCCAGGCCAACTTCTCACATTGGTGTGCAGCGTGTGGGATTCCAGCTTGCTATTGTTTTACCAGATAATCTCAATTGAATTGATCAACTGAAAACCACTAAAGGTACCTAAGGTACATATAATTTAAGCTTAGAATAACAGTAAGTTCTACTGAACTTAGAGTTGTGTGTTAAGGGATAGCACAACCCTTTCTACAACTCAAGAGAGTTTAGTAGGCCACACTAGAGTAGGTAGTGCATACACCACACCACACTAGTAATGTCTTTAAAAGCAGGATCCAAAGAATCCTTGCAGGAAGCCATTGAGCTTCCACCCTCCAAGTATGATACACTCCCATTCTTGGAATTGAGAGCTTTATGTAACGTGAGGAAATTAAGGACAGGCCAAAGTCCCACCACCCAACACCTCAAGGAGTTGTTGGTGGCTTATGATCTTAGTAAGTCCTCAGAGACTGAAGGGGTAGGAGCAGAGGGTGGGCCAGCAGATGAGGAAGGGGCCAGGGGTACCACTACCCCCAGCCCCCTCTGAAACTGACCAGGAGGGTGACAATGACCCTGACCTGGAAAACCCAGTCCCTTCTGGGGAAGATGAAGATGAGGATCTAGAAAACCACACCTTTGTCCCCCAGGAAGGATTATGAGTGTGCTCAGAAAGTCTAGGTCTCCTTCTCAGGAGTCTAACCACTCTGGCACCTCCATAGGGAGCTCTGTTTCTTCTCACAGGAGGGAATCCTCTCATGAGAGAAGAAAGAGACTGGTCCAGTATGAGGAAACTCAACTAGAGATCAGGAAGAAGCAATTGGCTTTAGATAGAGAATCCCTAGATCTCCTTAGAGAGAGAAGAAAGTTGGGACTAGAGTCCCATGGTGGCAGCCATGTCCCTAGAGATAGGGAAAGGTCCTATGACCATAGGAACCTGAGCAAGATTGTCCCTCCCTACCAGAGTGGGGATGATATCCACAAATGGATAACTGCTTTAGAGAGGGCCTGTAAAGTACAGAAGGTCCCTCAAGAGCAGTGGGCAGCAATCTTGTGGCTCTACTTTGCTGACAAAGGTAGAGATAAGCTCCTCACTGTTAGAGAGGAGGATGCTGATAATTACAAGGTCTTGAAGAGTGCTCTTATTGATGGGTTTGGCCTAACCACTGAACAGTACAGGTTGAAGTTCAGAGACACCCAAAAGCACAGACTCAAGACTGGGTTGATTTTGTAGATTGTGCTACAAAGGCTCTGGAAGGTTGGATACATGGCAACAAAGTGCATGACTTTTTAGGATTGTACAATTTGATTATGAGGGAGCAGATCCTTAATAATTGTCAAAACCAGCTTTTGCACCAGTATCTGGTGGACTCTGATCTGACCTCTCCCCAAGAATTGGGAAAGAAGGCAGACAAATGGGTCAGAACCAGAGTAAAAACTAGAAATCAGGGTGGTGACCAGAAGAAAGATTCTACTAAGTCCCAAGAGAAAGGTGGGGATAAATCTAAGGATAAGTCCCCTACAGGGCCCCAAAATTCCTCTTCTGGGGGTGGGTCCCAAACTCCTTCCTCTCCTGAAAAGAAACCATATTGCCATGTCTGTAAAAGCCTGGGCACTGGAAAACTGATCCCAGTTGCCCCAGGATTGGCAATAAAGAAAATGTTCCTCCCACAACTACTACCACCCCTCCTGGTACTACCAGTAGTAATCCTCCAGTTGGGAGTAGTGCACCCAAAAGTTGGGTGCTTTTGCAAGAGGAACAGAGGTGGGCCCTAGTTTAGACAGGGACCCCTCAACAGACTCCTCTGACTCTGATGGTGGTATAGGATTTGCCACCTTTACCATGGGTCCCATAGCATTGGGCAGGTACAGATTGGAGCCAATAATTAATGGTCAGAAAGCTGTGGCATTTAGGGACACAGGGGCTAGTGTCACCATGGTGGCAGGGAAACTAGTCCCCCTCACCAGCTTTTACCTGAGTTTAAATACCAGGTGACCAACATTGATGGTGTCAGAACAGATCACCCCATGGCCATAGTCAATCTCAGCTGGGAGGGGGTCACAGGCCCAAAAAGAGTGGCAGTGTCCCCAACCCTACCTGTAGATTGCCTGATGGGCAATGATTTGGAAATTTCAGCCTGGGCTGAAGTTGAACACCAAACCCATCTTAGGATGTTGGGCGTCCCTGCAAAGGTTAGTGGGGCTGTGATGGCCACAGCCCCAGCCCAAGAATTTGGAGAGATGGAGCCTGAAAGAATGGCCCACTCTCCCCCAAAAGAGAGCACAAGGGTTGAAGAAAAGTCTTCTTCCCCCAGACAGTAGGTAAGGGTCAGCCTCCTCAGGGAACTGACCCTACCCCTAGTGAAGGAACTGCCACAGAGGTAGTCAGGCCTGGCCTGGCCACACCCCTGATGGCAGAGGACCCTTCCAAGGTGGTACCCAGTCTGGAGCAGGTAACCTGCCCCTCTCTACCCTGCCTCAGTCAGCCCAGGGCTGCAGAGGTCAGGGAGGTCAGTGGACCCCCGGGCCCCCTGTCCAGAGGAAGCCCCCATCAGCAGATTAGGGGCACCCAGTCTAGTAGCCCTAGCCAGGTGAAAATTCCTCTAAACACTGAGGGATCCCCCATACCTTTATGTAGGGACCTCCCCAGAAGGACTCTGGTAGGCAAGGGCAAACCTGGGACCAGAAGGTTCCAAACCTGCCATGTCCCTCCAGTGTTCCATCCAAAGGGACCCAACCCCCAGCTGTAGGCAGCCAAAGGTTGACCCTTAGAGCAAAGTGCAACTCAGTCATGGAAAGACAGGCATACATGGTGACCAGTGATCTGAGGAAGCTGAGGCCAACATTCCTAGGGCCTCACTTCCCTACTCAGACACCTCACCAGCCTTGTACTTTACCTAAGCACACCAGAGGTAGTGATTCCCCATGGTGGAGACCCTCTCATACCCTTAGGGTGAGGGATTGATTAGTGGACCATAACATAGGGGGCAACCATGCTAGTGCAGGTGCTTCCTTATATGGCCACTTAGTCAATATAGGCTCAACTGGCCAAGGTTAGCCTTATCTCCTTTCGTTGGGGGGGTTATGTAGGAAGGTGGAATCTGACTATATGGTTGCCCCCACTTTTTTATGGTGTTTTGCTGGTTTATGACTTAGTTGGACTGGGATCCTGCTATTCAGGGCCCCAGTCTATCTGCTTTCTCTGTAAAAGGTTTCCATGTGCCTTAGGCACATCTCTGATTGGAATCTGGAGTGCCCTTATAAGTCCCTAGTATATGGTATACTATGTACCAAGGGCATAGGTACCTCAGAGGCCTGCCAGGGGCTGCAGCATGTATTATGCCACCCCTGGAAGGCCATCCAAACTGACACCACAGGTCTGCTACTGCAGCCTGGGTAAGGTGGTGCATGCACCCCTTACTGTGATATAGGTTACCTATATCACTAAATACATACACACATATAAACCTATAAGTCACTCCTAAGGCAGGCCTTATCAATCCTAAAGGCAGAGTGCATGGTTCCTATGTGAGAGGGTGCCCCTGCATGAGCAGGGCCCCTCTGCAGCGTTCGGAGACCATCTCTGATGCTGTTTGTAGTGCAGCCTGACCATATACTCTTAAGCGCATTATATCCTCGCGGTAAAATGCTAACTTTGGAATGGCTGCACCTAAACATGTCGTGTTTGGTGTCAAACATCTTGGAATACTACCCCCCACCAATCCTGGCGGCGGGGGTAGCATTCCACCCTTCTAGAGGGAAAGACATGTTAACTCTGGCTTACCCGGTAACTTCTTTCTGAAGCCCTGGCATCACAAAATGGATGCTGCTGCCACAGACACAAGTCTGGCCTCCTGCTGCTGGACGAAACTCCGGCAGGGAGGCCTGGACAATAGGTTTCCTGTTGCAGGGAGGTGTGACCACCTCCCCAGACAGGATAATGTGTATTGGGGCTGGGTGGGTGCACTCTTAGAGTGCTTTGAAGTCCTGCACTGGGGGAGCAAAAGGCTCCTCTGTGCATATGCCAGTTCAAACCAGCTCAGGGGCTACCTCCCCTGCTCTGGCGCGAAACTGGACAAAGGGAAGTGGGTGTAGCCACCCCTCCCTTGACCCTCCCATAGGTGGGGTCGTAGAGTTAGTCCCTCCCTGTTTTACTGGTTAAAATGGGGAACCCTTGCCACAGCAAGATTAGATATACCTGGACGAAACTCTGAAACTGAATCCTGGACCTTCGACGCTCTACTCACGATTAGAGGACTGAAGAATCTCCCTTGGGGTCAAGGAGTGACTCCCCTGCTTGGCAGGCACCAAAGAAGCATCTGTCCGGTTCGCATCACTGAAGCTCCCGTCGGACGCCGAAGTCATCGCATCACCAGAGGTGGATTCTCAGACTTCCCGAGGCTACCCTGAGTCCCCAGCAAAGCTGAGGCCCGTGGCTATCGTGGGTGACTTGAGACCGTGACCCCTGGACACCGAGCACATTTGCAAGTGCACCATCTTCTGGGTCTCCCAAGAAGTCGTGCTTTGGGCTCCGAGTAGCCCTAGCCTCCAGCACCACCTGCACCGAAGATCACTGGCCCCCACTCCACGAGTGTCCTGTAAGCCAGCTCCATGTGCGGCGTCATGAGGCTCCTTCGCAGTCGCTAGCCCGTTGGCTAGTAGCCCTTAACGAAGGCCAATCTTTTCTTTACTTGGCAGTCTGGTTGCTCCAGGCCTGCCCTCACTTACCCTTGCTGGGTGAGTTCCCCAGACCTTGCGGGTCTGCATCATCGACGATCTACATCTTACTTGAGACTTGCTGTTGCCAAGGCTTGTTGGGTCCAATCCGGTCGCCGACACCTCAGCACTCGACAGACATCAAGCTCCAGCCCGAATCCTGCTCCTGGTCACCGACAACGCCTCCCGGACCTCGTGGCTGAAGAGTCAAGATGACCATCAACGCACCTGAAGCACTCGACATCGGCGGGCATCTGTCCATCGCCTCCCTGGTCACTGGCTAGTGACCCAGACTCTGTCCCCTCTGCTTTCAGGTTCTTCAGAACTCCGATCCACTCTTGGATCCACCCGGACACTTTCCTCCTGGTCGCCAGCCGCACTTTGCAGCAGATCGCCATACGAAACGACGACGAAACCCGACCCCGAAAGGCACCTATGCACCCGGCTTCCCTGGGTGAGGTAACACGAGTACTCCGGTGCTCCCGTTGATAGAGACTCTTCAAAGTCCTAGATCTCAAAGGGTTTTGTCCTAGTCCTCCTTTAAGTGTCCCTTTCCTCTATTTTTCCGATCCCGACTTTCTCCATAGAAGTTAACGGCGTATCGCGGTTGTGTATTTACACTGCACGCGTCTCCCGTAGGTCCCCTGTGTCACTACCTTGGGTGGTTCCTTGTGGTCCAAGCACTTCTAGAGGCTCTAGGCCTAGTGTCTAGTTCAGTCGTGGTTCGCATACCACTTTATTGGTATATGGTTTGGTACGCCCCTAGGGCCCAAACGTGTATTTGTGCTATTACTGTGATTTAAGATCTTATAACCTATGTACTTCGAACTCTAGCCTCATAAAGAGACTAGAGGGGTGTGTTTAGTAATAAATACATATATTTTGAATATATACCTGGTGTGGTGCTCTTTCATTTGGTCACTCAAGAGATTATAGACTGGTAAAACAAGCTGCTTTACATTCCTTCAAGACTTAGCCTGAAGGCTGCTCTCCATAGCTACCACTAGGATAGCTTTCAATAAGGTTGTCTTTAACCTACCTACCATAAGAGTCGATTTGGACTGGTGCAAGGTGCCCACTATAATTAGTGGACAGCATATGCCAGGCCAACTTCTCACAATTGGAAGGTTTCACTGCGTTGCAAGATGTTACGAGACGTTGAATAAAGAGCAATCCTGAGAAGTACTGGGCCTCTTATCTTCCTGTTGTGTGTGATTGATGGGCTTTCTCCGTGCCCATTGTCAAGAGGCCGCCTTGAAGGGTCGGAGGCCCCAGTAACGGGGGACTTTCTTCTTGATATATATATATATATATATATATATATATATATATATATATATCACTGCTCCAAGGTTGTCCACCTGTAAGTAGCACTCGAGCAACAGCTTGATTCATGTGTAGGTAAGGACGGGGAACCGCCCGTAGGAGCCGCTCCATAGTGGTATTGCCTGACGCGTTTCGAATCACCATATGATTCTCTTCAGAGGCTTAAAATGGAACGGTGTGCGCAACCGCTAACCCACTTCTGACACACACCCCCAATGGGAGGCTCAAATGAAACTGTGCCTTCTGGGAAGTGTAGTGCGGGTAGCACATAATCAAGTCCTGTATGGACCCCACAGGTGGGCCCGTCCACGATCCTATGTACAGCTGCTGTTCCACTCTCGTGGCCCCCAATCTTTCGGGGTGGTGCACACTCCGCGGCTGGACTGCCGCGTTATAAATCACTACTCCAAGGTTGTCCACCTGTAAGTAGCACTCGAGCAACAGCTTGATTCATGTGTAGGTAAGGACGGGGAACCGCCCGTAGGAGCCGCTCCATAGTGGTATTGCCTGACGCGTTTCGAATCACCATATGATTCTCTTCAGAGGCTTAAAATGGAACGGTGTGCGCAACCGCTAACCCACTTCTGACACACCCCCCCAATGGGAGGCTCAAATGAAACTGCCTTCTGGGAAGTGTAGTGCGGGTAGCACATAATCAAGTCCTGTATGGACCCCACAGGTGGGCCCGTCCACGATCCTATGTACAGCTGCTGTTCCACTCTCATGGCCCCCAATCTTACGGGGTGGTGCACACTCCGCGGCTGGACTGCCACGTTATAAATCACTGCTCCAAGGTTGTCCACCTGTAAGTAGCACTCGAGCAACAGCTTGATTCATGTGTAGGTAAGGACGGGGAACCGCCCGTAGGAGCCGCTCCATAGTGGTATTGCCTGACGCGTTTCGAATCACCATATGATTCTCTTCAGAGGCTTAAAATGGAACGGTGTGCGCAACCGCTAACCCACTTCTGACACACCCCCCCAATGGGAGGCTCAAATGAAACTGTGCCTTCTGGGAAGTGTAGTGCGGGTAGCCGCAAACAGGATTGAGGACGAGTCCACTTGCAGGGTCCATATAGGACAAGATTTGTGTGCTATCCGGACCACATTTCCCACAATTTGAGCTTCCCATTGGTGGATGTGCAATATGAAAATGGCGAAGTGGGTTTAGCGTTTGCACACACTGTCTCCGTTCAAGCCTCTGAAGAGAAGCATATGGAGCTTCGAAACGCGTCAGGCATTTCCATTACGGAGCAGCTTC